>VZSV01000031.1:3154689-3181288 GCA_013398735.1 Nothocercus julius
AGGGAGGTTGTGGAGTCTCCTTCTCTGGAGATCTTCCAAACCCGCTTGGACACAGTCCTGAGCCACATGCTGTAGGTGACCCTGCGTGTGCAGGGGGGCTGGACTAGATGAGCTCTAGAGGTCCCTTCCCACCGTTATGATTCTATGATTCTATGATTGATGCTAACATATACCCTGCAATACCCATCTGATACAGATTTCCTGTTTCTACTTCATAATATCCCATTGCACATTAGCTTTAAATACCTCAGTCACATATGTTAGGAATATGCCCTGCTATACAGGGTAAGGTTGACACCACCAGAAGAAAACAGATGGCATAAATCATTCTCTAGAGATGTGTTTCTCTTTCATTAACTAGTCATTCCTGATATGGTAACCAGAATCCTAATTTCTGATGCCTTATTTAGCTAGGATGACCCACACAGCAATGTATAAGGGATACAGCAGATCAAAAGAAGTTTACCTACTTCTTATTTGTTACAATAGAGCTTTCTTACTCCTGATATCTGTCCTACGACATCAAAAAAATAAATAAATAAATAAATAAAAGCAAGACCTACCCTCCATAAAGTCATGCTGACTGTATTTAATTAAATAATTATATTTTCAGTCACTGAATCATTCCTGGAATCCTAAGTTGCCCTCAAGTCCTAGGAGTTATTTTACTCATGAGTGGACTCAAATCTGAGATTCCCCCTTTTTATCACTTTTACCTGTTTTATCTCTTCTTTTTATTTTACTATAAACCAATAAATACAGCTCTAAAATTCATACTGAAAAAAAATCAAATAAACAAACAAACAAAAAACAGTATAGAAAGGGATCATAGGTTGTATGGTGATTTCTGCTATATATTTAGGCAAAATGAGCAAGATGTCTTTATGCAATATGCTGATGTAATTGGAGTGATATGACATATGTAAATAAGGAATAAGTGATACAGTGTCTGTAAAGATTACATCTCTTCAAGTCAAGAAGTCCAGATAATTTAGACAAGAAGCATAAGGAAATTAGTTTAGGAGCTTTTTGTAACACTTTTTTTTTTCAAGTCTTAGGAAACTGGAGCAATGCCAAGGGATTAAAAGCTATTAGAATATTTTTAATACTTTAACAGGATAAAAAAGGATAAACCAGAGGACAACAGTTTGATGTTGCTCTTGAGTAAGATAACTGAATCGCTATTATGGGACTTTAACAATAAAGATTTAGAGAATGAAAATATAATTAATTTACAGTCAGTGTGGTAATTTTTTTTTTTTTTCTGACAGGAATACAGGTTGATAAAAGCAATTCTATTGCTTTGACATAAGTTTTTCTCCAGGACAGTTTAATTCTACATAATATTTTGATTAATTGCATTAGAGAATTAATCAGTCACACATTGGAGGGATTGGAAACAGAATCATTTACATATCTCAAAATATTATTGCTACTGAGGAGGTAATAAGGACATTTCTGCTAGGGATCCTTCAGGGTCTGATATTTGATTCTGCACTTTTCAGTACTTGTTATGATCTCACTAAAAATACAAAATCTTTATTAGTAAAATTTGAATACTACACTGATAACAGGATAGCAAGTAGTGCAGATTGCTAATGCAGGCCGGCTGATCATGGATGTCACTGACAGTTGTGGGGATTAACTAGAAAAAGGAAATGTAGTAGTACACATCCCTCTTGAAATCATAACTTTATTCTTGGTGTAGATAAACGTTGTCTCTTACTTAACTATGTGGAAAAGCATTTTGCTAGGTTCTGAATTATTTAAAAACATTTATTTTCTGTTAATGGATTAGTATTTCTCCTCGTGCTTTACTACATGAGCCCCAAGGAGAACATGATCACCTGTGTTGTCACTGTGCATGTATTATTCTCAGCTCTTCATTTAGACCATAGTTACAAACAAATCTTATGTTTCAGTCTTTGAGCTAGTTGTTTGTAGAAGTCCTTTGTTTGTTTGTTGTTCTTTTTCTTTAATGCAAAATTGAATTTAAGTAATCAGGTTTTTTTTACGTCCTTCCTTTTCTTCTTTTGAAACATTATAGATTGAAAGACTGAATGGACTGTCTCAAAGCTCAAAGAGTGCAGACAATTCTGTCACAAGCATTTCATTGCCTTGACTGACTCAGCATGCTCTGAACACATTGATATGCAAATCCAGGATGAAAACCTATTTTTCCTTAAGTACAAGTTGTCAGAACAATCACCTTTTTAATGGAAAAGTCTTGGATCATTTGCTGGGATTGTCTGGCTGTATCTTATTCCTAACGGTGGTTTCATGGCTTTGCTATTCTTATTCCAAAGTACAGCCTCAGCTCTGAATATTTACATACATTAACTAAGGTAAAATCTGCATCAGTTAATAACCAGTGATGTGCAAGAAATTATGATTTAAAAAATCTAGACATCCTAGTCTTAAATTCTATGAAATTGTAAAAACCAGCATTATATATGACATTTTGTAAATCACCAGCTTTATGCTTAATTGAGGAAATATTGTTCAAAAACATAATCTGTAAATAATAGGTTAGGAAGGGGCCCATCCTAATGTTGTTCTAAATATTAAATTACTACAAACTCAGTCCTCTAAAATATATAAGTTCCCTATGTAATAATTGGAGATGGAATTTTGCTTTTTGCCGAGGATACTTAAATCAGGACTCACCCTGAATATCTTATGAAGTCTGATTTCTGCCCTATCTTCTAATGAGATTGCTCTGTTAGTAAATCATGAAGCTACTGGGAACCCAATGTCTCTAAATGGAATATGAAGCCTATGATATTCATTATGGTTGATGAAAGCCTTACAAATACACGTCCTCACCACCTACAGATCAGTGAGCAATCACAAAAATAGAATCAAACTAGATAGCCCAAATCAAAAATTCTTTGAACATATATTGAAGTAATTCTGAAAATTGAATTCATTATTCTGCATAAAAATGTGTGTCAAAGTTAATGGTGCATGTAGTACAGGATCATAAACCCATATTAGGGAAGGTGCAGATGTATATAACCCTGTGGGAGCTTCAGGAGGAATTTGGCTTCATTAGTAATATACAACTTCAGGGAAGATGACAGTTATTCTAACCAAGGACACAGTATCTATACCAGTCTGCTTGTCTGAACAAGCCCTTTGGGTTAAAGGTGGAATTATAGCTGTCCAGCTGCAAGGTTTCCTTTATTTGGTTTCTCTGTAAAAAACAGAGACTGTCTCTCTCTTGGTCTCTTAGCATTGGGAATAGGAGGTAACACAGCATGTCTATAGTCAAATACTACAGTCCATTAGTCAACATAAATTTTGAAATATGAAGATGTGAAGTAAATATGATACATGTTTTCAAAGACTTAAAGCAAATGTATCTACTTCATTCTACAATGCAGAAACACTTTTTTTCCTCTCAGTGTGTTTGCTAGGCCTTTTCATTATTTGCGTTATTCTCAACTTGGTTTCCTGTGACAGAGAATTTTACAGATTTTTTTTCTTGTAGATAGTACTGCACAAAAGTAATTAATTGACTGTAATACTCTAGAAGAGTTACAAAAGAAAAGTATTTGTAGGCAATATATTTTTCTCTTGAATTTATTTAGTCTTGTTCTACTGACCATTCATAAGTGATCAGTAAGAAAATAAAATACAGAAGTGACAACATCCAGACTGAATCAACGCTACAGAGTGATGACCGTGTGTTGTCCTACTCTGATGTGTGTCCTGGTCTGCATGTCTAGCATGTAGCCCCCAAGTCTCATCTGTAGTTAGAGACATACGAGAGCCAACCATAGTTGCCTCCCTACAGGAACATCTGGCTTTCTTCGGAAGGAAACTCTGGGACATGTTGAAATGATGCTCATATCAGTCTGCTCCCTCCACGGAATGGAGTTATGCTCACAGTCTACCAAGATTTACAGATCATTCCAGTCTGACAGTGAGCCACAACAGTTCTTAACGGCAAGACTCTACCTTAGCAACTGGAAACTCATCTTGCCTTTTTAAATTATGTGGGCTTGTTTTTCCTTATACTTTTATTGTCTGTGATAAAGCACAGCTCAATTCAGCATGTTTAACACAACATAATTTGGCTGCATTTTCTCTTCCGCTCTCCCTAGCTTCATCTTTTTGTTTGTTTGTTTTCCTTAAGGTTACAAAGGTCAGTTCTATAATCAGTATTATGCATGTGCATGAAAGATATGCAGAAATGTGGAATCCTGATCTAACTGTTGCCTGTTTGAAGTCAGCAGCAAAACTCCTGTAGGTGCATTATTAGCAAAATTAGACAGTATAGATGTCACTAACACAGAACTACTATGCTACAGCTGAGAGCTCTTTTGATTAATTCTTAAATTTTAAAACCACTCTTAAACTTCAGACAGTATTTACTGCTAGAATATTTTGATAGAGCCATGGGATAGAGCTTTTCAGTCCATTTGTAGCAGTAAAAAGACTTAATTAAAACTTATATAATGATCTACTAATTATCATAAAGCAAGTAAACTTTTTTTTTTTCTGAATCATCAGCAAATAACAAAGAACCACTGAACTCAGAGAAGAGACCTCAAATTGTGATGTAGTGAATTTTCTTTTCCTCTCTGCTTCATTTATGCTGTTCTAATTGTAAGAATTAATAGACCATGTGGTGACAAGTGTCCATGCCCTGGCTATACCTCAGATAAAAAGACAGCTTAAAAAAAAAAAAAAAAAAAAAAAAGTGTCACCAAGTAATTAGAAGCTAGAATGCCTGCAGTAAAAGTTTTTTTCAGCTTGACCTTAGTGAGTCACCTAGCTGCCAGTACTGCAAATCATTTATTGATTTGTTGTATCCAAGGTTTTTCTTTTCTTCTCTTTCATCTATATCACAGAAATCTATGACATAGCAAGTACTCTTTTCAATAACATTGTGAAAGCACCTGAAAGTATTATTGCACATCAGTATGTTCATTACAACATGAATAAATTAGAGACTCAGAACTCAGAGGAAATTGTGTTTACTCAAAGGGAATAGATCTCATAAACAGGGAAAAAACTTCAAATAAATACTAATATCAAAGGGTAAATAAAACATACAGGTCTATTATGTCTATGTCTAGTATCCCAGTGGAAATGCTGCTCTATTTTTTATTTTATGATACACAGTAGCAGATGCAGAGCAGCCATAAGCAGTTGTAGATATCATAGCTTGTAATAGCTGTCACTATACTAAACGTTATAGAGGCATCATATTTTTTAGGTAGATTCTTATAAGTATGCCCACCTTTGCAGAGTAAAACCATTTACTGCTTCTTTTCCATATTTCTTCATTATAGATCTGAGATTCCATATATTTTAATTTCTATGAAGATATATTAGATTTTGCCCAGACCAACTCTTCCTTTTGAAAAAGGTTCACAGATGAGATCCACAGCATTGCTCTTTAATTCTGAGATATAATATTCCTTACTTGTGTTGCCTTTTCTAGAAAGCAACCAAAACAAAGTAGTTTTATAAAAATGCATTTTTGAAGTCTCTTCGTCATTCTTCCTATTCCTTGCACAGAAGAAATCTATCATATCTTACACTCCATTGTGTAGTAACTGCAGGCTATTGTTAGCATTTTAATAATGTTCACAGTTGTGTGCCATAATACAGCCACTATTCTTTTAGTATCTCAAATCAAATCTTCACTCTTACTTCTGTGATAGTCTGAACCTCATATTGCATGGCTCAAGTCACAAAAAAAAAAAAAACACCTTTCTCTCAGACTGTTTAAATGGCCTATTGGTGCATCAGTACTTTTTACTGATTTTGATACAGAAGACCAGAGACTCATAAACTGACATTTTTCTTCTTTTCTAAATCAAAATTCCAATGATATAATATTCAAGCAATTTGAAATAATGCATCAAATAGTGAAGATTTTTGCTTTCATAAAGCAAGGAGGAGTGAAATGTTTTGCATCATGAGACTGAACATGTCCATCACTACTTCCCATATACTTTTATTCTAAAAGTGAAAGACCAGGGTACTTCCTACTCAGGGGGATTGTAAGTTAATTTCCTCATTACTCCAGTCATCAAACTGATACACTGTAATACTATTTTTTATCTTTTAAACACAAATGACTCCAGATTGTCTGGCCTGTATCTTCTGCCTTTAAAAATTGACTGTTATCCAGTTTCAGGTACCATGTGTCAAGCTTGGCAAATTCCCCAGCACCCATAAGAAGAAATGCAATTTCTTCATTTTTAATATATATATATATTTATATGTTAAAATATACCTCTGTAAAACAGACAGCTTGTTTTCAGTGTTTATATATACATACATACATACAACATAGCACAAAAACATATTGTCACTGAATATAGAAATACAGAAACTTTCCTGGCAATTGCTATGAATATATAATTTGCTTTCTCAATATCTAGTGTTACCATCTTCTCGGTAATAATAATCCATATCATGAACCTATTTTTTTGTAGTGAATATCTTTGCAATTACTGATGTGGGCTCAGCTGCTGCTGCCTGTAACAGTGGGATCTTTTGTAAAAATGACAGAAGAGGTGGTTTGATCAGAAAATGTCTCCCCTGCTTATAAACAGAACATTTGCTATTCTATGGGCATTAAAACGTTTTCTCCATTTTTGCAGAACAAGACTATTCCCACATGCTTACATGGCTGCCCTAAGTTGTACTTCAAGTACAACGATACCTATCCTCCCTATTTTTTTTCATACAATTTAAGTGGCACCAAAAGCCATTTTGATATATATATATAGGTAGGTAGATATATCATGCATTTGATATTTATTTATTTATTTGCAGGGCTTGACTTACGACACAGCAAATCTGAAGCATGAAAAGTTTTGATAGCACAGAGCTCATTACTCTGTAAAACTGTTTTACAATATTCACTTATTGGCTCAAAGCTCATAGTTTGGGCTATTTAAGAGAAAGATTCTTGAGATAGCCAGTATAAAACTATTTTAATGAATATTGCACTTATTAATGACATCTTCAGAGGTTACACAGAATGTATGTATGAAACATATCTAGGGCTGCTGAATTTATGACCATTGATACTTCTTTTTATATATTTTTGGAGTCAGAATATCTGAATTACTAAATAATAAAATATTCCCTATTATATTTGTATAGATTTATATAGATCTACTCACAAATGAGTAGATACATGGATAGCACATCCTAGTCTGTCAATAATAAAGGAAATAAAGTCAGTTGTGTTTTTGTATGTGTGTCTTCCATCAACAATCACTCCCTAAAAATCAGTAAAGATTCTATAAGCCAGAAATAAAATGGTTTGATGCAGATGTCTTAACAAATACTTCAGATCACTGCCCTTAAAGTTCCATGTCTTTTACATGAAAGATTAAGGGTATTCTTGAGAGAACAGAAAAGAGTAGAAATAGAGAGCGTTTTGTATGAGCACTCCATCCATATAGCTTTACTAAAAAGCAAAAGGAATTTATCCTGCCACATAAGAGGATGACTTGCTATCTGTGGGCCTCTGTATTTGTGACATTGTTTGGCTCTATTTCTCCCTCCACTATTCTTAAACAAAGACAATAACTTGTTTTTTTTTATTGCAAGCATTTTTTTAGTTATAAAAGAACTGCAAGAACAGTATTTGACTGATTCTGTGCAGATGAATAAATATCAACAGTATAATATATATCTCAAAATAAAAAGGGCATTTATTTTCAGCAATACTAGTGTGAGCATGTTATTATTTATCATCTAAACTGTAATCCCCTTTTTCTTTTCCATGAGTATTCAGGAGGTAGGTAATCACAGCATCCTGGAAAGAGTTACTGCTGTGCTGTTTTAAAACTTGTGATTATCTTCTGGCAAAGATAGCGGTGGTGTTTACCCATAGTATATCCACTGATTCATACATACAAAATAATATTTCAAAGTATCGAATAGAACATTTTCTTTGGGGTTTAAAATAAACACACTTTAATCCTTCATTATACGATATGGAATGCATTTGATTTCTAGCAGAGAAAATAACATGTTACAGCAAATGTTTCAGGCAAGACCAATAAGGAAATAGCACTGATTTCTCATTTTAAAATATGGCAGAAAGTTTCAAGTTTCCATATTCAAGACTTCCATTGAAATAGAAATAGCAGAAGATATTCAGCCAGAATGTAGACATTTAGCAAATCTCTTCATTGTGTATTTGTGAAATATTACAGTGGGCTATGGTTGGAGGTGGGTGCTTACTTATAGGTAGCGAATAGGAAACAAGTCCTAGTGATGTTTCTTCAAAGTTCTCTGCCTTATATTGATAACAACACCAAATTTTCCTATGTATGCTAAAGCTAATGTGATTTAATTTTTTAGTAAATTCATTACAATTTTATAAAAGGATCTTGCGGACCGTGGTGTGTTCACTTTCACAAATTGTGAAGCAGGAACACATAATTTCCTGAAACTCAAAAGCAGCTTAGTATAAACAGGGATAAGTGGAAATATTATGTTTGAAGTGACGAAAAGTTTCCAGGAAAATGGAATGCTAACTGATTTAACAATAATATGATAACTAAAAGGAGCTCAGATGAAGCTGTGAAAGGAGAAAAGGAGGAAAAGAAAAAAGAGTGCAGTTTTTTTTCCTGCAATGTTCTAGACACTGAGATGATCATCTAACTCATCAAAATAAAGAATTACCAAGTGGCAGTATAATCTCATTGACTGATCATAGCAGACTCTGGAAACATACAAAAGTATCATCTGTTTATTTGTGCCTCACATACTGGAAAAGCAATTACATAGAAACTCACTTTCAAAGGTTTTCATGGAAGTTTTGATGCTGTCATATGTAACTCACTCTTTTGAAACCTGAGGATGAGGTTTTAGTACTATTCAAAAGCCCAAATCTCATAGTTTCTGAAGGGAATCTAGGTTTAGGTTTAGAAAGGGAATGAAACAGATGGAACCAAAGCAAAATCCACAGCCTTGAGCTAACTTTCCAGATTCAACTCATGGAAAGAATAAGCTACCTCAAAAAAGTTCCTCAAGGATCCGCAGGAAATGGGAATGGAGAGGTAGGCAATGGAAAATGTTTTACTACTATGGTGCAGACACTGGCCTGGAGATGGAGTCTGACAGTAGTTCTATGAGGATGACACAGTTCTGCCTTCTTGCAGAAAGAACAGCAATTGAGGCTACACTTGCCTCCTAGGAGCTAATTGATTTTGTAAACCCTATTGTGGAAGAATTGCTTGAAAAGGGAAACTTAGAGAGAAAACAGGGCCTAACAGCAGTTTTGGCATTCCAGGAGCTTACTTGGGGTGATACAGACTTCCCACTTCCAGGATGGTTGGGAGGCCCGGACTCTGCTCCTCCACGGTTCCCTAGGCACCACAACCTGCCCTCCCCGCAGCTGCAGAGAGGAGTAACGGAGGGTGGAGCGGAGTGAAGGCACCGCGGCCAAACTCTGCTGCACTCCCTGTGCTGGGCCGCTGATCAGCCGCACAGCAGCTGCCCAATGGGAGATACACGATAACATGTCCGGTGCTGAGCCAGCAAGGGTGGCAAATCACTCCTTTCTGATGAACTTTGCCTGAACTTTGCTCATTATAAGCTCATTATAATGTCAACACACACCTCCATCCTCAAAGTTACCCACCTCCGAGGTACGATCGCTCCTCACTGAGCAGGTGCTCTAGATTTTCCATTGACTGTACTAAATGAAAGCGAGAAACATTTGCACCAATCAATAACAATATTAAGTATGACTATAGACACTCAAGCTCCACCTGAATGTAAAGAAAGTATAAAAGGTGAACTAAGGAGGAAAAGGATGAGGAAGGAAGACTCCATCATAAATTTGGGATCAGTTGACTGGCTGATCCCCCTTTCCTCCCCTTGGGTTGGGATGCCGCCTGAGGAGACTCGAGATGGAGAGCCCTCTCCCATCTTCTGGGGTGAGTGATGATTGCACATTTGTACATCAGAGCTGGCTAAAAACCCCATGCTGTAGTAGAGAATTTCCTGTACTGATATCCGAAACCTGCTTTGGAAATGTTGCATTTGAATAAATCATGCTGTTTGTGAACTCGACTACTTTTGTGGGCAGGTGATCAGACCTACGGTCGACAGACCGTTCATGAATCCGATACTGCCGGAGTTGGGCATATAGCTAACACAGGATTTGATATCTCCTTCCCCCCCACCACTACAGCTTTCAAACTGCAACACCTATCCATTGCTGAATGCTCATAATCCTCCCAGCTTCTGTTGCTTGCATTGAAAAGAGGAGCTCAAACCCCACAAAGGATGTTGCCATCTAGACATCTGGGCTAATGAGACTGGATGATTTTAGGGTAAATCAATAAATTTCTCTTCTCTAGACATCTAAGCCATGAGTCACTACAATTCAGTCAGCACTTACAACATTCAGCCCTACCCTGAACGATGCATCCTAAGTTCTTCCTGCCAAAAGCAGAGGTCAAGTGTTTCCTTCAGATCAAGGCCTTGGACGTGATTTTAGCAGCTCAGCAGTTACGAGAAGTAGACAGCCAGGCGTATACCTGCATCCAAATCCTTTCTTTTCCTGACAAGAATTAAAACACATTTTCAGCTCACCAGTGCCATCCGAAATCATTAAGCTGTAGTATATTTTTAAAAGAAATAAAACTGTTCATTTTTGCTTGGAATGTTAAAAGATTAGCTGGAAGCAGAGGGTGAAAGAACAAGCATAGAGACAATTGATTCTCTGACCCAGTGATAGCAGCATTCACTCAAAAGGAAGATGAACTAACCTCTGTTACCTCATTGAAAGAAATACTCATGCTTTACTGTAACAATTGTTTCTACCTTAATTTAATAAAAAAAAAAAAGCTTCAGCTTTTTATATAAGCTAGCATAACATATATACACTGAACCAGAAATTTGCAGTCCTCTTTGTTCTGTTGTCAGGCACACTGAGTAAGCCCAAGCTGACCCAAAGTCATGAAAAGAATATCATACTAACAAAGAAAGTGCTGGTTTATTTTATAGTTTCAAATGAAAACTTACCAAAATAGCTATTCCAAAATGAAGTCTCCCACTCTGTTTTTTATTGAAATAATGACTCTGGAATAGGCATTTCAGTATTTCATGAGATGCAAAATTTCTGAGACTTACATTAATCTTACACTTTCTCTGAGGATTTTTCTTTTGTTATTATTCTTTCTCCTTTCTCTCCCTTTTCTATTTCCTGCAAACGAGTTTCGAATAGAGGGCTTAATACAATTAGCATAATAGAGGCCTACAGAAATCTGCGAACCTGCTATGAACACAAACAATTTCAGGTTGTTTTGAGCTCAGGAGAAGCACAGGAATGCAAAGAATTTAATTAACAAATCTTTTAATACTGTCAGCAGAATAGACTACCATTAATAACAACAATGGCTGATATTTATTTCTAGCATAAGAAAAATCTTTGTTTGTCAGACATGATTAAACAGGTTTATTTATTATAATTATATTGTGAAGTAAATATGTGATTTTCAGTGAGCAGACTGAACACTTCTGTACAGTTCTAAAAATAGAATTGAGAAAAATATAGAAAAGATGTGTGTTTTCATTCTGAAGCAATTGCAGAGAAGAGTTGACTTTAACCAACTACCAAACTAGGCATAACCTGAGGGGTGGTGGAGGGAATCAGCAAAAGATGTTTGTTAGTTGATACCTACAGAGCAGAGCTGCAAGGATAAATTTTTTCCCTATTTGTTTTCCCAAAACTACGTGGTAGCTGTAGAGAAACAGATGGTGCACAGTAAGCAGAGGACCTCTAAGGATCGTTACCTCCCCTTGAATTTCCAGTCTGCAAAGCACATGTATTTAGTGGTCCGCCCTTTAAAAGAGAAGTATGCCATTTCCTGTGCTCTTAATTGGAGTCACTGACACTTTAAAGACTTGTGAGCTGACGGCGGAATCAGAAGTCATTTGGAATAATTCCCGCAGCAGCTGGTTTCTATATGCTTCTATATGCAAGCTACAGAAAACTATGCAGCCCCCTCCTGAAGTTTATTTTCTCATTCTGATAGATTCTCCACTAGCTACTAGAGAGGACTTAATGGAAATCCCAGATTCATCTGCCCCTTTGAGTTCCAGCAACAAAATAATATTCAGTAAATAACTTCTTTTTTTTTTCTTTAGTAACTCTTGTACATTTTATTCAATCAATACTTCTTTTTTTCCTATTTTTTGCCTTTTGAATTAACTCCAAGGAAATGCATGTTAGTGCTTCTGAAGGTAGTGGATGAGCTAGGCATAAAAAACATTCTTATGTCTTTCCATGTGCATCCCCTGCCCCTCTAGATCTCTTCTAGCTTATGCGTTTAGGGATAGCTCTTCATACCACCCTTTGCTGCCCAACATTCTTCTATGATCAAGACTCACAGGTTTTTAAAGCATTTTTGCCTTCAGCATCCTCAGAGAGAAATCTGGATCTAGAGGAGTAAATGGAAACAGTGCTAACTTTCCATTCAGCATAATACTGAATATAATATTCAACAAAATGTTCAGCATACTACTCAGCACCAACAGCTATGAGGTTCTGTGGTGTCAAATTAACAGTAAAAATAGTCATCCATAACTAACAGCGTAGACATTGCTGTATTGATTTGAAAGTTAAAGATTATTTTTTATCATTTTTAAATCATATTTTAAATACCTTTGAAATTTGGACCTTGACTTCTACCTCCTATTGTTTTTACATAGAAACAATGGAAGTTTGTCCATTGTATTTGGACAAAATAAATCTATTACATGTCTGTCTCAAGAGTTTTCCATCTGTTTGCAATATCTGATCAGTCTCTGATAAGATTCTCCCACTTAGGTATGCAATTCCGTCCCATGAAGTCTGAATGTCAGCTGAGCATTGAAAATAAACAACATAATGCTTTGGTCAGGGAACTAAGCAAGTTGGCAGTATTCTTTTACAATTACCGTATGTTAGTCATTAGTAAAACACACATTAATTTCTTTTTCGGTCAAATGTTCCTCATGGTACACACCTAGAAGTTGCATCTTTAAAATGGTCTTCAAAAGTGAATCTCCCGCCTGCCAGTAATGGTTAAGAGCATAGGCAGAAGTAAACAATTTTGCAAGACAACAAGATTCGGTGAAATGAGAATTGGTCTAACCCCAAATATTCAGATATAATGAAAACTTGAATCTCTTGGGAGATAAAATTCATATCTAGGGGTTTTACTCAGTAATTCATTTTATTAGTCAAAAACTAAGTCAAAACTCTTAGACCTTCTTAACAGAAGGGATGACAAATTTTTCCTTAGAAAGCTAATTGGAAAAAATGTTGAATACCTGCTACAACAGGATTGTCCACATCAGAAACCAAGCAGGGGGAGGGGATGAAGTGTCCTACACTGCATAGACAAAAAAAAACTCTTCTGTCAGTTCTTTACAGAGATAGGAAAGACTTTAGGGCTTCTTTAGCAACAGTTTCATGACCTTTCCCATTATTTCATAGTAAAGCCTAACTGACTATGGTTTATAACTAACAATATAACAAGTAGAATTGATATATTTTGCTGTACCGCAGTTTGCTGCTGCCTGGCAGCTATAATTTATCATCTTGCTCAAGATTACATTCCTGCATAACCATACTTAATCCTCCTCAGAGTTATTTATGGTTGCGAACTACAGGCAGAAATGCTGAACGAAGAATTGCATCAGACAATAGTGGGTAGTGGATCTGTTAGTACCAATTAGATTTGGAAAGAGAAACAGACTGAACTTTTTGTTTGTTTGTTTATGTTAATGCAAATGCTGCATGAATGTTCCACCAGAAAGTTTGTTTCCTTATATACCCTAGCCATATCCTGTGCAAAGTCACCAGGGGCTATAGTAATTTTTTCCTATGCAATTTTGTTTTCCTTTCTGTTGAAGGTCTGCAGCTTCTGCTGACGAATCACACACAAATGCTTTGTGGAGGCACCCCACATCCTTCTGCATATGAGGAAAGTGAGTTATTTCAAAGGATGTATGCATGGCAACAGGTAGGCGAGCCAGGGCCTTTCCCCTCTCCCCAAGGGAGCAAGGCTCCAGGGGAGCATTTGTGCGAGCTCCTTAAGAGTATCTTTGAGTTCAGAGATACGTTTTCTATTGTTATGGCAGCATGGTGTGTTTCATTATATTTTTGCACAAATAGGTATGCTAAATGTACCTGCTTGCTACAATCAAAGAAGTTCCTGTTTCTGGTGTCACACCAGAAGGACAATTGACCAAAAATAATTATCTAATTGCATAGCAATTAATTTATCTATAAGAATTAGTTTTAACTAGAGAATCCCCATTACGAAATCCATATGACATCTTTGTGTTTAGACAAAAAGTCAGTGCATTCTTTCATGTCTTTTCAAAATATGATCTAAGACTGAAAGGCATGAGCAATTTAGAAACTGTCACACAACAAAGAACACAAAAAAAAAATATAAAGAGGAAGGAATAGGATATGGGTCCACTCCTACTTCTTCATCAGGAGAAAGGACGACCATAGTCTTCTTTCTGCATCTGTCCTTTCCTCATTTACATACATCCAAAAGTGGGAGAAAAATGACATGGGTGAGGGGCACATGTAGCAAACTTACCAAAAGCAGGGATATAGTGAAAGATGCATTACGAAGATGAGCTGAGAACAACCTGTCTCTTACAGTTCGATTCAAATTTATCGAACAGGAAATAACCTACAGAACAGCTGTTACAGTCAAACTTCTTCCACTATCTTGCCTTCTGTTATCTGTTTTACAATCTGCCGACATGTTTTAAATTCTACTTCAGCCTCTTGCTTGTCTTCTGCAAACTTTATCCTTTCTTTTTTTAAAGCTTTTTATTCTGATATTTTTTACTGGTTTGCATTTGTGTTTTCTGCACTAAGGCCTCTGTTACAATTCGCTGTTTTTATTTCTCTTTACAACAAAATCCCCCAAAAGTCAAAACCTAAGCTCCGATTTTCTATTTTACTTTCAGCCTGCATTCAAGGTAGTTCTTTTGATCTATCTCTAACTTATCACATGTGTACACAGTTCCAGTTCATTATCATGCTGAGGAGGAAATAACCCCCTTTGCCCTGCTGATGACCTCTTTTTTTATCTCTATCTAATCCTGCTGCTCAAAAATATAATGAAACACACCATGCTGCCACAGCAGAAAACATATCTCTGAACTTAAAGATATTCTTGGGGAGCTTACATAAACCTTTGGAGTTCTCTAGATAAATCTGTAGAAAATATCAATACAGCAGTGGAGGAGAGCACTTGTATAGGGAGAATCCTTGTAGAGACTGTAGGACGGACTAGTAGAGGTGCTTAGGCACCTAAAGAAGTATATAGATGATAAATGTGGATTACAAATATTGCCTGATTTTCACTGACTTGAAGGCAAATTCTGGTCACAAGTTCCTTTGAAGATCTTCTTTTTTATATGTGTCTCCAACTGCAGTTTAGCACTATTGAAAATCCCATTAAATGCCAATCTGCCTCAATTACTTCTTGAAGCAGGAAAGCTAATTTTTAATTCCATCAAAACCCATTTTGTAGGTTTTGTCCATCTTTCATTTAGATTATTTTTGTAAGAAAAAACAAAGCTCTGCATAGGGGCATATATTGTGTTATAAATTGAATAGGCAGCACCCTCTCATTGTTTCTCATGTAAACAATCGATTTATTTCTTCTTAATGACCAAACTCTTCAATTACCAACGGATGGAAAATATGGATAATATTTTGAGTAGACATAAAATGCAGAATGGAAATACAAATCAAATATTGCTTTTACAGCTTTTGGCATAGACTCCTGTGCCTCTCCAAAATGTGACTACAGTGAGAATAAAAACTCTTCAAGTGATCCAGTGTTTGCCCTTGTTGAAATCCAGTGTGTTTGTCTAGTTAGTGTCTTAAAAGCATTATAGTTGCAATGTTACTAAAGACCCAATTGAAAATTGATGGAAAATTTGTTAAGAATCTACTATAGAGTATTTAGTAGTTTGTGAAATACTTGTTTTCCTCTGAGTAGATAAAATATGCTATTGAGAAATGGGAAATGATAATATTACTGAAATGCTAGTAACATATATAAAGTTCCATCTTTCCAAAGAAACAGTGAAGAAAAAGAAAACTATTTACCTCAGCTGAACAATTTAAAGGTCTGTCCTTTTAGAAATTTTCAAATAAGTTATGTTTAGGATATGTCACATAGAACACTAAAATGTGTCTGTAATTTGGGGGTTAGAATGCACAGGTCTGGCTTCTAGTATTCATCCTTTTAAATTATTTTCATTGAATAAAAGGACAATGTATTCATAGTTCCAAAAGAGATGGTAAGAGCCATTTACCCAGTTCCTCCACAGAAAAAGAACAGATACGTTTGGATAAGGGTGTTAAGGTAGTCTCAAGTTAAAATTTAATCCTTGTTAAAGGGTCAAAACCAAATCTGCGTGAATGTTCCATCTGCTGAGTAGTTGCATGAGAGACACAGACTACTATTCTTTCCATCTAAATAGCACCAGGTAAACTAAAATTATTTGTTTGATGGTGGAGGTTTTCTGGCTAATTAGCCATTCATTAGCAGAAAACAAATCTTCCTCTGCCTTCCCCAGGATCCCAAGAAAAATGACATGCCAATTTCTAATACTAGTTAGCTGCCATTGGTCTTGGAATAGCCGTCAGGGAGTATAACGACTACAAATTATGTCAACACAAATGCAATAACAAAGCTCTCCAGCTAATGATGATTGTTCCTTCAGTAATTGTATGTATCATTCGTGTAATTATAGTGTTATTTATTATGTTAATTTACTACAGTATTCCTATTAATTACTTCTAAATGTGATTGGACTATTTGCTCTTCTGACATTTGATGCAGCTAGAAATGATGTGGCCCACATTTTAATTAATTCCTTAATGCTGTTCTTGTTTGGTATGGGTTGCATTGTGAGGTGAGTTGTGGGCATTTTTTGCTTTTTCTTTTTCTATTTTTTCGGGGCCTTTTCTGATAAAGATGTGCTTGTAACATCAAACAAAGGCATGTAGTAATTATGAAAATAATGTGCTCCCTGCCCTATATATCTTCAGATAGAGCCTGAAAATATATATAAATTTATGTTTATACACACACACATGCACATACACACACATGTATGTTTTGCTCTAAATACCTGGATATAATTTATGCAATAGCACCAACAAAAAAATGACATATCTGATCTTAAATGTAAGACCTCATTCTCAAGTTTGGAAAGGCTGAATTAGCCTTTTGGGAAAGACCCTGGAAGTATTACTGAGCCTTCTATTGGTAGGAGCTAGGGGAGTATGTTCACATCTTGACTGGTTGTTAGAGAACTGGGAGAAGAAGTAAAAAGGAGCCGTTGCCTAGAGGCATTGCACTCTAGCATGCCCGATCCTGACTTTTTTTTCTGGAATTTAGCCAGGGAAGAAATGTATAAGAAATCAAGAAAGAAATCAACAAGACTGGGCAAGCAGCGATAAGGGAAAGAGGTGAATGACAGCTAAAAGTAAGTTAAATGAGTATAAATGGAAGTTTTTAAAGTGTCTTACTAAGCACAAAATATCTGTGGCCTCAGAAACCCCAGAAGACAGTCTTCATGGCAGGCCAAGTTATTTAAACAGAAAGGTCAGACTGTCAAAGAAACCAAGCTGTATCACAGAGTTGTAGGGCAGGTGATGAACTGGGAGATAATTTAATGAATTCCTCCAGCCTTGCATGCTTCAATATTTCAGACTCGCAGATATTTTGACTCCTTAGCTAGCAATGCAACAGATAAGAGCTCACTGAGCTCTAGGCAGAAATAATTCTCCTCAAGAGAAGCAAAGGAGAAAAAGCAAATTCTAGCATCTTTGTACCATCAGAATGCATCTAGTTTCAGGGTTATTTGTGTTCCATCATCTGTTCATTTTTTCAGAACTTTATTTTTTTACTTAAAAACAAAGACCCTTCATTCTGGAATAAATCTTTGCTGTGAACTACAGGCAAGAGAGCATTGAAGAATGGTTCCTTCAGGTTAGTTAGTCAGATTAGTTTCCCACCCCCTTGTTTCCCTGCTCATGGATTACATCAAACCCTTGGAGACAGTGTGCGCTGTCCGCCACAGTGTGCCACCATTTCCAGACACAGGTCTGAAGCAGTAATGTTTCTAGCTGGTTGCATTTCTCATTAGAAAGATTCAACAAAAAACAAGAAAACATTTTTTTTGATTAAAAAAAAAAACAGTTCAATGACTAAGACATATTTTTTACTCTCTTCTGCAAACTGTAATATATTTCCAGGTGAAAAAGTGTCTTTTCATCAAAAATAAACAAGCAAAAAAAAAAGTTCAGAGAAAGAGCAAATAGTTTTCACAGTTTTTATCAAACTGCAGTTACTTCTATTCATTGGATATTTAAAAGTCACAAAAATACACAATTTCCAATTATGGAATTTATCTTTAATTTTATTTTTTATATGATCTCATGATTCAGAAATATGCTTGAAAGACTGAATAATATATATAAATATAATGTTTTTAATTAAGCAGATTAGCAAGAATCATGCCTAAGATGTATTTAACTCCCATGAACTATAATACAATACTTTGATACCATAGTGAAATAAAATGCCTAAAGTTGAAAACCACAGGCCAAATGTTCTTACCAATGTTATAATCTCAGTTCCTCATATAATTTAATATATTCAAAATCTTTACTGCTATCACTGTATTTTTTTCCTTCTGCTATTTAAACTTGGGCTGTGTGTATCAGAAAAATGACAGTATTACTTACACTACATACATTGATTCATGCCCATGTACAGTCATCTGTATCAAAATTATTGGTGCCATGTTAAAACAGACATCGATACCCTGTAAAGCAGCCAGCTGTAGATAGAAATTCGAATACTACCAGGGTCAGAGCCTAACTTAAACACCTAAAAGTTATGTACCCCAAAGCCAAAGTGGCCTTGAAGTGTGGATGGGTACTCCTGGCTTCCATTTAGGCCAAGGTAGAAAGCTAGAACTTCAGTTCATGAGTGTGAAAGTTGATTTTTTGAAAACTGAGAAGATTGCAACTCTGTTCCTGCCTCTTACTCTGCTGACAGTGCTGCCCATGAGGCAAGTCAAGACTGCCAAAAGTCTAGAGCTAGGTATTTTAAGGTCAGCCAATGTACAAGATTGATACACCTTACTTACCTGGACTTAGAAACCTGGACTTTTACTGATCTCTAAGCCAGTGAACAGAATTTCTGTTTATCTTAACAAAGCATTTGTAAGTAGTAGCAGTTTTAGAGCAACTCACAGGGCAAACAGGTCAACACGGTAACCCATCTCAGCATAAGCCACCTCCAATTGCAGAAAAAAAAGTCACTGTTTCTGTCTCCATTCTTCTTTTCGTATAGTACCTCTGCAGTTATAACCTGCATCAGGGAAATAGGTTATTCAAGTAACAGATTCAATTTCCTCACTTGCGGGGAATGGGGGAAGGAATTAGATTATATTTGCCTAACAGAATGTACTGACTGTGAGCTCGAAAGATGTTTATATTGAGTACTCCTGCTGAAGTTCTGCTGTTATCTAAAAATTTTATAGATTAATTGGGTCAAAGAAAACATGACTAATATAGATATAAGAAAATGGAGAAGTTTCCCTCTCTTCCCCATCACACCACCACTGCATAATTGATGTATTGCTGTGTGGAAGAGAAAGGATAGACTGTGCAGCCTCTCCACATCAATAGTGCATATATATCCATACCTTGTATTTCCTAGAGGAGAACATGTTTTGGTATTTTTCCCTTAGTGGACAGAGCTAACGTCATTATTTTGTGCAGTGATTTTTAAACTATTCTAGGTTTCCCCACAGCATTAACTTCTGCCCTGTCCAATATCTTCACGCATTTTACCAGTTTTGCTGAAAGTTTGCTGCTTGTAGGCAAGTATTCCCCAAAAGTCTTTTGCAGCACATCACAGGTGGTAGTGTGAATTGCATAATTACTGGGAAATGTTGTTATTCAGACTGTTATAGGAAAGCTATCAGGCCAAAATACTGCCAGACAATGAATAGAGGAAAAACTACCTAAGTAGTAGGAAAAACTACTTTCCTAAGTAGTGGGAAAAACTAAGGGAATGTGTTGCTTTCTTTTAACCCAAGTGATAACATAAACTGCATCTAGGGATTAGAAAGGCTACAATAAGCAGGACAAAATAAAAGTGAAGGTTTTCTTTCCCAGGTGGCTATGATTCAGCCTCTGAATGATAGAAAAAAATAGTTTTGCATGATACCTTGCGTGGCTGATGAGAGTATGGGAGCAGAGAAGAAGAAAAAAATATTGTTCTAATGTGTCAAAATCAAGGATTAACACAAGGAATAACTTTATTCCCTTATGGCCATGTATAAGATCAGATCTCACCTAATTGTAACTTTGGTGATGCAGATGTAGAGTTAATTAACAAATCCTGCAATTGCTGATAATAAAGTCACAAAGTAAATGCCTGATGTCTGTTGTTCTATTTGTTCTTTACACTGAGATTTCAAGGAGAAATAGGTATTTATTCTCACTGCAGAGTTCCCTTGCCACAGTCTGCTGGTGGGTGGACAGCATGTATTCCCTAAGGTGGCTGGTCTGACTGGAGAGTAGCCCGAGACTGCTAAAAGAAAGGAAGACTTCTAACAGATCTCCCATCTCATAGAGCCCACTGAATTCAGCTCTTTGATTAGGCAGCTCTGATGAATCAGAGTTCCTTGCACTCTGGTTAGGATAGATTTTAGGATAGGAAATTTTCATCAGTACACCTCCTTAGCAGAAAATGAGATTAACTGCTACAATGAAATAATCTACAACAGAAATCTTGTTGTGAAGTATCATTGTTCACTGTGATCTCTCAAATTTATAGTAGTGTGCCTTGTGAAATAAACTTTATTTTTATAAGCCCACTAAGTAAAAAAAAAAAAAAAAATAAGCAAACAAGGAGTTAATCCTTTTCTATGTAGACTAGCCTAAATAGTTAATAGTTAAATAGATAATTTTCTAGCGGTTTAATTTGGTAGGTTGCTGATTGTTAATTTGTTGATATCAGGCAAAGTAGTTACTTAACTGATGGTGAGAGTGCTCACGTTCGTCCTCCAGCACAGTGTGGACATCTCCTGAATTGCACTGGGAAGCAGGAGAGCCTTGGCTGCCCAGCTGCTGGTGGATTTGCTTCCAAGGCTGCTTGGAGGAGCTGACATATTTGTTCCTTCCAGCTTGGAAGTTTGGTATATACCTTCTCTGTTGGTTGTTTCCATCACTGTGCAAGCATTTACTTAATTTTAATAAATAGCAGTCTTATCAGATGTTAACAAGCAGTTGCTTAAATACTGCAGGAAAAGTTTTTCATTCTTTGTCTTTGAGTATCTGTCATATGTGTTGTTCTCACTTTAGCTTAATGGTGCCATTCTCAGTTACATCAGGCTTTACCATTAACTGCGTGTTGGGCCCAAAGCCTAAGCAGGAGTCAAGTGAACAGCTGCCGCCAAGGCACTAGATACCTCTTAGCCTGATTTATGACATTTCCTTCTACCTCTGCATTGTTAATATCTTCACAGGGTAAAGTACCAGGCTCATCTGCATTGTATGACAGGTTATATCATTTTAAGGGGCTATTTTTCGACAGAAATCTTGCAAAACTATAAATGCTAGAAAATAAAATGCCTCTTAAAATCAAATTGTGGTATATAAAGCAGAAGGAAATCATAGACAACAGTCTACTTATGCTGTTGCAGCAATAACATTGGTAGACAATGAAAAACATATTTGTTCTCTCAGATGAATATGCTTGGTAATTTCTCTTTAATGAGCATGAGAATTGTATTACATGAAGGGTTCCCACTGGAAATAGAACACATTCTCAGAAAGTTCTTCAGGAAATCCGGTTGTAGAATTTCCAACTCACTTTTAAAAATCACTTCCTCATAGTTCATGCTTATCATCTGGAGGACTGAGGGCTAAACAATAGGCAACAGTGTGTAGCCTTTAGTTGATCAGTTCACAACCATAGTCAACGGGCAGGAGCAGGTTTGCTCATTCATTCCCCGGGCTCTAAAGCTTTAGCTTCCTCCTGTCAACAGGTGAAATGGGGAGTTGCTACCCTTTGTGTTACCTGATTGTTCTAGATCTAGAACATGTTAAAACTGAGATGCATGTTAATGGAGTGAGTATCAACTAAACAGGTTAAGCAGAGGAGGCATTTGTTTAGATGGCACCTTGGGCCTGTTCTTTCCTTTGTCTGGGTCCAGTTTCTTAACCAGCACGTAAAAACAGTGAATTGTTTTGTAGAGGCATCTAGCATGGTCAGAGAGAACCAAGCATATCTTTTCTTTCAGTCCTGTGCCATCACTGTGATGGGGAGCACCTAGAGCAGGCTGGACAGTGAATGCTGATCTGTAACAAAATAGTATGAGCAGCTAGAGCAGTTGATCTGAAAACCAGCCTAGTGCTTCATATGTTCTGGATTCCTTGCTGGGGTTGACATACTTTGTGCCTCCTATCTAAAACAGAGTTAGCTGGGTAACAGAAGATTGGTCTGAGTTTGTAGTAGTTGTCCAATGGAAACTTTTGGAGGGGAGAAGAGACTGTGCCATCCTCGAAGGCAAATGAATGTCCTTAGTAAGGAGGAATGGTTGTGTGCAGGGCCAAACAAGCAAAGAGGAAAAGAGCAGAAGAAAGAAAAATCTGCTCTTGAGGAGTACAAAAGAGCTTTCAGTGGGGAACAAAATTCTGGGCAATCTTTAAAGACAGACATGTACTCTACGGAATTTTATAGAACTAGGTGAATTTACTTCTAATCTAGGAAGATTATAGGGAAGAATTCCCTCTGCCAGAACACAGTTGATGATGTGCATTTGTTTTAAAAACTTTATTTGAACTGTCTTACCCAGAAGCCCTGAGTTTTCTCTATTATAGAAGAAAAAAGCAAGGAAACTCTTAGTAGGGGGGCAGAGGGGTAATAGGTACTGGGGAGAATAAGATCATTTGAGATAGTATTTTATAGATAGCTACCTCAGGACTGAGACGGAACGTCTGGGCAACATCTGCGTTTTCTGCTATATATGCCTCCTCAGCCCCACAGAGTGTAAATAAGCTCTAAAGCATCCATAATATTACATACGAAGTCCTATGTAATCCTCATCTATAGATATGTGTATATCCTGTATAGAATTTACTTAAACAGAGAAAGAGCTTTTTATAAATCACTTCAAAGCACATATGACAGAAAAAAAAAAAATACAAGAAGGGAAAATCACGAATAAAATATTGTATGGAAACATCTTGTAGGAGGATAGGAACTGCCTTTTGACATATGGAAGAATAGGATAGCTAATAGCTAATGATCTGAAACATCAATACTTTCCGGACAGGTGTTCAGGCCAAAAGACTACTGAAATATTGAAATCAAATAGTGTTATATATAAAACTGCTAGAAACTAAAAACTACTAGAATAAGATATGAGAAAGAAAAAAAGTATTTCAAAACACGTATTTTTCAAGTCTCAAAGTAAATGAAAGGCTACTAGATCAAAACAAATGATTATAATAAATATATAAGAAAGCAACAAAATTTATCTTAGCATAAATATTATGTGTCTGTACGTCATCACATCTTGTTACTCAACCATCTGAAATATATGAGTGAAAGATTTTGTTTTTGCAGTGGGTGAATTCTTTTGATACACAATTTTCTGAGAGTTTAACACTATCACAGTTCCCCTGTTCACCTGTGGTAGGGAACAGACAGACTTCAAATGGAAGGATGGCTTGAAAGTACAAGACAGAAAATGCAAGGAGAGTGAAATACAGAAATTGTGTCATACTTGGTTCAATCGAATTTGCATGGTGTCACTGCTTGGGTCTCTGATGCCCTCAAAAAACAGAAATTATACAGAGTAGTGCTAAAGAAAACAAATTGAACATGCTGATAATGCAAAAGTCAATGAAACTGAGAACATAGAAATTTCAGTGAGAAAATTCAAAAGTACTTGTAAACAGGCTGATGTGGCAAATCATAATAAAGTGATGAATACTAGGTTTAAAAGTAAGCAAGAAAATATCTATAGCATGTCTAGAATCAAAGGCAAGCCTCAGACATGCATATGCATAGTGCTCAACAGGGGAGGGAATGAACAAAATTCCCACAGAAGGGAAAAAGTCTTGCCCTGGAGGACAGCAAGTCACTTCAGAGCAAATTCGTTCAGTACTTACAAAATGTTTCTTTCATTGGCATGAAGTTACTGGATTTCTTGTTACTGGATTTCTTATTCTTGCAGGGACTGTGGGAAGAGTCTGGTGACATTTATGTCTTTGCATGATAGAAAAGAGCTCTGAATGCTGCTCCTCTCAATTATCACTAGCAAGATAGAAGATTCATCAAATAATTGGGTAATTAACACTCTCATCTAAAATGCTGAAGGGAAAGCCACTTCCTGGACCTTGTCTATACAGCTATGTGATGGCCATATGGGTCTGTTGAAGAAGTTGAAGAAAAGACATGCTTTGACACTAAAATGGCTGGACTATTTTACTGCCATAAAAATAATAAACAATTACCTAATTTTCTGTGCTAAGTTTCTTTATTTATCTCCGCAGGAGGATAGGGGGCAGGATATGATGTTAAAAGCTTATCATTCTTGTTCCAAAGAGCATATTCTTTTACCAAAGTGAAGGAGCTTGTGTCGTTTTATATTTCCTAAGCAATGAGTCAGCCTGTGAAGTGTCACATCAGGTTGTGTCAGTCATATTGTCTTACTTACATGCAAAATGAATAGGTTTCAACTGGAGCAGAAGTTCAGAAGGGTTTTAAAAGCAGCATTAAGGTGACTATTGTTGCTCCTCTACAGATCCCCACAGAGAAGAAAATTAGAGAGGCTGGTGTTCTTGCAAACATAAGATGCTTCTGTTCCTCATCACCCTAGGCACATCTCACAACAATTATTACAAGTATGATACAGCAACCTGCTTGGCTGTACTGCCTCTAGAAAAAGGCCTGAAGATCTGGAAGGCATTAGCTCTGAGCCATTTTGTAAGATGATCTATCAAGAAGCTGAATAGAAACATGTGTCTGTGTGTAAGAACCAAAAGCCCAAAAAGAGCCAATTAACATATTTTCACCCCTCTGTTCTTAGCTTACAACGAAAGAGCTCCTGGTCTGATGAAGTTGGAAGTAGTATGTGATATAGTGCCCTGTCAGAGACAGGAAATGGGAATTAATGGGAAACTAATGGGAAAATTGACCTAAAGAAAAGACTGATTCTGTCAGGAAAAAAATCCTTATTCAGAGAATAGTGCCACTTACTGCTATAAATAGGATTTAAGCCTTATTATTGGCTTCAATATTCTTGATAAAGTGCAATAGGCTCTTATAGCATTAAATACCTGGTGAGATTTTAGAAGAGATAATAACATGACTGTAATGCTTAGAAGGCTGAAAACATTTTGCTGAATGATTATCAAATACATTTAGATCTTCTGCTGCACAGGCTAAATCACTGATGTTATATATTCTTAAGATATACCTGGTTCAAAGATTTCCCTCAGTTTTGAACATCTTCTACCTTCGAAAAAGGAAGCCTCAGAATATGAAATCTGAATGAGGTAGCTAGTTTGCAGCTCAGAAACAATACTTGTGCTCATTATCAGAAAAAAAAATGAGCAAAAGTATAGGGCAGCTGCTCTTCTCTTTTTACCTTACTTGAAAGCAAATAAGGCCGCCACTCTGGGCCCATCTCATTAACAACAGCTGGATAATGTCCTGGGCCAATTTTCCCATTAGACAAATGGCTGTAGGATCTACCAGAGAACAACATTTTTCCCAGTACAAATTGTAAACCATTCTCTAGGGCATGCTGACAGTATGAAAGATGATAGTTTGGGAAGCAGTAGATATTCTGAGCTTCTGTCTAGGCAAATAGACGAAATCAATTTTTGAATGTAAAGGAACAGGTATGGGTTAAAAGATACTGGACGTATGTTTACTCTGTCAAATAATTTAGCTCTCTAGCGTCTTATTCCATGATCAGCATAATTCTGTTCCCTGTAAATAATTCAGTTCATTCCTGGACTCTCTTTAGAAGCTGGCCTACTGTTTTCCGCTAGATAACGTGCTTCTCAAGTTAGTTTCCTCCAGGGACTTTTTGGTCCTGGATTTTCCCTGGATTCCCCCTGGATTTGTCCCTCGATGTCCACTGCAGTTGTGAATGAGCCAAAGACTTGCATAGTTTTGTGTCTGTATTTGATATCTTCACTCAAGAAACATAAGGATACTTTGTTCTTGAGAAAGTCAGAGAAATCATTAAAAAAATAACGAAAAAGTCAAACTGTGAAAGTCTCTTGGAGCTCTACTTCTTCAGCTTAACAAGACAACGTGATTACCACTTACAAGTAGCTTCAAGTGGCTAGAGGTGTCAATATATCAGTACATCTAAGCAGAAAATAGAATAAATATAAATTCAGGTAAGGAATGAAATACATTTTTTTTAATATTTAGGATATTAACCTTTGGAATGTAATACCAAGAGAAGTGGTAGATTCATCATCACTTAATATTTTCAAATTGAGGCAAGATTTTAT
>VZSV01000031.1:3185015-3223439 GCA_013398735.1 Nothocercus julius
AAGTGATAAGCGATACATATAGATAATTATTTGCTATCCAGAGCCTAGGAATAAGGTCTTCAACAGTGTGATTGTCCATTTTTTTTGCACAGTTGAGTAGAAAAATTGAAAAGAGGCAGTTCCAGAGGCAGCTGAAAACTGAAAATTCCAAAGATATCAAACTGAGTTTATGAGATCAGGCAGTAGAATTAACCTCTTGTAACTAGGTGGTGATTGCTGAGGCTTTTTGAAAATTCTTTATTTACTTAAAAAATAATCTAACTTATGAGTGCAGTGATCTATATATATATATATATATTGTTGTTTTGTTTCATTTTGCTTTTTTTGTAAAATCCAAGACACTCTAGCACTATCACAACCTGAACTTTCAACTTCTTGCTTGAATCACTTTTGATGTTTACCAGTTACTAGCATTTGGTTTATCTAATCTAGTGGTTCTATGCTTATCCATAGCTTGAAATGTTTCTGATACCTTGGTTGTGTTTTATTTGTTTGTTTCTTTCTTTCTTTCTTTCTTTGGAGGAGAGAGATGCAGGAGGAGGCAGGTTATTGTTTTTTGCAGAATAGAAATGAAGTAGATTTTTGTTTAAGATGCGATTCAGGAGTTTATATCAGGAAATAATTCTTATTCTTCTTTCATATTTATGTTTTAAGCATATTTCCTTTCTTTAGCAAGAGTTATGTTTTAATGGTAAAATTCTCTCATAAAATCTTGCAGTAAAACCTAGCTCTGGTGAGGTCAAGAAACCTTGACTGGTCTTAAAGTGTTAGGTGTCCATATTTTAAGATATTGTCATAATTCTCTTCTTATGAATTGATTCTTTGCATTCGCAAAAGCAAAATTATATTTATTTTTCTAAGCAGATGGTTGTGTAGTTAGTTGTTTGGTTTTCAGATTGTTGTTTCAGTGTGCAAATTATTTTGTATAAATTTTATATGTGATATCTGAGAAGTTATTTTGATAAATTGGCTACATGATGTTGGAAAATGCACGCAGTATACTATTTTACGTTCCAATTTAAGACAATTAAAGAGAAATATAAATGTATGTCAAAACTATGCTCATTTTAAAGATATTTGGCAGCAAATATGTTATTTAGGCATATATTTTGCTAAAGATTTTAAACAATGTTATATCAATCTAAACAGATTAGTTTTTGATAAGGAAAGTCATCTATAGTGTAACGGCTGAGAAATTTGAGACCTGATTGCAGATATTTCCCTTAGTAAGAAAATCTTCAGAAGCAGTGGGTTCTAAGATTTTTATTTTTTAATTAATTACACTTTTTTTTTTTTCATATGATGTCTATGGAAATATTTTTATCATTAATAGCAAATTTAATTGTTGATTCTTAACATGATAGTGGGAATACTAATTAAATCAGTCTTTGGATTTTTGTTCTATAGCAATCAAAGCCTTTGTCAATATATAAGGGCTGCTTATCTGTGTTTCTCAAGTTATATATTTTTAGCTATCATAATCATGCAGCTTAATTCTAATATCATTTCATTATTCTTAAGCCTTTCCTTTAGTGGAAGAATATTTTATTCTGTTCCAAAGAGAAAGATTTTTTTTTCCAGAAAAGTTACATATAGATTAAACAAAGCAATATTCACAATGGAAATTTCAATCTTCTCTCTCAACAGATTTGTTCTCTGAATGTATTTCAATCTACAACTCCTATTTTTACCAAACAAAAGACATTTAGATCTTGTATGTGTAACCCAAAAATGCAGCTACTGCAGAGTTAAATGAAACTCTGCATCTTCTCACTTGGATTCTCACAGTAGAAAAAGACCATTTCTTACATAGAAGAAAATGTAAAGCAATCTATGAAATCCTCTGCTTGGTGGAAGAATGATCTTAAGGAATATGTCAATAGCTTAGCAGATATGTGTTTCCATACTTCTTCTCTACTTTATGGTCCCTAGTTACAAAATCTTGCTATACAGCTTCAGGTACTTTGTAGAAAAGAGGCTTGTCTAATAAAATGACTTTGGGCTATGTCCGTATAAGATTCCCATTTAAGTCCTAGAATAATGTAAACCCTCTAGGCACTTATATTTTCATCATTTAAATCTCTCCAGAAAAAAAAAAAAATAAAAACTTCCTTTAAGTCTAGCTATTCGTGGTTTACAGAGCTAAAACTAGACAAAAAATTTGCATGCACTTCTTCAGTCATGCCACTAACAATATCTCTCCTGATGTTTATATTTTGTGTCACATCTTCTCTGTTTCCCATTCTGTTCATGGTTGTTTTCTTGCTATCAATCTATTTCTTGCTGCTGTGTGGCTAATAACATACAGCCACTTAACATTTAAAAATAAAGCTCATTCCATATCTTTTGACTGTTAGTTTGAAAAGTATTTAAAATTGTCTTAAATCACACTCTTGATGACTTTAAATGATTCACCAAGTTCAAACTTCCTCCTACTAGCTTGGTTGGAAAGTCCAACAATTAAAAGTGAAGGGTGTTATAAAATAGAGCAGGTGCTTGATTTGACTCCTGTTCAGTGCAGACACTACAAGTCAGGTCCTCTGAGCTGGGCAGAAACTGCAGCTCCAGGCTGGGATGGGACAGGGCTCTGAAGAGAGATTGGGCAATAAAGCCAGATGGGAGATGGCATAAGAGAAAATTTCAAGACCCTGCTTAATCCATATGTGAACACAAATACATTTGCACACAGGAGAAATATCTGAAAACATCTGCCTTTGGGAACTTTTAGCTGGGTTTTAGAAAACTATTGCTGGTTTAACTTCTGTTTGCATTCACCAAGGCTTCCAGTCTAGTTCAGGCCTGCTAAAAGCAAATGTTATGGTGTTTTGAATTGTTTTTTAATTGAGATTTAGTTTGACTTTCAGTCTGACTCTCTGAGTGCAGCATTATAACACCTGTGTTGCTTTGTGAATTTGCCTCAAAGTAGCAGCAACTCTGTTGTGCTGCTGCAGTACCAGGCTCAGTGCCCAAGTCATAGCCCAAGTCACTACTCTCTGCTGTTTATTTTCTGCTTATTTCCAAATTCCTCAGAAAGCATCAATATGGGAGCTGGTTGTGACAGGAAAGATATCCTAACAGTCAGTTTTCACTTTTTAGAGAGTGATAATTTAATGATCTGGAAATCGGATTCTTATGATTAAGTTCTGTTGCAGCCTGGGCATTCTGGTGAGAACTGGGCATCCCCAACTCTCTAGATTTCAGAATACGCTGCTATCTCACAGCAAACCTTGGATTAATTTACTATGAGAAAAATCTAGTGATAAATCTAGTGAATAGTGCTAAATATAATGAATCAAGTCATAAAACTTGTTCCACTGTAGAAAATACATTGTTGTCTATAGAAGATTTCTTGATAAATTGTATTCAAAAAGTGTCATCTGCCACACATCCTGCATAGATAAATGCATATAGGCATTAGCAAATAATGTCATATTGGCTACCAGACTTAAGAGGTATGAGCATTAGTTGGTCATCATTAAGTATACTTCCAAGCCACATGTTACACATGAAGTGTTGCGTTAAATACATATAGCCAGTGTCAAAAGTTTTATTTTTTTTTTTTTACCTCCAGGAAATAATAATGGAAAATTAAACAAAAATTAACTCCAAGCAGATGTCAGAAAAAAAATAATAATAATTCATAGAAAAATATTAGAAATATGTGGAGAAGCCTACTGGGCATTGTTTTTAAAGCAAAATCACTGAAACCATTCAGAAAACAATTACATTAGATGACTCCCTGAGGGGGATTCATATGCGAATGGAGAAATAAGCTCAGATGGGTGGAAAAGCCTCCAGCCCCTAAGCTTCATGTCTATTAGATTTTGAGTATATTGAGTCCACTTGCAGATCTGAAATGCATATTATAGTTAAAAGATACTGTTTTACATCACTGAAGCACAGGCTAATATGACAAAGTCCATTAATAAGTGTTATCTACCAATGGCACAAGATCACACTGGCCTGGAGAAGTTTGAGTTCTTCTACATAAACAAAGAAGCAAACATTATGTAAGTTTATGGAAGTCAGGCAAAATATATAAGTCAGGTAACTGATTTTCCACTTAATTCCATAATGCCAAACATCTCCTTCATTATAACAGATTCTTTTCAAGAGAGATCCTACACAAAATCCATTTCTCAAAGTCATGCATCAATGATTAGTTTTTTTAATATAAGGAAAAAGCAAAATAGATCATATTCATTTTAAAAAATTTTGTATAATTATCTACATACTTTGAGGTCAGCATTTCCTTTCTGCTATTTATTGCTTATCTGCTGCTGCAATTCTTTCTCAAATACTTTATTGAAATTCTTTCTCACTTTTTTTTTTTTTTTTCCCTCTCTCTCTTTTTGTTATCCACGTAGATTGGGACATGTAGATTCTCTTTTTGATTCATTTTTAAATTTCCATGCAGATCTAGCACAAAATAAACGATATTATAGGGGCAGAATTTTAATAAAGTCAGAATCTATGCAGTTATAGTATGGAATTCTATCATGTAAATCTGTTGAAAGAAAGCTAGCAAGCAAAACATTTAACATCATTAACCTCATCAGGTTACGGTGGAAATAACAAAACAATTTAATTTTATTAAATTCTGTTAATAGAGTATATATGAAATATTAATTTAATGTGAAGGAAAGACCAGTGTGGTTTTGCTCCTTCTTGTTAAATGCAACAAAGAAAAAAATGGGTGTTTAGAAATTGAAACAAACAAACAAACAAAAAGTTATTCCTATTGAGAGGGATCCAGTCCTCATAACTAAATCTCTAATTTCAATTAAATGCTATGGTTTTAGCTCAAGTTAAGTTGCCTTAATAGCCAGTAAGAAATGATGATTTCATAGGAAGATGATATATAATCCACAGAACTGGTATTAATCTCCTGTGAGATGAAGGAACAGACTCAACTCATTCTGTCCACACTGTGAGTTTGCAGAAACTGTGCAGCCACTCATTAATGCTGACAAGTGATTACTGACATGTAGGGCCTACTAGCCAAGCCACTTGTGCAACTTTGCATACGCATTTCTGTCAAAAACTTACCAGGTTATAAGACTTAACATTTTAACTGCTCAAGATATGATGTTCATTCTGTCCAAGACAGATTAAAGAGAAACCACACAACAAAATTATCCTGCTTATATAAGGCACCAACAATTTTTAAAATAAGCACTGTATTAGGAGTTGTCATTTCTGTTCTGTGAGGGAATATTGTTTCTGTCCTGTGGAAATATTAGACACTTTGAAATTTTTTCCTTAGAATAGGGACTGATGCAGCACCTAGAGGTTATGCTCACCTCTACACCAATGCTGTGGTATTTAGTTTGAGAAATTCTAGAGTTCTTGGTTCTTTTTATGATCACAGGAAAGCTAAATTCATAGGCCTATTACTGAATGAAGCTGGCGTGTGTCAGCTGTTTTTTTTCCTGTTTTCTGTGAATCTCACACAAATGGAATTTCAAACTGAATGTCTGCTCAGTTGTGGGCTAGTGGCCTAAGTTGTAGTTTGGAGAACGAAAGAGTGTCTGCTTCCAAAACCAAGAAAATTCCCAGATAATCCTTAAAAACAGATTCAAAATTGACACATTACACAAAGGTGCCTAATGATAGCAAATGGTCACAGCATCTCTACCCTGTTACCATTATCTTTATGGGTGACTGAGCAACTATGCTCTTCTAGATGTACTGTCAGTCTGTGAGCTCAAGAACCTTCAGATATTGCTGGTGAAATACAGATTGATGTTCTCACAAAGACTGTTAATTCTTAAACATTAAGAATATATATTTTGATATATAGCCCTGCTACAATATGACATCCAGGGAACACCTTGGTCAAACAGATGAATATATTTAAATGTCATAAACAGTGCATTTTACATTGAATGCTGCTATATATGCAGCCCTTGAACTTCACATGAATCCTCTTCTACCCATGTCATGGGCTTCTTTTAGTCCTGTTAGTTTTGCCATAAGCTAGCACTTCATAAAAGTGCAGTGCTAGCACTTCATTTTTTCACAGAATGTTAGATGATTTGCACTGTATTAATACAGGAGACTTTCCACTTTTTTGTGCAGGAATAGTATCTCTGTAGACTCATTTAATTGTTCAGCAAAGATCTGAGTGACTGTTTGAATACTTTCATCTCTTCACATGCCAGCATATTGCTATTTGCATTTTATATTTGAATATCAATCAGCTTGAGATACACCTGGGATACAAGTCAGCTTCTTTTCTTTTGCCTTTCTGTATTTATTTTAGAGAATTTGACTCAGTTTACCCCAAAAACAATGAAAAATTTGTAACTATTACTGTGTATTACATATTCTATTGTAAAAGGCAGCCTTGTGTAGAAAGCTGATGTGAGAAATTGTTGATAGTAGACAGTGACCTGGTACCTGTCTTTTCAGTCAAGTATTTTCAAGCACCTTTGAGTTCATTCATTGCAAAATGAACTTTGCAAAATGTACCCCCAGATATCTGGAAAATGTACCCCCCAGGTATCTGGAAGCAGTTGATGTAGTAGAAATCTCACAATCTACACCCCTATTTACATAAATCCTCCGTCAGTGTGTGTTGCAATCCCATGTAATGCAGATATTTCTGGATTCATCATGCTCCTTCCTCACACTCAGGCTCTGTGCCTCGTATTCATAGGTAGCTCACCAGGCCTTTGCCCCTGGCATCTGTCAGTTCATCCTCCTGTACTAGACAGAAAAGCTGATACTACACATTTGCTCTACAGAAAAGGCCTTTCTTTGATCCGTGACTTCAAATCCATGGGAAATTCACCCAGAAGGAAATAGTTCCAATGATATTTTCCTTGAACAAATATCATTCTAGGGCCATTAGTATTGCTTAGGGAAAAGCTTGCCTTAGACATAACCTCATCAAACACAGGTCAGGAGCTGTGTCTGGGGCTTTAACATTAAGAAATATACAATAGAATCCCATGGTAGAAAAAGTGAAAACACTTGCCTAAGACAGTACCACCTTCCTAAAATGGAAACACAGGATTAATTAAAAAGAGGTCTTCTGCCTACTAGCAGCTGATCCACTTTTTTCTTGAAAGCAGATAACATTGTATTTTAATGACACTTACAGGGAAATTGTGAGCATGATTCTTTCAAGAGGAAAAAAGAAATCGAGAAGGAAGCAGTAGTACCATTCTAGACACTTTAAGAATGCGGAGCCCCCACTCTGAACAGTGAACAGTGAGGAACTGTCTATTGTCAATTGTCTGATTACTATTGGCAAGTATTATTCAGTTTCTGTTTTCTTGGAAAAGTAATATACGTAACTATAAAAATGTACTGAATTAATCAGACTTTCTGAGGAAAAAAAGTCTCTTTTTTTTTTTTTTTCACCTGTAATATTTATGTCATTGATGCCAGTACTGTTGTTTCTATCTTTTCTAGCTAACAGTTCATTTTTCTAAGGGAAGAAATAGGTTCTGAAACACTATCATTCAAAACTATCTCCAGAACATAATTTCAAGACATCTGTCCTAAACTTTCAATGCTTTAGGCAATAATTTATAAAGTATCAGCAGTTTGGCATTTGAAATAATCACATTTTTGTTATTTTGTCTTACAAATTGTGCACTTCATAGCTGTCATTCACTGAATACCCTGAAAAATACCCTGAATTTCATCTAAAACTAATCATCCTGTCATTCCTTCTCCAGTGTCACATTGGAGATGGTGGCAACAGATGAAGATTCTCACAAAGAATGATAACTTCTGTATATAAAAATGATTACAACTTGCTTTGCATTATCCAATAAGAACAAAAACTATAGAAATGAAGAAATGAACAGCATATATTTTTTAAACATGTCCAGCAATTATTTTTAGTAGTAATGAAAAACTGTTATGAGTAAGGGCGGATAAAATGTATGCTTCTATTTTTGCAAGTGTATATCATCTCTAAATTATAAATACAGTAAAAACTGCATATCTGATTTAAACACAGCAAGCAAGTAAATATTGAGTTCCTTACTCTGAAATGTGCAAGATAGTTAAAAAGATAGATAAATGGATATATGGATAGATTTATCACCAATAAACACTTCATACTGTTGTAGCATGCAAGACCCCAAAAGCTTGACATTTCATTATGCCCCATGCATCTCCAATACTTGTTTTCACCTGTGTACTCTTTCTTGATGTATTATTTTAAGATTTTATCAAAATTTTATTAAGAAATGAATAGGGAGTAGCATTCAAAGACTAATCCAGCAGTTGTTGGGACAGAAAACAATAAACCACTGAGGCAAACTCAGGTGCCACAGTAATCACTTAATGAAGAAGCCAATGGAAACTGCATTTAAATTTTGTGAATGATTTTTCAGTTCTTCAAAAGAAAGCAGTCGTTCATATCTCTAACCAGGAATGTTTCCTGAAATTGTTTCAGCTGTCTTTAGAACCTTCTCACCCTGTTTCCCCTGTTGTTTGAAAATTGTTGCCCCAGATTTGTTCTGTTGATATGTTTCCCGAATATCACAGGCTGGTACTGGGGACCAAAGACTATGGAAGGACCACTGGGGAACTGCCCAAAGAAGTAATGAAGAAAGAAAAATATATGTGAAATACATCTGCTGGAAAGTTCATCAACATTCTAGCAAGACTAGCAAAGAGAATTTCTACATGTAACCACAGTTTATTTTCTGAAGGACCATGCTTATTTAATATTGATAATCAATAATTATAGAGACAGTAAAGACACAGCAGCTTACTCGGAAAGTAGAGTCGCTGCCCAGAAGCAGAGAACACGCTGTGTCAGGAAAACAGGCCGCTAGACACTTTGAAAATAGCATTGCATATAGTAATTTTTTTGGCATCATTCTTATGGAAAAATTCTACAGACAATGTTAAGCTTTGTCTCATCACTTATATAAATAGCTTCTATGACATAGACCGTACTGCATGGTGCTCAGTACAGGAACTGATGTTGGAAATTCAGTTCATGTTCTTCCTTAGGAATCAGCATGACATTAGTGCTCTTGGAGTGCTGTAGATGTCAGATGACACCATGGAACAGAATTCTTGGTTTATAATGGTCATATTGCCAGCTCTGGGTAAGAGAAGAAAAAAAAAAAAAAAAAAAAGTAGCAACTGAAACTCCTGGTAGGATAATGGGATAAAGATGTTTTCAGCCAAATTCTAACTTTGGCACTTGAAATTTGCTTCATTAAGATTCATCAGACATCTTCATTTGAATATAATTAATTTACTAGTTACCTCTGAATTTGGAGTTTTTTTTGACAAAGGGAGCTTTTCCTATAAAAATTGCATCTTTTTGTGAGAAAGTTTCAGCTTGCAGGGAGTTTTTTTTTGTTTCAGAAAATCATGTCCAATTCCCTTGCAGAAAAGGATCTCAGAGGTTGGGAGGGCTTCTAGAGATTTCCTGAATTAGGCATTAACAATAGGGAATGAGCAGATTCATTTGCGGAAAGACAGGCACCATTTCAAAGGAAACTGCAACTTCTGATTCTTGCCTAGATCTTCCGAACAGAAGGTTAAATTATAGGCATTTGTAGGACTTCTACAAAGTTGTGCATATTCTTTGGGCATCATGGTAGTATTTGGGGGGATTTCAAAAAGAAAAGTGTCTGTGTACCTATTTGCTATCTCAGCCAACACTAGCTCTCATGGATTCCATCAATTATTTTTTTAGAGTCAGTACAGTTCTTTGACAGTCTCACTTTTCATCATTTTCTTCTCTTTCCAATAGAGTTTTAGGTACTGCAGTTCTATCACCAGCCTTTTTCTTCTCATGTTCATACTACTCTGCTGTCATGTTGCTGGTACTTCTATTTAGACACAAGTCATTTTTGTAATATAAACAAAAGCCTGCTTTACCTTTGATGCTGTTGTGCATCTTACTGTACTTCTAACATTGCTTTAGCTCTGGGGGACACTGCTGCTTGCTCTTCTCTCCCCTGCTGCCATACTATTGAAAATAGTAAGTTCCTTGGAGCTAACCACCTGCTGTCATACTATAATGCCAAACAAGAAAAGCTATTGCTCTGCATTTGTTCAATGTTTCAGTGTGAGGGGAAAAATTACAGAGATATCAACATTCATGAAAAGTACAAAGAATCCTATAGTGACCGTTTTATAGATAAAATTTTGCAAACCATTTCCTGACAATAAATTTAACAGAATTATTAAGGCTTCCCATTGTTTTTAAGTTATGAAAACTAAAATATTGCCAAATTTAAGTCTTGAACATTTTTCTTTTCTTTCATTGGATAGATGTAGCAGATTATTTCTACCAAATGTGTTTTGTGGTATCCATGATCTGACTTGTAAATTAAAGACAGCTATGAAGCTGAAAGAGGTAATATGACTTACATCTATTCAGAATTATAGGACACAGTCCACAGATAAGTTTTACTCCATCTTGTATTTGTTGTACCCCATTAATCACAACCTTTTTTTCTCTAAAGTAATGTAATTAGGATTAATGGCACATTTATTTTGCACTCCTATTATCTACCAAAATTTCAGGAGCACTTTAGAAAGAAATGGCTGCTCTGTAAGGTGACTTAAATTAGTTTTTAAAAAGATCATTTCACAGTTATATTGCAGCAAGTAATCAACCACAGAAAATAAAGCATGAACATAAAATATGCAGTGGCATTTTCTGTAGTTGCAATATCACTAGGGTCAAAGGTGTGATGGAGTTAGATACTACTAAAGCTGGGAAAAGTAGTGGACCTCTTCTGTCATCAAATTTCTGTCTTTAATCCTTAACCAGAGTATGTAGATCCCTATGCATCTTCTTAATTACAGAACATGACACAAAATCTATTTGGAAGAATAGTGATAACATATGGTTCTATTTGGTGGCTATAGATATTTAGATGTTGATGGTAAAATACCCCTCATGTGCATTTTAAAGTTAAAGCATGGCAACAGATTGGTGCAAGATGCATTTTCCATACCTACCATGCTTTAGTTTCCATTTTCCTTTAAAAGGAGGCATAAATAAGGAAATTTTATTCCAATATGGTATATTTGCAAATAGAAGCATTTCAGAATGCCTTCTTTCATTTCTTTCCATGGTGAGTAGTAAAAACTATCTGCTCATTGGAAGAGAACTAGTATTATTATTTAAAAACCCTGCTGAGTAAATTGATATTTAGCCTTTTTTTGAAAAAGAGATTTTTTGACAAAGTGGTCCATTATTATTTCTGTGTAACAGTTAAAATATTGCCCATGAATTCTGCTTAATTTCTGGTCCATTGACCTGATGCATAGAGTCATTCAGACCGCATTCTATCTATCCTGCAGTCAAAAAAACACATTAAGGGTTTATTCCTGAACTCAGACATATAGTAATATAAAGCTGTGTGTCCTGATCGAGTTGTTTCAGTGCACTCACACATAAATGACTAATAATATAATTTTAAAAACTACAGTATGATTTTCCATGATCAGAATGAAACTTTAAGCTTGCACAAAAAAAAAATAACTTTTAGAATTTTAGCTGGACCAATGCAATAGTTTAGCAACTAAACTTCAATATCTCTGCTACAGGTAATTTATTACTGTGAAAGCTAAGTGGACTGAAATCATCTGTGACTTAAACTCTCAGCTAATAAAGCTTGAATAATCACATTTTCAGACACTGTCTCCCTAATGTGTATAAGCTATACGTTGCAAGCTATCATTAATATAAGACTTCAATATATTCTTTTGGCATACAGCTTTTGCCCCTCAATGAGGACAGACTTCATTCATAACCATGGTAGCTTCTTCTGCCTAAAATTAGATTGGAATGTATTTTGGCATTGTATGTTGTCTATTTAATTTGTAAGAGTCATTGGATGGCTTCAGTTTACAGTCTGTGCTAGAAATACGTAGAATCCCCCTATCCCTCTGGGTTATTCTGAATTAATATTCTGTGAATTTCACTTGGCTTTGAATCATATCTTCAGCATAGAGGATGTCTTTGGAGTGTGTGGAAGTGTACGCTTGAGTGGGAGAGAGCAAATATTTGCCAAAATGAGCAATCATACTCTAGATTTATATGTTGGAACAGTTTCACTATTAGAAGAAAATGTCATTGACTGGTTGTCACCCTGTCTCCAGGCTGAAGACTAGACCTTTATCAAAATGTGTCTGGCTGTTTCTACAGTGGACTGCTCATGTTTGTGAAGACAAGCCACAGCAGTTCACAGGATGAAGGGTGCAATTTAGTTCAAAAGTTCCTCACCAATTCCTTGTTTAAAAATGGAAGACTCTGAGACCTGGGTTCTTCTTGGTACCAAAGTGTTTAACTTAAATCAGTCCCAAAGATATTTATTTATCATTGTCTAAGCACTTTGATTGATTTGGTTTGGTTGATTATAAATATTTGCTCTAGATCAGTTGAAACACAGTCTTTAGTAACTCTTTGGTTACTGAGCACTTTCAGTACTAGCGAAGTCCAGAGTGGTCTGTGCCTCTAAAACTGAGGCCAATGTAAAATCTAGCTGAGCAGTCTCAAAGACCATTTCATTCATAAAATCTAAATTTTACTGAATTTATGAAAAATCCCCCAAAAAGATATGTTTGTAAATAAGAGTGATTAATGCACCAGAGTTACTTGTATGCATTGGAAAGGTTACAACTCACCGCTAAAATATATTAGAAATGAATATATATATATATATATATCACTTTCAGTGACAAATCCATTTATTCAAAGATATTATCTTTTAAAAACTTACAGTTTACGTTAATGATTAAAATACCTGATGCCAGGTGTCAAATTTGTTAAATTCACCAGTAAGACCTTCATTGACTTAAATGGCTTAAATGGCTGGAAATTTGTGTTTCTTAAGGTTATCTCCAATGCTATGTAAATTTATTTTTTCAAATTGCATTATAAACACCAGAATATCACTGGCCAAATTTAACTTTTTAAATTACTACTACCACCAAATAATATCTGCCTCAGAATTTTAAGCTTTTCCTTTTAATTTATCTAAAATTTGAGAGAAAAATAATTGCTTCATTTACATTTTCTTCCATATACACTCAGAAGATACATGCTGAATTTCAAACTGAAAAATCTACGTGTGTTAAAAAATACCATTCATAATGAAAATGCTGATAAAGGTTTAACTACAGCTTTATGAGCAGTAATGTTTTAAGTTACAGAGCAGAATGAGGTAGATCACAAAAACAGAGGCAGTTAGAAAAGCAATGAGTTTTCTGTACAGAAAGAACAGGTGACAGTTATCACACTGGGAGAAAGAAAAATGAAGCAGCTTCATGAGTATTCAAAGGTACAACAGCAAAAGACACTGTGGAGATTTCTCTTCTTACTGCTGAACAAATTCTCCCAATCTTCTCATAAAAAATGGACCTTATAATGTAAAAAGAAAAATACACTGGAAGCAATTTTTCTAAAGCTCATCCTTTTTTGTACCCATCTTGCAAAAATATAGCAGTTTTTCTTCCAGTTTTATTATACAGTTCTTTCTCTTTTTTTTATTTTCCTTATAACAGCTCCTTTTTTTTAATTATGGAGGTGACTCTTTATGGTATTAAGAAAACTGGGGAGAGAGGCCCAGGAATCTCAGGAGGAGGTCACAGAAGTTGGATGTTACTTGTACATTAGATGCACAGTGTATTGCAGGAGTGGGACTCAAAGTCACCTGAAGATACAATCCTGGAAGCAGAACTCACCAATTTAGCTGCCAGAATTCTTTTTAGAAATCACTGCTGTCTTTATAGGAAAAAAAAAAAAAAATCTTTTAAGCTGAAACGAATCAAGTCAGCACCGGCACTCCGTTCTGGCACTCCGTTCAGAAATAATATATATTCTGCATTGTTTTTGCATAGCTCTAGTAGTATACAACAGAAGAATGTGGTTTTGATTACTGTTACAGTGGATAGATATGCATTGTTTTAAATACTTATTTGATTCAGTGACTTCAGAAAAACTATTCACGGGTAAATTGGTATTCTATATAGGTGTTTGCATAATGACCCTGCAGATGTAGAACCTGTAAGCCAGTACTGTTCTGTGTTCTTTGAACTGCCCAGTTCATTATGTAATTCATACTGTAGGCTATTTCTCAAATGAGTTACACTAGTAGCAGTGAGGCTGATAAGACTTAATGTACTACTTTTTTTTTTTAATGTAGAATGACATAGAAAATATACACAATAATCAGCATAAAAACAAACCGCTGTTTTTACCTGCTTGTACAAGAAAAAGTATAATTTGATCAGGACATTTTTAGTATTCGGCTTCAGAATAATATTTTCTTTGGATGACTGTGAAGCTGAGAGATATTCATATATTATTCACTAATGTGTGATATCCTGTGACCTGCTTTTTTCAGATGCATACTATTGCTCGTATATTGTAAGAACAGATGTCGTAGGCAAGAATTCTGAACTTTGCTTAGTTGTGGATTGAAAGCTAAATTTTTCAGAGATATCTATGGAAAAGAACTGTGGCAAAACACTGGTTTTCAGATTAAAAAAAGAACTATTTTTCTCTCTGTTAGAAAATCCTACCTTGTCCAAGAAAGTGTTCTTGTCAGAACTTTGATCTAAATCTATTCATTTTCACAAAACATTTCATTTTGATGATATGTTATTACCTGAACAAACAAAATTAAAAATGTTGGCTGACACTTTTTTCCTGGTCTGGTTAATTTTGGCCATGTAACTAGCTCTCAGTTCGTTAGCTACATTGCTAATATGCTTAAAATTAAGCATATTTAAGTTTACAAGATTGACATTTTCAATAAAAGAGGAACTTCTATAATTTTCTTTTATTATTATTATTTGTCTAACAACTGTTCTTCAGTTGTTCTGCACTCATCAGCATTCATCAGTCAGTAATACAGATGTTTAAATGCTGGGAAAATCTACCTGTGTTTTGTTCAAAGTGTCTTGAAAAAGGAAATTCACTCACAGGGCACTTGGCTACATGCAGTTTGCAGGCTGCACAGGTTAGTTTGACACTGCAATGGAAAGTGTTTTGGTTTCAGATACTCCAGCCTGTGCTTATTAAATCCAGCACCCACCATACCTTTAAAATATGTTCCTTTAAAATATGTTGCAAAAATACAGCTCCTACGAGGAAAAAATCACAAGGAGCCATCCAGGCTAATTCAACAACAAGACCTTTTAATAGCCAACTGATTATGAAGATTCATTGACTTGATGAATGGTAAGTAGGATAATGGAGTGAAAAGTGTTAAAGAAGATCATAGCTATACCAACAGAGTCGAAAGTCCCTGTCTGTCTGATTTAATCTTCTCTGAAGGTATTTATTAACATGATAGATAACTACATGAGTTTCTGTGTCTGCATGCCATTACTTCTAGTGCACGGAACATCTTTGGATGTGGAAAGTTAGGTAATGTCAAAAATGTTGCTGAGCATCTATTTCTTTGATTTTTAAGTGTCAAGAAGGCAGTAACGCACTAGGTTACTGCTTTCCAAGTTTCCTATTCTTTTTTCTCCTTTTATTTCAGTCACGCTTACTGAGATAAGCATCTACTACATCCCCCATCAGGAGACAGGATACTAAAGCTGAACCGACTTTTAGCCTGATCCAGCCTAGATGTCACAGAGTCTTGCACACTGTTAGTTCCAGAAATGAAAAGGATCAGAACTGTTAGTGAGGGTTCAAAAATATAATATATCATACAAAATAGTAATCATCAGGACTCTTTTGCTTTACAAACATATAAAATACACTTACTGTGAGGGTGTGGAGAAGAAAAGAAATCCTGTCATTATAAAGTATATTATAGTCACAAAATATTGAACAAGTAAATTCACACACTGTGAGTACATACACACAAACACGCACGTGGAGGCATGCACATGCATACACACATGCGCGCGCACACACACACAAGCACACACACACACACATGCTTAGAGTTTACACTGCATTCTTCTGGTGCCATGATTATTATTTTATTTGTACACCCACCTTTACTGCACATTCTAAACAAACAATAGACAACAGTATAAGGTCCTTTTTTTTTTTTTCCTTAAAACTGCAACAAAACAAGTCTCAACATTTGCAAAACATTCCTTTATTGTTAGAAATAAATTATTTTGTATAAAAATTAGCATGCGTTGACCTTTTCATTTATTTTAGCATAACCCTGGACTTAATTCAGTCAGCCATCACAAGAAACAAACTCATCTTCTTATACAAGTTGAACAATGTAGGACAGGAAAGGAAATTGTCACAATCACAAAAAAGTACTTACAAATATAACATCAGACATGGTTTATTTGAACAGCATTTTTTCACAAGCTAACATTTGTTTTCCTTTTGTGATTTACTTCCTTTTGTGAGTGAACAGTTCAGAAATTATACACTCAGTCTCTGTGTGAGATAGAATTGGGCTTTTCCTTCCCCTGTCTCTTTGTAGCTTTTGCCTCTTGTTTAATCCTTGTCCTTCAGGAGACTGACTATTGATTTGGAAACAGTCTACTGATATTTCCAAGACTGAATTTTGGTGATGATAAAGTCTTTGTAATATCCCATCCCGCAGGTCTTCCAGTGAATTTCATCCCTGCTCAGTTTGCCTGATTGCTGTAACTGACATAAGTTGTCTTAGTAGAAGAAGCTGTAAACCAAAAAAAAACAAACAAAAAATCAGGATTTTTAGAAGTAAAAGCATTTGAAGTCAGTCAGTATTCTATTATATTTCCAAACCCCATAGCCCATGTTCATGGGATTATGTAAGAAAGTTTAAGTGTGTGCTTAGGTAGTAAGTTTAGTTAGATCTCAAGTTCTGTGCTTTGGTTTTAACTTCACTTTTATGGTCCGGGGAAGCAGGTGTCAGGAGAGGGGCAGCACAGTGATAACTGGAGAAGGAAGAGCTGGAATAAACTAGTCATAACTTTTTCTATAAGGCTTTGATAATTTCTCCTGTACGTAAGTGCATTTTTAAAAATACCTGTAATAAGGTTTCAACATATTTTTCACCCAATAATATTTCAGTTGATCTTCATAGTTTCTTAAGTCTAGAGCTAGAGATTTTCTCCTTTTTTTTTCTTAATACTGACTGAAAACAACTTTGCGTGGGTGGTCCAACCAGGATGTTGTGCACATCTCTTGATCCTTGAAGGGAAGAAAGTCTAAAGTTGGAAACACACGTGTCAAAGCCAGGTCAGCTGGGTAGCTAGTGCCTATGGCATGTGTCTTCTGAGGAGCTTTTGGATGCAAACCATCTGCATTTAAGTAAGTCAGTGGAAATGCATAAGAGAAGCCTAAGCTATATTTTAAAGCAGCCCTACAGTTTTAATATCCTGAGGTTGATGGCCAGGCAAATATTTCTCCTTTTGTTAAAACTGACACTGTGATTCAGAATAGTGAATTCACTATGATTAAACACTTTTACCATTGTAAAATTTAACTGTGAATCTTGCCTAGTCCTTTTTTTATTGGCTTCTAGCCCTTGTCTCCTATCCCTTTATGTAATAAAATATGGCCAAGTCTCCACTGCTCTGTTTATATAGTGGGAGAAAGAAGGAAATGGTGGTATTAGAATTCACAGGCAAGAATTACTTGATCTTAAGCTAGATGAGCATAAGGCAGATGAGGGTAATCAGAATACTGGGGGACCAAGTCTCTCTTTTGTTTCTAATATAGGGGCTATGCTACATTGCACAAATTATAATTTGGCTTCCCATATACATCTTATCTTCCATCTGCAATAGTAATGTTCTGCTTATGACAGTGAGGACTGCAGCTGGCAGGATGAAAATAATTTGATGGCACAAAAATAGTCTAGTCTGTAGATTCTTTATTCTATTCTCATATCTGTCTTCCTTCCTTTTTTAATGTTAAATTTGATAAAAACAGCTGAGATAGGAAAAGGATTCTTCATACTGTCTCATAAATCCAACCCAACAATCTGGTGATGATTTTGGAAGAACTAAGAAATGAGTGTTTCTTCTCCTATAACTTTTCTCACTAAAGTTGATGCAAAATAATGTTAGATAGTATAAATAATGTTTGCTGCTTGGTTCTTCTTCATATTTTCTTTGGGTTTCCAAGGAATATGTTTCTGAGGAATTTTATTTTAATCTTGCAGTTGCCATTTTGCAAGACACAGGAGAGCCAGAGCATTATAATTCACGTGTCACTGGATTTTTTTTCTCAGAAAGGATAATCAAAAGGAAGATGCAAAACAGACTATTTCTTACTCCCACCTGCATAGGTAGTTCAAACATTTTGTGTCTGGAAGAACTAATTTGTGAAATGACAGTTCTTAGCGCACTAGGCTTTTCAACATAAATCTTCTGAGCGAACGCAGTATTCCAGTACTGACATGAAATAGCTTTATTTGAATGTATTGGGACACTTGAAGCAAATATAGCCTCATTTACATCTTTCAGATCTTTCAGATGGGAGCAGTGCATCCCATCTGAACTCTCCCATGCTCCCACAGCTGGATGTTTAAGAGGATTCTGTTTTCCCTTTGGCCTTTTAAGTTCCTTCTGAGAATAACACAGGCCTGCTGAAATGGCACAAAGTTCCTCAGAATATAAAAGATTTTGTGCACGGTTAAGAAATAACAAATAAATACACATCGGCAAATTCTATGCATTTGGGAACAAAAGGCTGGAGAGGGCAGACCCTCATTTTTTGCCCTCATTCTGAATATAGGCTCAGACATGTGATGAAATTAAGCTATCTTAACACATTACCCTGTATCAGATGAGTTCTGTGGTAACTTTTCGCATGTATACCTTTAGCTCCCAGCGCTATAACATAACCGTATTTATCACAACTCAGTAAACTGAATTATGTGTGGACGTTTGCAAGAAGCTCGAAGCACACAAATATTAAATAAACGTCAGCTGGTTTAGAGTAATTTATTAATTTGCTATAATTTGTCTGTGTGCCTGTTGCCTATATAGTTTTGATGGATCTAATCTAGGATTGAACAAGACAAAGAAATTATCACAGTTTCTTCTGAGTGATGTCACTTTGAAAAAATGATAGCAAGGAGAGACAGTGTAGATGCTAGTTCAAAATGTGAAAAATCTAAGTGACTCATATCCAAGTACTTTATCACTTGATAAATATTTTAAGTGTCCTTACAGTGCACTGCAAGAATCCTACAGTTCCTTTTTGAGGATCCGAAGCTTCAGCAGTTGGTGTCCTGGTCTTTAAGACTGTTATCATAAAAATATGAACCATATTTTGCAATTTCAGATAGCCATAAAAAGTAACCAGCTTGGCTCAGAATATTTCTGGAACAAACAATCTTTCTAGCTCCAGTTACTACACTGATGTTGGAATGAAACAAAAAGAACAACAGGAAATCAGATGACCTATATACATTTAAAGCAATTGTCATTATTACACCCTCTACAATTGCATATGAATCTTTTTTCTTTGCTCTGTGTCCCAGATACAGTATTTTTCACAGAATGTATATATTTTTTCCGCACAAGAGAGGACTTTTTCTGTGGTTTACATGCAAGAGAATGATCTAGAAAGAAAAGATTTCTCTTCAGTTTGAAAGTTAAAGGAATTACTTGTCTCACCTAATTTCTTATTTAGTGTCATTGTCATACCAAGTATTTGTGCTAGAAAACTAAGCTGATTTTTCTAGATCAGTTTCATATGCTATCATTGAGAATCTACCTCGCATGATGTCACTACAAGAAGAAATTATCCAGTGTTGAGAATCTGTAACCTAGTGAAAACCATTTGTTTTGCATGTGCACTGAAAATTCACAGGGACCTTCAAAAGCTCTTTTTGAAAGTAACTGTTTTGGCAGAAAAGAGGCAAGCTACTCAAATCCAGTAAATACAGAGGTGTTTTGAAAAGTGCAAAACTAATCTCTGGCCAAGAGCTTAACTACACAGCTACAACTCCCTGAATTACAAGTGACTTGATTCTGAATTTTTGCCTGCCTGGATCAAAGCCTCACCAGGATACTCATTCCTAGTGAGTTTAGGATTATACACTTAGGCTACTGTTAAAAACAAATTTAGAGTACAGAAAATAAGCATTACCCTGTGTACATCACAATATTGGAGAAGTAAACCTGCTTCCAAGTGCAGCTGTTCCCATTAATTTTACATAATCAGTTTAAAGAATCCCAGACACAGCATTTCTTAATTAGGTGCAGTAGATAAATATCAGATACACAAGACTCATACTAGCTCTCTTCCTCCTGCTGCTATGGTAGCCCTGCTTCGACCTTTCTGCAGAAGCAGATCATTTTGCAAAGTCAGCAAAATCCATCTCTCTTTTCCTTCTGCATTTTCTTTTGGTGGCTTCTGAAGATTTGTGAAAGTATTTAGTTCTTCATATTTTCATTCTGTTACTTAATCCAGGAGGAATTTCATCATCTGTCTCCTTCTGTCCTCTGCTGTATGTGTTAATCAGAACCCATAGCTCACACTGAAAGATTTACACATTTTGAAGGGTCACAGATTTTGAAAGTTAACTTATTTACACTCAGTATGCTCCACGCATCAGCAGCTATCCTTCGGTAAGCCTTTGGACTTTTCACTTGCTCCTCAATCTGGCAAATGCTGATTGAATTCGGCGGGGGGTTGAATTTTTATGAAATAAGTACAATATTTCAATGTAAACTTGGTGAATGTGCACAAATGAAATAATAGCATTATTCAATTTCCTGTCAACATCATAAAAAGTAATGAGGATTCATAAAACTCATTTTCAATAAAATGACTAAAAAACTAGTCTTCAACTGTAACACTAGCTGTCCATCATATGGAACAAATGCCTTGATAGAAACTGATTTCTCTGACTACAACTGGGGGATAAAATTACAGTCTCTATACAAACAAATATATATTTAGAATTCTGAAGTCCACTTTACAAAATCGTACATCATGTAGTGAAATGGAAGCTATAACCACTGTTCTCTTCCATACCAGAGGAATTTAGAGATGTGCCGAGATTCAAGAACTTTCCTAACATGGGAAAGAAATTCTTTCCGTTACCATGACAAATAAGAACATATAATGGTCAAACTGTATATGAATTATTACATTTTTGTACCAAGATGAAGAAGACTACAAAAAAGACTTGGACGGAAAGTGTTATTCTGGGGACCAATAGTAACACTCATGTATGAACAAGTTAGCAATAAATATTAGATCAAGGTAGGAAAATGAAGAAAGATTTTCATTGCTATATATAACTCTAAAGTAAAAGCAATATTAACAGTTTGGGTTGTATTTTTTTCAACAGTGTTTTAGTTTTGAATGTTCAGTGATGATCACAGATATACCTCATTAACTGAGGTGTATCATGAAGGACACATTGCAAATGGCACAGCAATGCACAATAGTTAGCACTAGCTAATACACATGTTTTTAAAAAGATGTGGATTCCAAAATCTGTGTGCTTTTTTTTTTTTTTTTCCCTAGCCTCCTGTTACCTACAAAAATAGTAGTTTGTTTGAGACAACTCTAGGCATCTCTGTGTACATGAATACTGACACATCTCTGGATTCATGAAAAACAAGCAAAACAAGCAAAAAATATATATATTACTAAAAGAATGTTCTTTCAAGCGAACGTACATCTATTAGGAAGTGCTGCCACTCTTGACCATGGGAAAGTCTACAGATGACTTACTGTTGGTTTCAAGACTTTCACACAGTTCAGTTTTGACTTCGCCATTTGGTCTGTCATTTCCTTTCTGGATCAGCTTGCTCTGCATTGTGGCAGCTGTCACTACAGCCTTGAAGCTCCTCTTCCTTTTTTGAACATTCTGCTCTGGATGAAAAATGATAATATATACCTTGGGCATGTAGAGCATGCCCAGAGACACAGAAGCACTTAAACTCATGGAGACAGTAAGCGTTGTAGTCTGGATATACATCTGGGAAAGGAAAGAAACAACATGAAAATCACTGTTTTTAATACTGATTTAACATATAAAGGCAAAGTATCTTAAAAATATTAGCAGATCAAGGAACCTTTTTTTTTTTTTTTTTCTGAACACACATCAGAAGGATCTTTCACTTAAGTTGCCTTTAACTGTAGACAAATATGTCTTTATATATATTTATAAATATATACATATATACATATATATGTGTATATATATATATATTTAACATCAAAAGTAGGTGGTAGAAACACATAGTGCTTATTCATTCCCATAAACATAATCAAGCTGCTGTAGCAACTACATTTTCAGATGATAAACAAATATGTCTGTACAGGGACAGTATACAAGCAGTGACAATAAGGTAGCCTTCTATCATCGATTTTAATGCACAGAAGCCTCTATGGCAATTTGGCATTTCAACAGTGTGTGCCGCATGGTTCAAAGGGCAACAGGTATAATGCAGAATCAGATGAGAAATCTTTGATACACCATTTGCATTTCAAGTATACCAGAAAATGAATTTCTCCATAGGGAAGCTTCAATTTTGTTGGGTTTGTTGAAGGTTTTGTTTTTTTTGTTTGTTTGTTTGTTTGTTTGTTTTTTATGTTGTTGGTAGCAGTTTTGTTTTTAACATTTTTACATTGCTATTGAATTCTTGCCACAGTGCTCTAATATATAATAAATATGTTAATATGCCACATTGCTTGTAAATAAAAAATCAAAAAATAAGGGAACCAGGAAAACAGTTTACAATGGACCTCAATTCCCTATAGTGATACAGGAAAAATCTGTCATTTCAGAGTGAGTTTGTCTATTGTTCCTTATCATCTACTTTGAAAAAAAGCATTCTGATCTTCCACAGTCCCTTGAAAGGAAATGACAATAATCATTCTATTGTGAGAAAAGCAGAGAGGTTTTTTTTTTGTTTGTTTGTTTGTTTTTTTAATTTGAAGAAGTATTCTGATAGCACATTAAAAACACATGGCTGTTTTACCTCTGTTCAACATTTATTTACCTTAGAAGTATATAAGACAAAAATTTTAGTTACAATTCTGCATGATTTGCTAAAATAATAAGAATTCTCTCAGTAAAAATGTCCCTAAAAGATACTGAATCCTTTAGGTAAGGCAGAATAAAATCTGTTCAAGAGCATCTGCTGACATTGTAATAAGGCATGATTTTAAGCACTCATCAATACTATCATGTTAACCTGAAGGTAATGTACTGAGTCTTTGGCAAGAATGTCAACTCCAGATTAACTGGTTCTACAGATGATAAGTGCCCTCAGTTAATTTACCCTGTGGCAGAAAAGTAGAGATGTAAGAAGAGAGTGTGCAGTCACTGTAAGAGATGCACAGTCTTGAATGCATTTGCAACAAAGAAACAAAGTTTTTTCATTAGCTGATTTTCCTTAGAGATCACAAACTCTCCTCTCAAAGCAGTCAGGTGAGAAATGTGACAAATGTATTTCTATAGTGTGAAGTCTCACTCTGTACCATTTTGTGGAGGAGCAATATATTCATACAGAAAACCTTCCAGATCTTGCTGTGAACTGAAGAGTACCCCAATCCACTCCTTCAAAAAAGACTGGCTATGCTTCAAAGTCAAAGAGCTTGAACTTGTTTCCACAGACAGCTATGTGCATGAAACAGATAACATAATCAAGACTTCCCATTGTGCTAAAAAAAGTGACAGGCAACAAATTGCTTAATTTCAATAATACATCAATCTAATACATCAGAGAAAGCATACTATAAAGTCTTTTCTTACATCAATGAAATAACTTCATTCCTTTCAATCTCTGAATTGAGAGCGGTGTGCCTGAAAGCAGATCTTGACCTACATTTTGTATGAACATGTTTAACAGTAACCTCAGAAAACTATGTTATGAGGAAGGCCTTTTCAGACTTCTGTGGAAGGTACTCTGTGCAGATACGTGGATACATATGAATGGCACCAATGACAAAACCATTTCTCTCTAAACCATTTGGGATGATCTCCAATTAAACAGGTATAGCAGTGGCTTACATGGTTAAGCACAGCATTATGTGGTGTCTCACGGTTTTTAAGGGTGCACATAGACATTTGCTAATAGGATTTTCAAAACAGATATCAGGGTAAATAAGCCTTTTAATTTACTGTAGTGCATAACAAAATTCCACTGGATGTAATTTTTTTATTATTATTTGAAGTGTTATTATTTTTGAACATCCAAATCCATAGATATTAATAATTGAGACTCACCCAAGAAATGTGTAAAAAAGACTGATATCTGAGAGTTTCTTTAAGTTCTTATTAAATATCCAACCCATAAGACTGGTCTTTCTCTTGTGGTTCAGTATAAGAGTTAGAGAAAAAAGAGGTCATATGCATGGGAGTACAAATTAAGAACTTTTGAGTGTCATGTGGTGAAATATATACATTCATGTAGTAGTAATAAACCTATTAGCAACACACATTCCCATTATGATAGATCTCAAAGGTCTTTTTGAAATAAGAGGTCCCAATGTACCAAATACTTATATTTGTAAATGTAAGAAAAACAGTTTTCGCCTTAAGTTTTATATTCAAATAAGATTCAAAGTGGAACCAAACTCTAAACTTAATCATGCAATAATGAGAGTTCAGGGTTTTCAATGCACTTTAGAGCAGGTATTTCATATATCATTTCATCCAATGTGTATATTTTATAGATTTTATTGCAGTGATCAACACATAAGCCTGTTTAAAATAAAAATCAAACTACAGATTCTTTCATGTTGCAGATTACAATTCATATGCAATGGGACTTATTTATAATGATTTCTGTATTTTAAACTAGCCCCTAGATATATTGAAGCATTAGCATTAGAGACAATTGGGAATTTTCTGAAAGAACAATTTTAAAGCAATGAATATAATCTTTAGAGACTCAAGAGGCCTCAAGGATGCTATTTTGTATGGATCATTCTTACTGCTTTTCTTTAATGAAACTAATGAGAGAGAAGACATCAAGAAACTTGCCAGTCTTTGAAAGGAAGGGTTTGAATTTATGTACTTTATACTTTATCTATATTTCTGTGTGTTTACATGAATCTCTGTATACTTCCATGCTATTGTAAACTCAGAGTCTGTCCTTGTGACCACTATTCTCTATTGCTCTCATTTTTTTTTCCCATAATTTTTTTCATCTTCTGAGAATAATAATGTGAAGGCAATGACAATGACTGTACAACTCCACTCTGAGCATCTGTATATAGGACAGGAATGTCTCCTGTTGGTGTCTTCCAGTTTTGGTATCCCCCTTCCTGAATGCTGATAAAGCATAAGTCCAACAAGCATCGCAATGCCAGACTGTTGGTTTGACTTTTGTGTGACATCCTCTTTTTATTCCTGACAAAAGGACAATGACTTTTTATTGCTGTACATTCTGGCTACTTTTATTATGCTGCGAGCAATACCTACCTACAGTTTTACAGAATTAGCTGCCCTAAAAATCAAGTAGCAACAAAAGCAGTCCAGTTTAATAAGATATGAGGTCTGAATAATTGTTCATGTGTCTCACAGCGGTACCTTACTCTAAGTTATAGGAGCATAAAGGTCTTTTTTCACAACAATTCATGGTTACACAGAAATGAATTTCAGTGCTTCTCACACTAAAATCCCTTCTGAACTACAACCTTTTTGTCCAATAAAGCCTCTCCTAGATGTAGCAAAGATTGCTCTATCTATCTATTCTCCTTGTTCTTGACAGTCAGAAGATGTAAGACAGAAAATTAAATTCACAGTATCACAAGAAACAAACAAACAAAAAAAAAACTTGCGTGCCTTTACATTTTAAAAAAATTATTAGACCTATTAAACCTAAACACCTTCCTTTCTTCACAACTCAGAACTGATATAGGATCATTTTCTGCCTCCATAAGTGGTAAAGGATCCCTCACAGCAGCAAATGTCCCTTGTAAATGATGTAGAAAGACCCGGTACCCCCATTCAGACACATTAGCTGCCTATCTCACAAAGACCTGGACCCTTTCCTCATCAGATGAATCCACCATGGTTGGTGTCAGAGCTGCTGACTGCTTCAGCAGGTAAAATAGATAATGACTGCATGTCTATTTAAGACATTTTTTAGGTTCTGCCAAGTTTTCTAGAGCTATATTTTTCCTTTTTATTTTTCCTTTTTGTTTTCTTTTTTCTATTCTGGAACTTAAAACGTGACATTGTGAAAATTCTGGCACCTCAATATGAGTTTAAAAAAAAACACACATACTTCAATATCTTATTAAATTTGGAAGTACTTAAAACTTAATTAGTGTCTCTTTAGTAACTTGAAAATTTTCTATGCATCTAAACTCTTGTGTGTACAAAACTTCTCCAATGCAGGGAGCTGAGTGACTACGTCTCAGCTAGATTTCACTGCTTAAAATTGTAAATATCCTCCAAATCGACAGTGGGATCCCATCAGCTTGGTGCACGCAGAGATAGTGTCATGGACACAACATGCCTTGAGTTCAACACAAACCAATTTCTTCTATTAGGGAAAAATATATATAGTAGGAATGTCACCACTTTTGTCCAGATTGCTTCCATGGTTTGAGTTCTCTCCTACTCCCAAGAAGAAGATTACATTTGGAATCCCTCCAGAGGTGCTGTTTTTCCACCCTATTTATTTGGCCTTTCTACTCAGTTTTAACACATAATATAGAGGGTATCTCCCAGCCGGCCTGATCCCTGACTTGATTTTAGCAGTATACCCTAGAGAAGTGGGAGGTGTGGCTATTGCAATTTCTTGAGCAAACAGAATCTAAGTTTTCCACTTTGGTACAAGTTTTCTTACATCTCAAGCTGACAGAGGTACCCAAATGTAACTCTGAGATGCTTACAAAAATAAGTGAGAATTTAAAATCACACCGCTCATCTAAGGCCCCTCATTGGCTACTGTTGCCCCTTAGCAATCTTTTTCTTCTTAGTCTGGAGCCAAGATATCTCATAGTGGGGTCTGAACAACACTATTGAGATACCCAGACAGGCACTCTCCAACTGCTGGTAACAGAGTGTGGACCATTGTGGAATATTGAATTACTGTTCAATATTTTTCTCATCCTTGTTATCAAAAGCTTTATGCCACTAGCTCCTCTCCCCTCTATGAATCTTCTCTGCTCCTTCTGCTAAGTTCATTTTTAACCAGAACGGCAACAACCTCCCTTTCCCAGAATGGCTTTCTCTCTCATTCTTGCACTCACCTTTGCTGCCAAATGCTTTCTCAGAGCATTTATAGCCAAAAGAAAAATGATACATGATGTAATAAAGATATGTGGCATCTATTTGCATGATTCCCATGCATCTGGGAAAACAGCAAAATAGTCCCTCTGCGATTATAGTGGGCAGAGTAAGAGTCTTTGCAGTCACAATAAAACACCAAAAGCCATCCATCTTCACCTGCAAAATCCACGTAGAAAAAGCTCATCCTTTTAAAGGTGTGCATGTGCATACTGCAATAGTGTTTGAGTGTGTGACGGCTTGCTAAATAGCTGATTGGACAACGAGGTCTCCAGTATGACTATAATGTTCACAGATCAGAAAGAAACACTGTGGAATGGATTTCTTGCTCCCTCTTTAATCGCTGTGTATTACCTGCTGGCTGCAGGTAAACATATTAGAAACCAGGAAAGTGCAGACAGGGAGGTTGCCCTGCCAGCAGTGAGCTGAGTATGAATAACTAACCAAAAGGACTCCTGCTTTGCTGCAGAACCTCCACCCTGCCACACATAAGCTTGAGGGATTTTTACTGTTTTCTTTGCACAAAAAAATCCTATACCTGGACCTGTGAGAAGAAAATTCAACTTTTCTTGAAAAAGAAAAAAAAAAAACAAAAGTTGCAGTTGTCATTGTTTTTCTTATCCATTGTTTTCTCATGTCATTGTTTGTATTGACATAGCAAGATTATTTACCAAATATACAACTCATGGAAGAAGATTTCTTCAAATCTTTGTCCAGTTAGAAAACAAGGGAAATTACTGAACATATGTTTTTTTTAAAAAAAATTTAAAATATATTCCTTACAAAACTACCAATTAAAATGAGCCTTAGAGAGAAAAGTCAAAGTCTTCAGGAACATGAAAATATCACATTAATTTGCTTATTATGTCAAGCCTTAAATGTGGGCTATGATTCTGTACACTGAAGAGAAAAATGGGAAAACAAATGCTCTTTCTTTTTTATCTGTATTTCAGTTGTCTTCACAAATTTTCAGAGAAATGGAAGATCTGATAATAATTTTCAAACTGAATGTGTGTCCACTTTGAAAAGTATGAACTTTCATAAAAGCCTAGATGTTTCAGTAACTATAAAGTCTTGTAGCCTCAGTGGAATTTGTATATACCCACACATCAAAAACTGAATTATGGTAATGGTTTCACTGTTCAGATGTTTTCCACTTTAAGTTTGATTTGACCTTTCACATAATATTTGTAAGTATGCCCTTTTATCTGTAAATTATTTTATGCAGAGAAAAGAATGGCTTTGCCATTTATAATGCTTTTTAGCATGATATTTAAAATTTTAAGGAAGGCAAATAAAGATTTGTCAAAAATTTGTGTTTTCAACAGGTACATATTGCAAAGGCTACAGAGCACAAATGGTCAATGTTTTTAACTTATAGATTTTTCCTTCAAAGCGTATTTTCATCACATACACAAAATTAACTTTAGTTCTTCTAAACACTTTCCAGTGACTCCTCAATACACAGTTTACCACAGAGGTAAAACAACAGTGGTTGACCTCTAGGCCTTTTGGTTTTGAGAAACAGTTAATGTAAATATAATATTCTAGTAATACATCTATAGTAGTAAATTAAACACTGCTAAAGTTTAGACTTGGGTGCTAGAATTTTATTGTTAAGTTCTACTCAGTTAAATTGTAATTGCCTACACTATAAATTGAGAGCACTCCCAGTATGAATATGCCTGGGTCTGGGGCAACTCACTCTCTCCCAGAGAGTTGCAAGGAGTTTTCCCATACTCTTAAACTATTCTCAGCAAGTAGTACAAGTATACCCTCTCTGTGCTAATTGAAAACCTAAGAGATTTTAAAAGCATCAGCCAATTAGACCATGCCAGTTTGTTTTATTGCTTGAGAATTGACTTCGCAACATATATTTACTTGTTTAGACAAGTGAAAATTTATGTTCATACCAATATGATACTTTCTCAACGTGGCAGAAACTAATGCTCATGCCATTACTTTTAGCAAATGTCTTTTTTTTCATAAAATTATATGAAAAAAATGTTTTTCTGCCTGTTGTACATCATTGGGTTTTTTCCTTCACCTCCCATTGATTTCACTATACAAATTTCAGATACTTTATCTTTCTGTAATCGAATCATTTGAAAAAGCTTTCTGGTGATATGTAACATCTGTAGGCCCAGTCTGTGTCTTTATCGATAACATCATAGTATATTGGCATCTGAAGTTACAGTTTTAAGGCAAAGATGGTGAAGATTAGTTTGAACGAAGTGTTGCACCTTTGAAAGTTCTGCTCTTTGGGAATGAGCAATTTTTTTGAATATTAAAGAAATATATAGTTCAATTTTATCTGCAACATTTATTATAATGTTTTACTTAGAACAGTAATAAACTAAAGTCTGTTTCTGTACTGTGGTCCATCCTTAAAATCTGAAGACATAGGTATCATGGAAAAAGCTAAGTATTGCCCTGTAAATCTTAAAATCATTTGCAATATCAGTAGGAAATCTTTTTCCTCTCATAATGTAGGTCAGATATCATATCATTCAACCTACATTTACCACATCACTTCAATTTATTATAGTATTATGCTTTCTCAAAGTCCTATTTATCTCATCATCATTAGTGCAGGTGCCAATCTGTATCAGGTCTATTGTAATGCATATGTTAATCCTGATATGCAGGAATGTTGATCTGTGAAATCTCTAGTTCTGCTCCAAGTTAGAAAAACTAATTTAAAAAAATGCCAAATACCAATAAAAGTAATGTCAATATTAAAAGGCCATACCAGAAAATGTCTTCCCTGAGTGGAAAACCTGAAGAGTGGTATTATTCAAAAGTACTTCATATGTTATAGATTGGCTAAATCTTCAACAAAATGTAGATTTTTTTACTGTATAATGTGTTACATTCATGATCTTTTCATAGGCAAATGCCGAGTAAAAGACCTTTGTTAGTCTAATTAAAATCTTAAAAGTGTAATTTAAACTACAGTAAGCATTGTTATTAATCCAGTTGATACCAGCATTTATAGTCCATTTTTTGAATAATTTCAGAAAAATCTCATTAGCAATCTAGCTAAAATTGTTGTATATAAACCTCCTATTATCAATCCCTTTTCTCCAGTGTCACTCTCATGCTCCTTTGGTTCTAAAGATACTAGATTCAACCCCTCTGAAGATGGCTAGATGGAAAGAGAGTTTATGTAGATTCATCAACATCTTCAGTCCTCCACATGGAACAAAGTGCTTGATGAAGGTGACGGGGGTTTTGTTCTTCTCTGTCTTGGGCCCACTTGGGGTTATTTTAGTGAGTTTTCCAACACAGTCTGCTTATTTGATCTTTCTTAAATTAGTTCCCAACTGTAGTCAGTCTACCTTCATCCATTAACTATTTCATTAAAGTCACATAATATCTTCTCCTAGTCCCAGTTAAAATTAATCAATGACTGCACAGATCTGTAAAGATCTTTACAGATCTAAGAAACCTGTGCAGTCAGTGATTAATTATACACTATAATATACATACTGCGTTCACAGAGAAAAGGTGAAACATGTTAAGCAATAATCACCCCACTGCTATATAGCTGTTATTACAATTAACACAAGCTCAAGACAAACTCAGGTAGGTCCCAAGACCTCATACTGTCAGACTGATACAAAATTTGTGTTTTTTTACTAGTAATGACAAAATCATATTTACTGGGCTGCAGCTAGGTACTCTGTATAAGCATGAATTTCACTTTTGCTTCTAATTTTAGCTATAAAAGCTCTTCCCTTATGATAAGATTTACATAGATTTTCTACTATATTCTACTGGGTCACTAAAATCTAGCCTACAAATCATTTTCATATTTCTTTCAAATAGTTTGCAAATCATAGCTCTGTTCAAAAGCATTTTGAGTTGCACAATGCAGTTAATACTCCCAGACAAGATACAGCACAATTTAGAAAGTTATAAATAACAATTTAGAGAATTAGTTATATCTATTTTTACTTTTATAATTCTTTAGCAAAAGTATATTTTATATAAGGTATCTTTTATTAATTAATTTCCTCTTTAGATATTCACTTTAAATGCAGATTGTATTTGTCCAAAGGCTAAATCAGATAGCTAATGTGGCAGATGGGCACCTACTCAAAATAAATTCATGTAGTTTGGCACTTCTTCAATTATAATCCGTTGGAAAATATGGGAGCTGACATTTTGGAACACCCAAAACTCAAGAAGCCAGTTGGCAACACCAAAATCGTCACTTTCATATGCATAATTGTCTAGTGATGAAAAAAAGGAAGAGAGTAAAGTTGGTTTATAGAGAGCTGAAAAAAGTTACTAGGGAAAAGAAAGAAAAAGTTGTGTTTGATGATTAACACTCCAGGTTTAAAATAAAAACGAAACCGTGCTCTGCAACACATGAGCATTTTTGTTGACTGAGACATTCTTGATTCTTGCTGTGGAGCAAGCAATCTTATTCATTGTCCATATTTGGAATTTGTAGATATTACAATCCTCTTTTTATTTTTTTTTAACAACCAGTAGTTATTGGAGATCTGTTTCCCATATTCACAAAGCATACCAAAAAAAAAAAAAAAGTAAATATAAACGGCCAGCTTATTATGCTACTACTAACTTCTATTTACTCTTGTTTTTCTGAAGCCCTTTAAATATGCATAATGCATTAACTAAAGAAAAAGCTGTGCTCTAGAAATACTATAAAACAACATCTAATTTTATAATAATTAACTTGCTACTACATTTCGTTTAAAGTGTGTTTATTTATTTAGTACATATGGCTTAAGCATCAGAGTTCAAGTACCTGATAGAGGCAAATATTAAATGAAGTACACTTGTTCCGAAGATAATTTTATTTAGCATCTTCAAGCAGGGCATAATTAAATTATTCTGTCATACAAAATGATGGAGGCTTAAATAAGTAACAGCTGGTTACCCCAACGGCTGTACAACTGCAGGGCAGCCTTTGGCAGAAAAAGCTGTGCAAACACAACCAATGCATTATGCTAATGGGAACAATGTAATGAGCAAGAAAGCAGCTAAAATGGAATGACAAAAAGAAAAACAAATAATCATGTAAGTCCCTCTAGCCCTTTGTGTACATTTCCATTGCAATTTGTGAAAGGAAATCTTACAAAGACTACTCAGGTACTAGCCATATCTGGAAATGTTTGTCAGATTCGTTCCTTATGTCAGAAGTTTAATGAAAGCAGAATGAATCCACAGATGGTTGCTCCTTTGACTTCAATGAATTTAAACTGAATTTTTCCAAGAGGGGAATTAGCTAAAAAAAAAGTATTAAAAGTATTTTTTTTCACTAGTTTTCTTCCCATGTTTAGAAGAAGAAATAAACTGCAGCATAAGTGCTCAAAATTGGACTTAACAATATGTGTGTTATAAAAGTGTTCTCCCCTCTTTATTATTACTCTATACCAGATCCATTTGAGTGTTTACTTGCCTTAGTGTTTTGACTTTTATTGTTACATAATTCATTATGACATTGCTCCAGTAAACCTCTCCTGTCAGATTTCATTCTTCACAGAAACTCACTATGAATTCCCTACCTAGTTCTGAAGCAGAGGAAAAACTCCCACTAACCTGAGCTGAAGTTTAGAATTAGGCCCAGGCTTCCTCAAATGCAGCACATATTGTATGTTTTATGCTATACACCTTACATTCTATGCTGCATCTAACCCACATCCTTTTCAAAGTCCTCTTCAATAGCACTTTTAAAATAGAACTTTTCAAAATTAGTCTTTTCAAGCAGAAATTTTGAAATGACTACAACATGCTGCCTTGTGTTCCAAAAATCATAATCTAGGTTACCTAAAACAGAAGCAGAGGACAGAGAATTCCTAGAGTGGAAACAACAAATGGTAGAAGCTTAAAGACAAAAAGGTAGCTAGGGGAAAGAAACAGCATTTGAGCAATTAGTTTATAAGGTTTATAGAATAGAGAAATGGAGGGAAGTCTCTTACATGAATTTCCTCTTGCGTTCCTCTGATGTGAGTATAACCCACACTATTACTAAAATGTAGATGACCCACCAATTATACAAAAGGAAACCTGGTATGGACTGAAAAAGACATCATAGGTAAAAGTCTAATATGAATAACAGTAATATCAAATGTCTTATGCAAAGTATTCGCACTTACTCCATACTAGGAAGTGAGAAAGTGCTGAACACAGAGCAATTATCCTTGCTCCACAGAATTCATTTACATAAAGAATGTCAGAGAATATGGCAAACAGAAAAATTAGGAGAGTCCAGACAGCTTAGCAACCAGAACTTTGCTTTATTATCTCTCAGTGTCCTTTCACAATGGTTCACAACATCGGTAAGAACCTGGACAATTTCATTTAATACAATGTTTTTGCTGGTTTCTAGCTATGTGGTTATAAATGTTCTGAATTTCACTTTGGATTTTTTTCTTTGAGTTCAGAATAACACAGATATGCAAAATTTCACTTCTTTCTTCGCACTATCTGTGCACTTTTCAGCCAGCCAAATGCCCTAAGTACATCAATCCAGAAAAGAAAGAGAATAGATGTCTCCTCCTTAAGATTATGCAAAAGCTTATCTTATTTCCATAACCAATGTGTTCTAATGTGTTTGCCTGGAGAACAGAATATTGAGAGGGGATCTGATCGATATGTACAAGTGCCTGAGGGGAGAATGTGAAGAAGATGGGGCCAAACTCTTCTTAGTGGTGGCCAGTGACAGGAAAAGGGACAATAGGTACAAATTAAAACTCAGGAATTCCATCTCCATATGAGGAAGAACTTCCTTGCTGTGAGGGTGACAGAGCACTGGAACAGGCTGCCCAGAGAGGTTGTGCCGTCTCTTCCTCCAGAGATCTTCCAAACCCACCTGGATGCCACCCTGTGCCACATGCTCTAAGTGTCCCTGCTTGAGCAGTAGGGTTGGACTAGATGATCTCTAGAGGTCCCTTCCAACCTCAGCCATTCTGTGATTCTGTGATTCTGTTGTGCACTGCATTTATAGACTCGTCTCTTCCTAGAGAACAAGCCTAGTAAAAGCTCACCATTTCATGCCTACCCAGGTTCAGATTTACCAAGGTGAAAAAAAGGCTTATAAAAGAAAGATGTCTTCATTTCCCTGACCCGGTTGCCTCAATAATATAGGTTTTTGATTTAAGCTTGGGCTTTGGTATACCTACCATACCTTTCACACATTTTTATTACAGTTTCCAAGATATCTTTTCACTCAATGGCTCCATTTCCCAAATGCAACTCTTTTTATGCCCACCAAATAGTTGCATTTAGCAAATAAGTGTCATACATACAAAAAGAGGTAGTGGCATATTTTTAACCTGAAGAAAATTTTGCACTGGGGAAGTACTCTTTAGTGCCACAAGACTGGTGTCAGGTCCCTACCTCACCCCCATACATGTATATAATTTTGTTCCTGCAGACAGAATAATTCCTGGCTGACTCTAATGTTCTTTGGCTGATAGTCCTCAGGAGAACTATGGGTGAACCCAGCACTTAAACCATCCTTCAAAATGCTGTTAATTACACAAGGTGGGTCTGGCACACTAGAAGATGGTCTTCAGTCACCATTTGCTCTTGCTATGGTGACATCATACAGAGAAGACAAGCCAGTGCCTTTCCATGTAGAGATCCAAGATCTTTTCTCTAGCCCCTATTATTACCTGCCATAAGAGGTGGTGAGATTTGTTAGCAGCCTGAGTATAGGTTGTGAGCAAGGTAAATTTAGACCGAGATCCAAGTAAAATGTGAGATATATATAGTAAACATACTCAAATTTCTACTGTTAAAATTTGAACTCTAGGCTTTACAATATGTTTACCTGGTCTATGAAAAGATGAGGTAAAATGTCTCTTAACTTCTGAAAACTTGCTGTTCTTTTTGTCTATTTTGTTCTATAACAGTGTCTATAACAGCCTTACTGTGGAGAGTGAAAAAGCTTGACTGTCTGTGAGCATTTTGAGCATCCAGAAAGGGGGTTGTCACAGATTATGAACTGAAGTTTTCTCAAACTGAAAAATCTACACAAATGTACCAAGATCCACATGAGTACAGTCAAACAATGGAGCAATTTGGGGCTTTCCATTAAAACCTTTTGCCTCATTTATGTATTCTTTCCTACTTACAGAGTCATTAAAACCAAAAATCAAGGTGGAAGGGATCTGAGAAAGTCTCATCCAAATTCCTGCTCAGATAAGTGCTGTTTGTGAAATTGGGCGAGATTGCTCAGGGTTTTATTCAATTAGGTCTTGAAAACACCCAAGGATGGAGAGAGATTGTACCACCTCTCTGGGTGACATGTTCCACTTGACTCTCTTCATATGGAAAAAAAAAAAAAAAAAAAAGGTGATATTTATTGTGAATTATTCTTATTTTAATTTATGCCCATGGTCTCTTGCTCTCTAGCCATATGTAACTGTGAAAAGACGGACTCCATTTTCTCAAATACCTCCCTGTAGTCCCCGGGGGCTTCTGTTTGTCCCCCAAAGCTGTTCCTGCTCCAGGATGAGCAAGCCCAACTTCTTCAGTCTCCCCTCACAAGACTGTGCTCTAGCCTTTGGCCATAGTGGTGGCTCTATACTGAACTCGCTCTACTGTATCAGGATATTTCTGAAAGCCAAAATTGGATTCAGTACTCATGGTATGGTTTAACAAGTGCTGAGTAGGTTGGGAAAATCCCTTCCATCAATCTACTGACTGTGCTCCTGCTAATGCAGTCCAGGAGGCCATTGACCCTCTCTGCTGCCAGGACACTGCTAGCTCATATTCAGGTCTCTGTCTGCCAATACCCCAGGGTCTTTTCTGTGGAGCATCTCCCCAGCAATTCAAGCCCGGTCTGTGTCATTGCAAGGATGACTTATTTCCAATGTGCAGGATTTTGCATTTGGTCTTATTGAATTTCGTGATGGTCCTGTTGGCTCACTCCTTCAGCCTGTCTAGGTCCCTCTGGATGGCAGCCCTGGCCTCAGATATATCAAATCATCCTCCTATTTGATGTCATCTGCAAACTTGATGAGAGTGCCTACCATTGCCTCCCTAAAGTCATGACAAAGCTGGTAAATAGGACAGGTCCCAGGACAGACTATTTGTAACTGTCCTCTAGGAAGAGAACAATTCATTTAATTCTGAACCTGATCATCCAACCAGACTTCTACCCATCTGGTTTTTCACTCATCCAGACTGTGAAGTCCTAACTTAGCAAAATTCTGTGAAAGATAGCATTAGAAGTTTTACTAAAAGGAAGTTAAATGGCATCCCCTGATCTCTCCTTATGCACAAATTTAGATATCTCATCATAGACCACAATTAAGTTCTAACGGCATGCTTTGTCCAGAGAAAATCCATGCTGACCTTTCCTAATCATCTTCTCCGCCTTCCAGAGTCAGCAATATGTTCCAAAATAACTCAGTCCATGATTTTCTCAGGGACTAAAGGCTTGCATATATGCACAAATCTTCTTGATCTTTGTCATGTCTTTCTTAAGATTGACTTTTACTGAGTTCCTTACAAGAAAATGGTGGAAGAAAAGGTGACAACATAAGAGAAGAAAAGATGTCACTACTACTAGTGACACCACTAGTAGTAGTAATAATTAGCAGTGTTACAGCATCAATCGTGTAACTATTTGTAATAATTAAGAATGTCTTTCTTTTTTTTCTCTCTCTCTGTGGTATCTTCTTGACATCTTGACTTCCCTTGTCTCTCTTTTTGAAACAAATGAAGAAGATTAGGATAGCCACTGTATTTTTAATTTCTTTTACTGTTATAATTTACATATTTTTGATATTTAAATAGCCAAAATAATGATGAAAATATCAATAAAAAATTAGTATTCAAAGTGAAATGATAATGGCCTGTGCATTCAGGTGAGCTCAGTTTAATATTCTGGTTTTTTTTTGTTTTTTTTTTATATGGCTCTTTTACTTGAATACATGCTAAAAATTAAGAGGTTCTATCCCTCATGGCATTTTATAAATGTTAATTATTAACACGAAGTAAAGCCTTTTCTATAGCACGGTGTTCCCAGTGCTTGAAGCCAACTCAGAAATCAACAGATTGCATATTTTTAAGATGTTGCCAATGCTTTAAACCTAACAGAAAATCCCTTTGGTTTACATTCCCATATATTCATATTGCTGCTCCACATCTGCTGTAATGATTAAATAGGACATTCTATCTCTGCAGGAAAACCAATTCAATTAAATGAAAGGACTAAAAGGTACTTTTCCATTTCCATCTTAAGAAAGAAAAAATTTGATTAGTTTGATCTACTTTCAAATTGTAATTAATAACTGTAATTCTATAACTAAGTGACTGATAGCAGTTGCATACTAAAAGTTACATGATTGTACGATTGCTATTTACTAAATGCTGATGTTCTGTTACTGAAAAATTAAAAGCCATCAATACATACGGTAGTTATGGTTCTAATGTGTCTAAATAAAGAGCCCACCACTCCTTGTTATTTTGACTAATGCAATGATATATTTTCTTTCCTTTCAGTGAATTTCTTTCAACGTAATGTAATTTGCAGTCTGCAAAGTGGTGGCCAAGCAGAAGATCCAGCCTTGCTGGTTCCCTTAACTGCTCTTTTGGGCTGTTCCAAATTGAATGCTCTTTCTTGCCAGATCACCCATTTTTTTTAATGCAAGATTTAATGCTTATCTAAACTAAAGGTCCTCTGCCACTAGCCAATCTGCCAGGGCCACACTGTCAGAGCCCCCATGTTGCATGCCAGGAACAGATGATTTCCTTCCAGAATGCTTACGTCACCTCACTGAATGACAGATGTATAACTAACGTTATCCTTCCTCTGCTGGCATATCCACACATTGAGGTTTTGCCAGTGTAACTATGTCAGTCAGCTTCAGGCTCTGTGTGTGTTTTACTTTTCTTTTTTCTTTTTCCTCCCCACTCTCTTGGCTTTACTGGTAAGATTTTGTAAACATGGCCGAAGAATGTTACTAATAAGGAGCCCAGTAGCAAATGACCATGGTTTCCATCTACAAGATATTTAACTAGACTATAACCAAGAATTAAAAAAAAACCTTGACGATCATAGACTTCTGCTTGATTAGGTTAGATGCTATGAAAGCATCAGAAATAATTAAGACTCTCTTGTAGCTGTTCAACTAGAGAGTCCAAGAAGCTATAAATTTGCATGAACATTTAGCAGACAGTATTCACAGATTTATTCTCCAATGGAGGGCTTCTCCGGTATTTGATAGTGTGTAATTCATACTACAGCTCATTCCTCTGTTCTCTAGTCATCCATTTTCATGTAGATGGTAGG
>VZSV01000031.1:3234598-3262977 GCA_013398735.1 Nothocercus julius
TTTTTTTTTTTTTTTTTGGCCCAGCAAGCACAAATTCACATCATGCAGAAGAGGTCTGTTCAGCTGCTGGTTTGCCATTTCCTCGCGCACTGTGATGATCTTGAGAGAATATGGGTATAGTTATATGCTCAGACACTCTGACTCTGAAATGAAAAATCTGGCTCTGAATCATCCTCTTACAGCAACTGCAAGTAGAATAATGCCAGCTTCCCTTTACCATATATGCATGTATATACCATGCAGAGCTACATGATTATAAAAAGAAAGGCCAAAATCAGCTAGTCAGTCATGAAGACCTGCTTCTTAGACCGCTACCTGTGAGACAGGAGGGAGCATATGACATATTTCACATTCCTACATATGTGTCTACTTCTAGCTTGCAAACTTCTACAGTAGCCGTGAAAAAGCATATGACACGATTCAGGACATGATGCATTTAACAGTTTTACCGTTATAGATGTTTAGAAGACTTAACCTGCTTGCAGTGTATTTTTATATTATTTCTTCCTTTCCTAGCTCTCTCTTGTATAATTTGATATAGCTGGAGAATTGAAAGAGATGTAGGCCTGTTTATTGAAAGTAAAATAAAATAGTGTACAAAATATGGTAGTGTCAGCTGTAGGTAAAGCCACGTCATAGCCTATGGATTTTTACAATTATGTTAGATAAACAGCGAAAAATGAAATGTCAAATTCCATTTTTTTATTATTATCCAACATAGATATGCAAAATGCTAACCTACATAGGCCCTTTAGAATAGCTCCTAACAGCTTGCAAAATACTGAGAAAGGATTCAGAGAAGAATAGCAGCAACTGGGACAGTAATATCACAGCTTTCTTAAGGTCAATGGTAAAACTCCCTCTAACTTGAACTGGATTGTGTTCTTAGCTGAATCTTTCAGAAATAGAGCACTAAATGAAAAAACTAAAACTCATATAGACTTGTGAGTCCTGGATGTAGTCTGATGGGAAGAAAGGAAGCATTTTGTACACAGAAGTCAGAAAAAGATTTGCCTGAATTTAAGAGTGAGAGTAATGAACAACAAAACAAACAACAGCAATGTCAATGAGGGAGGACACAGGGATAAGTGCAGAGTCTAAGCATTAAGCCTTTCAGAAAAGTATTAGGATTTGGTGTACCATGGAAAGAAAGAAAGAAAGAAAGAAAGAAAAAAAAAAAAAAAAGAGAGAAAATTGGCTGGAATGACTGTTATATCTTGGAAAAAAATGTAAAATAAGGAGAGGAGAAACAAGAGAAGAGCAAAAATGAAGGTTAATAGGGACAAGGGTGATAGCTTTCGTGGTGGCAGGAAACAAAGAAATTACAAGCCTCATTGACAAAAATAATAGTGTGGAGGGAACAGCAATTTCCAGCTTGGAAATCTGGAAGCCTTAAGAGATATATTTGATCTTTGTAGGTCAGTTAAATTGTATTTATTGTCATGACTCAAAGAGATAGTATGTGATGTGTTTGGGAGGAAACTGCTTTTGACTGTATCATAATTTGCATTGCATGTATAAGATTCCTCCTTTTAAAACACCATTTCAGCAGATCAGCTCTTAAAGAAAACATGTGGAGCAAACAATTCTCTTACAGAGACGGCCTGAAAAGCAATTTTAGGTTTTGGGACCAATTTCAGTATCATGCCACATTGGTTTGCATGTGTGTTTTTGATGTCTAGATTAGGAGATAGATGCTTTCCCTGCTGTGAGCCCTTCTTCTGTTATTCCTCCCTCAAATGCAAGTGCTAGCTTAATAGAAAACACACTTGCAAAATGTTTTCTTTTCTTCAGCTTCACATGTAAAAACCTCCCCCCATATTTGATACTCCCCCCATATTTGATACTGAACACTCTCATTTCCTACTCCTTTGCTAGCCTTAAATTCAATTATGCTCCCATTTCTTTGTTGATCATATTATATCCTGGTGCAAAACACCTGAAATAGGATTGGTCTCACAATCCCTATTGCCAATACTACTGCATATAATCAGCACACTAGCTGGTCTTAATGGATTTTTCTTTTTTCATGTACTTACTGCCTTGTATTTAGGAAATGTTGTGCAGTATCTGTGAATGGTATGCACAGTAGCTGTGAATACCAGGTATTACCAGGTACTCCAAGTTCACTGGAGTACAGGCAAGACCTATATCATTCTTCCCTTCATTCTTCAGCTATTGTGCTGTGCTGACCATTTCAGCATTTGTAGCAAGAAAGACATTTTCTGTAGAAAACAGAATTATGCAGATGTTGTATGATCAGTTCTATCAAAATAAACGTGACCTTGATAATTATCATTTGACTCGTCTACTGATGACATTGTTTCTGGTAAACAGCCACTCTGGTAAACTGCCACTTGTAAAATCATCCATAAATCTGAAAAGCATGATTTACAGAAAAGAAAAATTCAGACTGTATGTTCATACTGAAAATGCATGTCTAAACTTAAGGGGCTATTTTATAATTAATCCATTTTTAGCTGGATAACTAGAAAAACAGATAACATCCTCATTCTGTCAAGTTCTAACCCTAATGGCTTAGCTCATATAAATCTCTCCAGTGTCATTTTATCCCTTGTTAAGAAGCTTGCCTGTAAACTGAAAGAAAAGCAAACTTCAAAAAAAAAAAAAAAAAGTATTTGACTAATTAAAGGGTTTTTTTTTTCTTTTGAAAGTTTTCATGTATGAATTGGAATTATTGCTTTTCCTTGGCCATTTAAAATAATTATAATTGTTCCTTGCAAGAGAAAGCTTATAATTATATAAAATGAAATGTTTATACATAAACACTGACATGCATATTCAGCGTTAACAGTCTAATTCCAGATGTATTCCCATAAAAGGTTTTGCTTTTGCTTTATAAAAGTAAGTATAAAGCTCACTAATCTGTCAGGCTTCCATCATTGTCTATTTCCTGGTACTTGCATCATTATGAGATATGAATTTAACATTCTTTGTTACCTACATTATAATGTAAACTTTTACTGGAGTGCTCTGTTACAAATTAGATCTGACTTACAGGCAATTAAATCTGTGGGCTGGTTCTTGTATTTTAATTTGATGTCCAACCTGTTCTTAAACAATAGAACAAAAAAAAGAGGTTCAAAAACATAAGCATCTTATTGTGCTTTACATAACTACCATTTCACTTGAGTCACCCTAATTGTTCTTTAGAATGTTATTTGCCTAAAAGGAATACAAGATAATGTGACTTTGATTAGGTACCAAGCATGGGGCAAGTTACAGATGCAGTGTATGATGAGCTTGGGTATGAGTTGTTATTGAGGCTTAGTTGGTGCTTGGAAATTTTCTAATCCATGATATTTTTATCATATTTGTAAGCTCCAGATCTATGTTATGTTATGAAACCTATTCAAAATCAAAATTATTTGTAGCAGAGGATAAAAAGGAATGAAGATAGATATCTTCTCATAGCTAAACTAAAAGCCTTTATAATTTGTTTTTTCATGGTTTTCATATACGTTTTTACTTGTTCTGAATAAGGCAAAAGTACCTTTAAAGCAATAAGAAAGGCTGTTTTTGTACTAATCCCAACTCATCAGGAATAGCAAGTACAAGAAGTGTAATGTGAATATCCCAGAAAAAGTTGTGTGTGGATGAGCTCTTTATTAGGCAGCTGAGTCAAAAAATTGTTACATATCATTTCACTTTGAATGGAGAACAATAGGTTATACTGAATATAAAACAAGAGCCTGGAACTGCATTTGTCTCAATCCATTTTCTTGATAAATTCTGGTGAAACAGCAAATTACGTGCATCTCTTGAATCCCCAAATCCATTCCCACTGCATACAGACAGACTTGCCATTGGTCAAAAGAGATATGCTCTTTTTACTGAACTATTTAAACTGTGCATGGTCCTCTTCAAATGAAGTGTGTCTGGGCACTACTTTTCAGGGCTTGGCTATTTGAGCATAAAGTAGCTGACAACATGGGTAAATTGGAAGAAGTATTATCTGACATTTCCTTTTATGCAAAATCATCAGTGACTTTAATGCTGTCCTTCACATAATAACGACCATAAAGGAGTGATACACAGTTATACTTGGATACAAAACACAATTGTGAAAGTTTATAGGATCTTAATATCAAAAAAGCAATCTCTTTCTTACTGTACAAAGATGTCTAATATTACTGGAAGAATTCCTCTGTAACTTTGTCTTTGCTAAAGACAAGCAGATTTTTGAAACTAAACTAATCAGAGTCAACAGACTAACATTTTTATGAGGTGATCCTTGCTTTTGGAAACAGAGCAGATAAGGCATAGAATCTGCACAAATAATCTCCATGAAATATTTGGTCTTTCACAAACTGTCCTTTGTGATTACTGATTATTCTTTTTCACAGTGGATGAAGGTGGCAGAGGTATATAATTATTTGTGCCCACAAAATTATTTCTGATCCTGAGTTAGATGCAAGAACTTACCACAGAAGCCAGCAATTAGCAGAAAGGTATACTTAAAGTTCTCCCTGATAAGCACTCCTTCTTAGAAAAGAGGACTTCATATACCCATTACCAACTCTCTGACATTCCCCATTGGGCAAGAAACAGACCACGGGCCAATCTAACTTTTTTTGGCAACTCATTTCCTGTCTCCTCCTTTCCCCAAAAGCCTGAAGCTGTCATACATCATGGAGACAGAAGTAAACATATCAGACAAACAAAATGCTAGTGTCTTCCATTATGTGACAGCGGCATACCTCTTAAATGTCCAAAAAGGTGTTCATCACAAAACTAGCTATGCCAGCACAGTGCTTATACTGGAACAAGCATGCAACAATGCAGGAAAAAATGGCATATACAACCTTCAGGTATATGCATGAGTGTCACGCTGAACTGTGAAAAAGAAGGCCATATATTTCTTAAATTATCTGCTTTCTTCTTTTAAGAAATTGGTGTTTTCTGTCTTCCTGGTAACTCCTAATAATTAAAATCAATGCTTACATATATAAAGTACTAGTTGTTTAATTAGTAAGAAAGAGAGAAATAAAATTCCCTACTATTATTCTAGGTGCAACTTAAAGACTGCAATAAATAAAGGTTAGTCTTTAGAATTTCATATACATTAGTTAAGCACTAGGTCTTTTACTCAGCAAGAAGAATTCTTGATTAAACTTGGGTACATACAGTGCTGAATAGTACTTATGTAGAGAGGAGATTTTTTTTTGAAGTGACTTCATTCTGCTATATACTAGGTTTTGTTGAGTGGAAAGTCTGAAAGAAATCTCGCCAGCTTTCATGTACTTTAAGGCATCAGGTCACATCTACATTTTCTGAATAGGCAGAAGTAGAAGGACATATTCTCTCCATTCCTTCAATCAGAGTCCAAGGGTTTCAGAAAAGCACTGAAAATACCTTTCACCTAACAGAAGCCTGCAATAATAGGGGAGACTTGTTTTACCTTAACCATTGCAGATGACTAGCTCTCAAAATCTTACAACGTGCATTTATTCTTTATATATACAGCTACAATTTAGATTAAACCCAGCACTTGAAAATAATGAAATTAGATTTGAACGCTTTAGATGATGTAAAACAATACAGTTAGAGAACCTATGCAGCAATTCCTTGTTAGAGTGTGTGCTGTCTTATGCCCCTGACATGATTGCCTGAAACACTCAAGAACTCATTTTTGTTCATTTAAAAACACTTTCCATATGTAAAACTGACACTCAGAAAAAAAAAAAAAAGATTATTGCTTAGGAGCTCCCACTAAGACTTCTGAATTTCAGAAGAGTCAAGCATCCAAAAGTCCCAGGACAACAAATCACAAAATCACTTTTAACTGTTTTTTCCTTTATCCCCCAGTTAACAAAATGATGACTGCAGTGGAAATTCCACATTTTTGAAATTAAGAAAGGCATATATGTCTGGTATTTTGTACATAAGAGACATCTCCCTCTACCTGAACTCTGAGATGACAGGTTGTGAACGAGTTCTCTTCCGAAAACTATGTTGATCTTTTGTGGACTGCTGTGCTTCAGATAACAAGCACAGTATCCTCAATGACTATGTTCTCTCAGGAGGAGATGTGGCTGAAAATAGGCCATTTGCAAAAGATTGTGTAAGGATTCCTTAGACCTTGAAGAAATACAGATCATTCTCTCAAACTGTACATCAACCAAAATGCTATACACTCTGTGTGAACTGGACTTGTAGTACACAAGAAAGTCTTGTAGGCAGACAGGGAGGAGTAATCTTGTCTATGGTCTATGAGGAATAGCAGTCCACTTAAAGTCTCAGAATGAGCCTGAATAGCATTCAAGCAAACAATAGGGCTCAAGATGCCTTTTTACATGACAGACCAATTTAGGTGACTACAGTCATCTTTTCTGATCTGTTAGTTTATCTTATTCAACTGCTGTTTATATAATTACAGTATACCATCCTTCATTTGCTGAGAAGGTCAGTACTTATCAACAGAGCTGGTCAGAAATATTCTGATGAATGTTTTGGGAATAGTTTAAAAGGTATGAAATGCTGCTGTTTTGATATCAGAATGGCTTCCTCTACCAAATTTCATTTTGGACTTAAAAACTTTAAAAGGTTGAAAGTGAAACAAGTTCTTTAAATGTCCACGGTATTGAAACAAATCTTTGTGTAATTCTTGTCTCAATTATCAGCTTATTCTATTGTTTCCACTTTTGTTTCAAATGGAGACAGGACAACTTTTTCACATTTAAGAAAAAAAATGTGGAATGTTGTGACTTTAGAAACAGAAGAACACATATATTTAACTGTTTTCTCATAGAAGGGGAAATTTTGCAGTTTACACAACCATTCAGGAACAGTGTGAACACTTCTCTTTCTCTTACATCTCCTCAGAAGTCTGGGGAGGAAAGAACAGGGTGGCTGTACCTATCATTTCTTTCGATGAAGGATGGGCCCACGAATGTCTGTATTTTCTATGCTGTAAAACATGTAAAAAACTCAAGTGATAGCAATGATAAACTTAGCAATAGCACCATGGAAATTATGAGTTTTGACTGGTAAACTAATGTATGTGTAAAATATCACTTTGGTGGTCTCTCAATTGTATCTTGCAAAAATGTAAAATAGAAAATGTTCCAAATGTCCTTGGATTAACCCTGATGCTATACACAGTGCTGGCACTAAAGATTCTAGTTTAATCAAACCAAATATTAATCCTAAAATAAAAGAGATACTAACATTTGGTTTTCTTACTAACAGTTGTGAGGTTTTTGTTGTTGTTTTTGTTGTTCTTTTTCCCTGTGATGTTTACTGCATGAACTACCTGCAGAAATAGATCTCTGAATATCACCGGAATTAAAAGAGAATAATTTAAGATAAAGAAAAGGTTCCATGTAGTCTGTTTCATTAACACAGTCTGAGATGTCATTAGGCAGTTTTGTTTTCTTACAGTCTCAGGAATACATTTAGTTAGGAATTAATTAAAAAAAAAAAAGAAAAAAAAAAGATAATTTGCTTTACATCTTCAAAAATATGGGGGAAACCATATTTCTATCCAAATCCTTATTAGTAGCTTTTCTATGCTTACTCCATCATGTGATGGAATCACCTCTCCCTCCCACTGACAAATGATTATCTCTTGAGAACTGCAGTAGTAGCTTACAAGTCAAACTGGCATTTGGATACTGTTGGAAGTATTTCTAGCTTCTTGTAATGCTACTAGCAGCTGCATAAAAGATCCACATGATCAGCAAATTCAGGGTGTAAACAGCTGTAACATTATAAAGATAATACTTTATAGGAAGATTTCTACTATATATTTCATCTTGTTTTGTCTACACTGCAGCTGTGAAAGAGAAGATCAAACTTGTCAGAATAATTGGAAAATATGTTAACATTTATCTGCCTCATTAGATTACCTTTTGCAATTGCTTCCGGTGGGAGGAGAGGAAAGAAATTAGTCAGTGTTTTCTACAGTCCTCTTTCCTCAGCAAAAAGCACTACCTCTTGTCTTTTGCAGGATAGGGAACATACATTCATCTACTCATTCAAAACAGAACACTTCTAGGTTAGTATAATAAATGATGTCTTTATTATCTGTGAGCAAGCATGATTCATCCACCTGTCAAACCTCGCAAAGAAGTAATGCAAGGAAAATAAATTTTTGTTGAATATGGGTGTACTTCAGACAGCCATCTATCCTCAGTCGGCACTTGTGCAGTCTGCTGTTGTAGCTTAATTTTACCCAGAGGTTCATAAAACATCTGTTTTAATCACTCAGCTAATTTCATTCTTTTCTGTGACATTCCAGTCATTGTGACATTTAAGACATCTCTATTTCAGATAAGTCCAACATTGCAAATGTTTCGCCATACATGTAGTTGAAAGCCATATTGACAGAATGCAGTCTTAAGTCCTTTTCCTTAAAACACGTCAGTGACATTAACACGAGTGTTAGGAATTCGGTGGTTTATGTCTTAGAGCATTTTTTTTTTTTTATTCATTCTGTTCAGTGATGTGCTGGAATAATTTAACTATTTATAGTGGGTTCCTCTTCTTACAATAGTAGTTGTCAAAATGGAATAATTATGAACAGACAAAGTTATGAAATGGACAATCACACAGGTCTTAAAGTCAATGCTCTTCCTGTTCTCTGCAGAACTTCTGCAGAAATAATAACCATAATGGCATCTTTAATATCATGTCTTTAATAACATGACTTTTTAGGTTTGAGGCACACCAACTCAACTTACAGTATTGTACCAGCTATGCAGCCTCTACATTTTATCCACAATCTCTTAGCAACTTTACACTTTAGGAATTGGTACCTAAATGCAAAACTGATCTTTCCATGAATATATGAGAGTTTTGGATATGGACACCTGCTCATTTTTAGGATTTATTTAAAGACGCTATGGGCGGAAATATTCCAATTGGGAATCCAAACTGTGTTCATGACTAGTGAAATAAGTAAATATACCCTGACTTTCCAAACATGCATAATGGTTTCCATTATTTGTTGTGAATGCTACTAATATATAGGAAAACAAATTGTCCCAAAACATTTTGGAGAATCTTTGACAATTTTTTTATTCAAACAGAAGTGTGTCTAAAGCTAAAAGACAATGAAATACAAATTGGAACAACATATAGGTTGTGAATAATTAGATGTCACATTTTACTACTGTTATCATTTCAAAAAGGCAGCCCCTACACTTGAAGTACTTTAAGTTCCACAATTTATCGTTCATTTCTCTCTGAACAAACTTAAGCTATATGAAAAAAATAATTTGGGGTCTCTAAAATCAACTGCAAAATGAATCTAAGAAAAGCTTGCTTAGTTTATTGCCCCTTTTCATTTATTTTATTTCTTTGATCTTCAAGAAATGATGATAATAACAAATTTCAGTTAAGACATTCTATAATGTATTATTTTTAATGCTTCTCTAGGTGTTGTGTATTACCTAAGAAAATGATAAGCAACTTTACTTGACTGTATTCAGACAAAATATATATTTGGGTGCTAAGCTATTACATTTTTTTCCATTCGGATTAGTAATTTAACTGTATGAATATATGAGCTATTGTGATGTTGTCCACAAGACCTTTTGTGGAAACATGTTTTTATTTGCAGGAAAAAAGTAGAAGCATTGAGAAAAAATTATTTGAACTACAAAACTACTGTATTAGCATATTAATTTGTTTTTTCTTTCTCTCCTGAAAGTCATTATCTGAAGAAAAACAAATCATTTAGAAAAAAAGGCACCTAACAAGTGAAATTTAGTGTTAGAAACTGTGTGATTTTGTATAATATGTGTGTACACTCTTGGGTTTCATAAAAGAATAGAGATATTCATTAATCTCTTCTTTAGAGGTCAAAATCAAGTCATCCTTTACTAAAAAATAAGGTGAACCAGTAGCATAAATAAAAACCTACTGCACAGTTGCCAGCCAAATAATATTTTTGGTGTATCAATGTTCAGAAATAGAGCTATTTTGTTATAGGTACTTGCCATAAAACTGACTGTTCCAATCTGAAGTAGAATCTTTACAAGTGAAAAGTACTGCATCTTTATATGCCAAAGTCTTTTTTGACTTGAGCCTATACAAAAAAGTCAGAAACTAAATACAATTCAAATGAACAACTTTTCCCATATCAGGCAGATTTTTTCTACTTCTTTCTGATGTGCCATTACTTTGGTACTCAACTTGTCATAAACTTCCCCTGACTTTATTTGAAAGGTGATGGAAATCAATCCTGATTCAATTCAGTGAGTCTGCTTACCTTGGTTTTTAGTGAAGAAAATGTTTATTTTCTGTCATACTGTCTTCTCTACGCATATCCTTTTGTTTGAAATAATAAGGTGTTTTATCAAGCTACAAGGACGTATTCTTTAATTCTGCAGGCAAGGGGGATATCCCAAACAGGGATACATTAAATCTTTTCTCTGTTATCAGTAGATAGATTCTGAGCTTTTTATTAAAAATTAATTTAACTAAATATTTATATCTGAAATGTTATAAAAATTGCCTGCTAGAGGTAAAAGGAGAAGAGTTAAATTTCTCATTTTAAAGATTTTCCAAATGGTTTTGTAGACTGATACTGTTTTTATTGTGCTTTCTTACCTAACTCATCATATTCCCCACTATCAGTTGGATATAAACCCACACAGTTGACATTTATCTGTGTCTTCCCATTAAAACTGAGAACAGGTGACATGTTTTATATAGCTCACCATGACTGATATCAGAAAAGAACTGTGTCATCTGAACAAGGAAGAACAGATCCAAAAATAAAAGGTTGAATTTCTCATTAAAAGACCAGAGAAACTTTTTTTGGTCTGAGATAATATTTAGTGAATTATGCTTAACATGATTTTATGCTTTCTTCATGCACTCCTTCTACTCTTTTTTAGGCACATTTTACATTACCAGAGGGAAAGAAATTCTTTTCATTCTTCTTTTGCTTCATTATTTTTGACAAATGTAAGTTGATTTTCTTAGATTTTTGAAATATAACCATTTCTATCAGATTTGTGGATAATAGCAAAGACTTATAGGTTTTTATGTAACAGACTGGAGCATCATGGAAGGGTAATAACAAGCATTAGTAGAAACGGTTATTTAAAGTAAGGATATACTGAGAAAATGTCAAAATCATTTGGCCATAGATACCATAGTCACATTTAATAACTTGCTGTAAAACATAAGATTCTTACCTTTTGAATCATGTATTTTACTATCTGTAAATTTCAAGAGTTTGTATTCAGAATTAGTATTCAAAAATCATACCTTGTAAGAGTGAAAGTATTGTGATGTTATAAAAAATGCCAGATAAAATTATAAGGAAGATAAGATTTGATTAATAAATTTATCACTTACCTTCTCTGCTGATTGGGCCGTACCGAAAAAGATTGGAATAAAAGCTAACCAAATTATGCAGGTTGTGTACATAGTAAATCCAATGGGTTTTGCTTCATTGAAGGTCTCAGGAACCCCTCTTGTTTTAATAGCATAAACAGTGCATGTGACCATCAAGAGAATACTGTATCCAAGGGAACAAATGAGAGAAAGATCTGAAATGTCACATTTGAGAACTCCTCTGGCATTTTCTGGTTCAAGTGTCCTCTGCTCTCCATAGTCTACTATGATATGTGGTGGATCAATAGCAAACCAGATGAAGACTCCAATAAGCTGCATGGATATGAGGCTGAAAGTGATCACCAGCTGGGAAGCTGGGCTAATAAATTTGGGAGCTGTGACAGACTTTTTGCCTTGTTCAAATATTCTGTGAATTCTGTTTGTTTTGGTAAGCAAGGCAGCATAGCTGAAACACATGCCGAGTCCTAAAAAGATCCTTCTAAATGAGCAGACTACTGTATCAGGGGTCGCAATCATTAAAAAAGTAATGGAGTAACAGAGAAAAATCCCAGTCAAGAGCACATAACTGAGCTCCCGTCCAGATGCCCTGACAATAGGGGTGTCGTTGTACCGGACAAAAGTCACGATTACGAAGGTGGTAGCAATTATTCCAAGAATAGCTATGAAGACAGGCACAATGGCCCAAGGAGAATGCCACTCCAGTTTGATTATAGGGATAAGCTGGCAATCTGTACGGTTGGCATTTGGTCTCTTATTAATAGGGCACAGTTCACAGTTGAATTCATCCACCTGGTAATGGTACCCTTCACAGCGTTCACAGTGCCAACAGCAAGGCACTCCCTTTACGGTTTTCTTTCTTTCCCCAGGTTTACAGGGCAGGCTGCAGACAGATGCTGGATGAGTGTGTTCTCTATTAGCCCACTGCATGTCTTCTACCTGTGGGTATAAAAAATTAATGAGCCTTCTATTTTCCCCCATTTATAATATCCTAATCCTGGCCACAGGTTTGTCATAAATCACTACATGCTGACAGAACAAATACAGCTTACCATAATAAGAAACCTGTTTCTTTCCCTTGTATTGACTTTATGAAAGTGTTAACTGATTGTGTCCAATAAATCATTCATGCCACAGGCTTGATGAGTGTCATTAGTTTCTATTTACCTCTTTACTACTGACCAAATTGACATTTGTAAAGATATTTATTGACTGTGGGTTAGTTTAAAAGCAAAAAAATCCTGTATGCAGGGCTTTGAAAGCTAATTGCATGCAAATATAAATATCAGTATTTCTCAAACATTTAATTACAAAATAAGACTGTTTGAGTTTTAAATTATTTTTTGGTACAGTAAAGGGACAGATTAAAATCTCCATGCATCAACTCTGGCAGGAAAAAAAAAAAGATGATAGGAGAAAATATCTGTATATATGAGCTTTAATACCATCTCTTCCAAGCACCTGGATATTTTATACTTTTTCATTTGCCAAGATTTGAAATGCACAACAGTGTTTTGTTTTCATTTCTAGAAAAAAAAAAAAACAAATGTGCACACACTGCTTTCTGAATAATAACGATGGAAAAAAAAATGCCATGGCTACATTTCAGTCCAACTGATTTAAAATTTGCAGAAATATTTGTAGTAAAAAATGCATGCACACAATGGAGTCTTGTTTCGAAAAATCCCATATTTCTCCACAATGGACTATTAACAAAACAATATTTTTCGTCCACTTATGCACCTGTATGCATCCTGTATGCACCCCAAAATAAAATCTGAATAGGAAACTCATGGACCTAACGAAATTCCTGTTTATTATTATCAATCAGTTTGGTCCTGGTTCTCTTTAACTCACCCTGAGTAAAACTGTGTTCTGCAAGAAATCTCACTGATTCAGCCAGAGCAGTCTGTAGAGCAAAGTACTACTCAGAGGCTCCAGAATCGCTCTGTGCTTTTTCCACATTCTACCTTCTACTCATCTGTGAGGTGGTAAGCACTCAAGGACAAGGGGCTGCTCTTGTTCTTGCCTGTTAAGTACTTAGCACTTTAATTTGGACATTTTATTTATAAATGAAACAGCAATAACAAAGCTTCACGTGTCAGGAATGTTTTCAGCTCCTTCTGGAGGAGGACAGAATGGGGACAGCCTCCCAGAAGGAATAATTTTGGCCTTAACAGTTTACTTGTCTCAGCAAATTTTCAGCAGATTTAAGAGAAAGTTACAGTGTAACATTCCTAGTCTCCTTTGCCTTCCTCAGAAAATCAGAGCACCAGCATGTAGGGTGACTAAAACAGAAACAAACTGCCCAGCTTCTCATCTCCATTTCTGCACAAGGTTGGACTTTTCAGTTATTCACCACTCAGAGGGGCAAACAAGGGAGTTCACAGTAGTGAGGAGGCAAAAAATGCACTCATACAAACAGTCCTTTAAATCCCCATGATCATCCCACCCAGGGCGTGGATCAGTTCTGAACCTACAGAAACTACTGAGACAAAGCTGTATTTACATCCTAAAGGATTTTGATAATTATGTGAAATATTGCACTTGCCGATGATTTAAAAAGCATATCATGTAAGCGATTAGGTTCTAGAAAAAAACACAAGAATCATCCAAATATATGAAATAGCCTTAGCAGAGCATCTGACACTTTAAGAAAACATTCACCTCTCTTAAAATCTCTTGGTTTTAATCACCAGGATTCGCAAAGCTGGTGTAACCCCTAGTGTTTAATCTACAAGACAAGAGTGAAAACATGTTATGATGAAATCTGTGTGATAACAAAGACATACCCTCCTTCACAGTGTTGCTATGAAGATAAATACATCAAAGCTCAAGATTTAGTCAGATACTATGATAATGGGGACTATACGAGGCCATGGTCATTTATGGAGATCTGTGAGTAAGTTTGAGGTGACTCAAAAAAGAACTGTATTGCAAATATGTAAAATCAGAATGCACAATACAGGCTCACCAGGAGAATACACAACATCCAATCAAGCATCAAGTTAGAGTGGCGTGGACAAGCAGTATCTGCTCTGGCAGAAAGCCTAAAAGGCTAAATTTAAGGTATCCATTTTTTTAACACATTTGAACTGGCAACATGAGTTTATACCAGATCAGCATTTGATGCCATGAGACGATAGTGTTTCTTCTCTGGGATTAAGTGCCCTAAAGCCATGTTTACTGTATGGATCCACAACCTAGACAGGTACAAGAAAACAGCATTTATATCGTTTAGAGTTTCTAGCCATAGCTGAGCAAAATATTTTCCTTTTATTCTACAAATATTCATTATTTCAGGCACCTTCATCCTGACAGGGTTTAAAATAAAAACATGCCTCAAAACTCTTACTGACTAGCAATACTTTACAGAGTTTCAGGTCAACTGGCAACAACTGGTAATAAATTCCTCTCTCAGAAGGTCAACAATAAAGATTCATATTACCATTTTTATTCTAATAGATCTGATATATAAATCATGCAAGGTATAATTCCCAGCATGACAGCATAGCATTATGAACGCTGGAAAACTCACTGGCTAAATAAGCCTAACTTTTTTTTTTTTTTTTTTTTTTTTTTTTTTTTTGAATTATGAATAAAAGCACAATTTGTTGTTAATCCTGAAATTTTCCAAACCAGAATGCCCTCGCAAAGCTTAAAATGTTTCTAAAGCCAAATAGAGAATATTCAAAATGAATGGCTGGTATGAAAATGAATTTTACGAAGTTTTCCAATTTTCTTACAAAGAAACTTGTATGACTGACTTAGACTAAACTCACAATTACACTTAGAGCTCTAGGCTGACCTATGTTTCTGAAAAAGAATTTAATAAAACATTTTATGAGCCCCTGCTCACGATATTTTTTATTGTTTTCTAATAAGAAAGAGAACAGAGGAAATATTGGTCATTATTTGAAATTAGAGATCCCCTTAAGAGTCATCTTTCCTCCACTGCTCTTCTTCCTTCATCAGTTTCCCAGACCTTCCATCCTCAGTGGTATCCCTACCAATGAAAACACTACTGAAAAAATAATGTACTTACAGGTTTCAGAAACGTGCATTTTGTCTTTTCTCATACAAAATATGTTATGTGATTAGAAGTTCACTAATAGAGAGAAACAAATGCATAGATAACAGGTCATATAGCGTTGAGATGTTTTATCAAAACGTCTAAAATAACTGAGAGAAAATTCTGAAAGAGCAGGATACTAACTTAATTCGAAAGGGGATACAAAGATACAATTCTCCTTGCCCTTCTTCATCCCCCATCATGGGGATCCCCGTGAGGCTAGGCACCATGACAACTAAGGTTATACCTACATTTATTATGCACAATAAGTGCCTGTCTATCGCTCTGATCACTTGATGCTCATTTTGGTCAGTATTTGAAAATAAGATCAAGAAATCCAGTTCACATGGTCTGAGCCCTGCTCTGCAACATGAGCCAGTGTGGTAAGTGGGAGTAAGTAGATTCATTTCAGAAACACAACCTATCAAAACCAGAACTGAAATGTTTGTACACTTTCAGAATGCTCCTTAGGCACTGCTGTAACACAGGCAGAATAAAGTGTAGGGGGATCTCTACCACGCAGTAAGCTCTACTTCCTTTTGTCACATGCAAACAGATCTGCTAAGATTTTCTGTATATGCACCAGTTGAACACACAAATTAAAGATTGAAAAAGTCATGCTATTTCTGGTCACCAGGTTCATCTGTTATCCATAACAACAGCACCCTTGGCTGTAATGTATTTTTTGAGCTATTATTTTACATAACATGAATTTAATAAGGAAATCCAGTACAAGTCACAACTAAAATTCTCTTAAAGATCTATCATTTATCTCCGTCACTGAGTTACATACCAGTGGACCTGACTTCCCAGACTTCATCAGGAGACTACCCCTGTCATTACCTTCTGTCTGAACACACTCCTAAACTGAGACAAATTTTAGACAAAAGGAAATATAGGACAAAAAGTGTTAAAATACCAGAAAAAGAAGGAGAATCACCTGAGACATTTGCAAACATACAGCCAGGCATGTTGTAGAGTTTTTAGAAATGCTGAACACCACTCATTTTCATCAAATTTAGAGGGAGCTCCTGGATATTCAGCTTCAGTCAAAAAACAGATTATTTATGTAGATATAACCACTTAGTGGTAGAACTGTCAAAAGTGCCAAGGGAAACTTTTTCAACCCAGTTAATTAATTTAAATGGGATCTAAGTGCCTTATTTGTTTAAGTGGTTTTGAAAATCCCAGTAGACTGCCATCTGCAGTGTTCAGCATCTAAATAACTGGGAAAATATGCCCCCATATGATCTAGAAGTTCAAATGTTGTGAAACTACCTGCAGAGGAGCTTACCTATAAGCATAAATTTTTAATCAAAATTCTCACAGAGAAATAAACCTGAAAAAGATGCCAAAAACAGGCAAACAAAAGACAGGAAAGAAGTTTTCTTCAACATGAAATAAAAGACAAAAAGAATAAGTTTGGCAGTTCTTCATCCTTTACTGATCAAGGTATCTGTGTCTGCATCAGTCTCTACTTCTCAGACTCTGCTAAGACTGGATGAGCCTCAGATTATTAAGTAGCCTTAAGCAAACTTAGTTTCTAGAAGACTTATTTTGTCACTTTAATTTTTATGCTAAAAGAAAGATGAGCGTCTTCTCTGTGTGATATATGACAAGGCAAAGTTCAGTATTAAATACTTCTGAATTCAGCACGTAGGTTAGATGGATTGGAATGGCCTAGATCTGTATTTATTATTAATAATAGTTTTAACATGATTATTAATTTTGTTTGGGAAGCTCCTCTGAATTTTGGAAGAGAAATGCTTGATTGACCTGCCATCATGGAGTATCTCACATTCTCCTAAGATGAGATGCCATTTTCAACTTTTCCAATACTTATTGGAGTGAAAACTTCAGAAAGAATATGATAACGTCTGTAAGATACATGCTTATTTTCTGTGAAAAGCACCACCATAGAGAAGAAAATGGCTTCACTGCTATTTAAATAGGCATAAAAAATATTCTATATGAGATATCATCTGATGGGGTTGCAATTTTCTTTAATTTGCAGCACTAAGATTCACAGTTCACTAAACCTTTAAAACAGATCGAATGCCATCCCATACCAACATTGAGTAAACACCTCTATCCTTCTTGAACATTACAAATACAATTTCCTCTAACATCTAATAATAAAGTTAAAAAACGATGAGCTGAGAACCGGCCTAAAACAAGATGAGATTTACATGCCAAAGTACAAGAAGCACATTCACTTTTCTGGTTCCTCTAGCAATCAAGTAGAGCTGTAGTGAGCTCATTCATTTAGTAATGCCCTCAGCAACCAAAGTAGGATGATCAAAAATGCTGTTAACAGGTTGCTTATGATTTTGGAACCATTTGTGTATACAAGAACACTTTCTCTTCTTTTTTTTCTTTTTTTTTTTAATTTTATTCTTAATGATCATGGCAAGATTTATCACTTAGTCACATAATTCAGCAACAAGTGATAATGTGAAGTGCCTGTTCAGACTTCAAAGAGTTTACATCAAGAACATGGCTAGATAATATTTAGCTGTTTCAGATTATGTTATATTATCACTTGCTGGAAATTCCTCTTTTAAAACCTTATCTCCCTGCCAGGTATTTGTTTGAAAATTATGAAAAATATGTGTTTAAGGATAAATACTGCAAATGAACAGAATTATACAAGGTCAGGTCAAAGGAAACCACACTTTAGCCTTTTGTAGTGCAAATAGTGCATTCAACCAGAATTATATGAGCAGGCTAATGTTTTATTTTGCAGTCAGGTAGCAAGATCCTTCAGAAACATCAAGGCTGTCACATGCCATTTTGGATGGCTTTAAATATGCATCCATATCCTGAGTTCTAAAAATGATAAAGAAGTGAAAAGTCACCTGGACATGTTAGTGAGAGTTGTAGTTATTTTTGTCTCAAATTCCCGGAAAAAAATCCTTTTCTGACATAAATGTTCATCTGTGGAGCATAGCAAGTGAATGATTTAAGGTATTTTTGTCTAATATTTATCTTTTTATGTTATATAAAGCATCTATTCCTTCTGTAAAAGCTCTAATCTCTAACGTATTTTGTTCAAGGAAGTAATCTAAAAACACTGAATTTAAACTGAAACTGGTTCAACTAAAGTGAATTCAGCATGAGCCTAACTATAATGATGATTGGATTTCACTTGCCAAAAAGCTTTTATTCCTCTAGAGGGAAGATATACTTACAGGCTAAACTTACAAACTCTTAAGTACTAGTGCACAGACAGGATGAAATAAGTCAAGGACAAACAATACTCTGGATTGAAAATTATTGGAAATTAAAAAAATAGGCAGAATAAGTCTAGATTGTCAATGTCATTTATCAAAACACTATCATTACCAAATCTGCCATAACTGTTGAGAAATATTAACTCTACCAGCTACATGTGTTTCCTTACCAACTTGGATGTCATTTTCTGGAATTTCAGTTATAGACATTCCTAGAAGTTTGCAAGGAATATGGGGTCCTATCTTTAATTTTACCATGTCAGCTGAAAAATAACCCAGTCAGAAATCAGGTACATTCATAGAGGAGTTTGAGAAACTTAATTAAATGCAAAGGTCATCGAAGTGTGAGCCTTGAATACTATATGGAAAATCATTATCCCATTTTTCTCTAGGAGCAAAAAGCACAAGTTGTTATTAGAAACCAGATGGAAGACAGTTGCCCTATTAATCCACCTGCCCAAAATGCCTCCTAGGCATACTGTGTACCATCTGCATCTCACAGCTTCACTAGAGGAAGAATAAGGATTCTTACATTTACTGTAATTTACATTTGAATATATATGAATATATATATTTGAATATATATTCATGTGTATATGCATATGTGTGCATATTTATGCATATGTGATTTAAAATGTTCTTGGCAGCAGGAAGGAAGGCAATATTTCTATTTGAGAACAGAGGTACAGAACGGTTAACCGGTTTTACTCTCTAGTGTCATTTGCCTAAAGTTGGCCTAATGGCTCTTATATAATCTGACTTTCTCTGTGATGTTGCACAAATTATTTACCCTGCTTAACCTCAACTTTGCAATTGGCTGGAGGGAAGCTTAAATAAGTTTAAAATGTGGGTTAAAATGTTAAGCAGAGATTAGGAGAGTTAGAGAACTGGATTTCAGTCATACCATGTACTAGACTGATCTCCAACTCTCAGGTCTGGAAGACACTTGCCTATCTGGTATAACTGAATAAAATGCTGAATGATTTTGTTGTTCTTGCTGAATGATTGTCTAACACTTAAAGGGGAGACTGACTACAGTTTTCACAAATTGGCAGACTCCAGTTCTTTACTGTGTTTAAAGAAACTTCCTGAGATCCCTAAAGTTGCTCTGGCTGCACAATGGTCCTGTGTGTGACCAAGTCTTCACGTTTAGAAAGTATGATTTAAAAAAAAAAATCCATTTAAATTTGAATTTTTTTTTTTAAAGAATGCACACCAGAAACACTATGTCATTCTGTGCTTCCTCTGCATGTAAACAATCGTGTCATCTGCACTTTCCTGGATTCTACAATATTACGGGTCTTTGGATTCACTAAAGCTAGAGGAATGTGAGTTTTTTAACGTTATGGCTATATTAAGAAGTTGCTCTCAGCCACAGCGAAACAAAAAGAACAACAAAAAAGGAAAAAGTAAGTTGACAATAGTATGAGGTGGTAAATATAAACAGAAAATTATGTAACAGGTGTGCTCATAAGCACAAAAGGTAAAACATGGGCCTTGCTTTCTCAACAAGAGTATTTTATTTAGCAGCTTCAGACTGTAATTTTACCACGAGATGCCAGCCTCACTAGTCAAGTAATATAATTAATGATTTTGAATACTTGTATAGTATGGAGCCTCATGTATAAATTTTAAACAATGAATAATCATACCAGTATATCATAATCTGTAGAGAGTATTAATTAGTTCTATACAGACCTCAGTCTGTAGCCGTAAAGCTAGCCTCTGAATAGCTTGGGATTTCATTATGCTTAGATTATACTTTTCTCTATGCAGTTTGGTTTGTACTCAGGATGCCCAGAAGTACTGACCCTACCAGGCTCTTAGTTTAAAGACAGGGACTGGCATTTCCTGGGCTGACCTATGACAATCAAATATATTCCCTACTTTGTTGGCCAGATACAAGATTTGTTAAAATGCACAGAATACTTGAAAAAACACCTTTTATTCTCCAAAGTCTGGGGAGCACCCTGGCAAAAAGTGCAAGGATTAGCAGATTATTAGTAAACAGCTACTGTTAGTGCACTGTTTAAGTAGTAAACAGTGTTTTACAACAGTTCAGTAGGCACTTATCTTTAATGTAAGATAGATTTATTTCTTTGATATGTGAATCTTAGTTACTGTTAAGGTACCTGTTGCTTGAATAGGTTGTTTATTTTCAAAATAGAGAAAAAAAATCCTTAATAGTATTTTTTTCACAGAAAAAATCTATTCAAGATGATATCAAGGGACTTTAGATTTTTTGGAAGTGGTACTTTGAAACTATGTGATTACTATGAATGGATTCAACTGAAAATGAGCTTTCCAAAGTTATTCTTTATGCAGACCTTTTCTTTATACTTCATTTCTATTGCATATCAATACTTGGAATTCCTCACATAACTTGCAAATACTTTATATGTATTTACAGAGATTTTAATGACCATTTTGGTATCATATAGCTATACAACTTATGATGCACATACAGAGATGGCAGTTATAAAGTGCTACTAAAAGCAGACTGTACAATAATTTTACTTATAATTAAACATGTTAAAAACCTTTCCACTCCAAAAGCACGTGCCAGAACTGAATATTTCTTAATGAAAATGTTATTTTGTGAGTAAACCATCTTCCCCTTGCTCTTTTTTGCCAAGTGTCAGATAAGTACCAGCAAATAAGTAGTTCCTAAAAACAATAAGGTGACACTAATTACAATCACAGTTAGGAGTCACAGGAAATACCCAAGAAGACTTAAGATTTTTGAGGCTATCCTAGCAAAAAGGATTTTGAGAAGGAAAAAGAAAGAAAAGAGCAGGACTATTTTGCAGATAATATTTCCAAGTGCTAGTGGGAGCAAGACAGAAAGTGCAATAGCAATGACTTCAGCACCAACCACTCTCAAAATAAGAGAAAAGCGAGCTGAAGGCTCATGTGGTCCCACAACACTTAACCTTCGAGCAGTGCTCCAGCAAGTGAAGAACTTGAAATTTTGAGCAAAGTTGTCCTCAGTTCAGCAACCATATACCATAATTGACTGTGACGGAGGAGCAGAAGAGCTTGGATAAATGTAGAGATCAAGCTTATTTCCCAGTTTCAAGAAAAGAGTCACTACACCTAAAGCATTACTGACATGTTTGTGTAAGCTGCTTTTACAAAAAAGATAATGTATATAGGGCATTTTACTCTGCAGCATGGGAAAATCCTAAACACTGAGATGTTGATTTTGACATTACATTAAGGTAGATTCCCCTGCGGTAATCAGCTGTTTTCAGAGAAAAGTCTGATCTTCCTACTATAATCATGTTCTGATTTTCATAAGCTGAAGAAATGACACTGGCCCATTATGTACAGCTGCAGCCAGGTAACAAAATCAAATACAGAAAGTCTGAAAGTCCGAAGTTCAAAACTGGCAGAAAAGAGACTGTGTTTTCAACCAAAATTTTAGCAGCAGGAGGGAAGAGCTCTCTGCCATATCTGTGCTGCTTAGAATGAGGAGTCAGTAATTAAATTGAAATCTCTGCAGAGAGACTTAGCGATCTGGCAAGCACAAAAACAAGCAGGTGGAACAAGTTTAAGTTAAAGAAAGTACTGTAGAGCAGTTTTACTTAGGGGAAACAAAACTTGATGTTAAGGAAGAAAAGATGAACTCAATCAAAAGGAGAGTACTTCAGAAGGTCAGCAGTTTTTGTACAGATTGAGAATAGCAAAATTCTTTCTAGTGTGCTTAAAGACAGATGAGGGAGAAAGCCATTGAGATTTCATGGAGTATGGGTAAGGCAAGGAAAAAAATTTTAAATGATAAACAGAAAGCTTTCGTTCACAAAAGAGGGGAAAAGAAGCAGCCAGGGAATTATCAACTAGTTGGCCTAACTTCAATTCTTGGAAAAAAAAAAAATCCTGAAACAAATAAACAAACACATTTTAAATGCACGAGAAAAATAAATAAATAAATAAACAAAAGCAAACAAGTAACAGCCAACAGGGATCTGTCAACAGTGAGTTGTCAAATTTTCTTCTGTGAAAGGGTAACAGGCACTGTGGATGAGAGAGAAGAAGTTATGTGTCATTTATCTTAACATTAGAAAGATTTTTTGACACCTTTTCAAATTGCACTCTCACTCATAAGCAACCTATTGAAACAGGTTTATCCCTTAAAGGCTGGGTGCAAATTCCACCAGAAAAATGCAGGATGAGAAAATAGGCCACTAGGGCATGGTCAGAATGGGAGGGGTTACAGTAGGACCTGGAAGGGGTCTATTTTTGGTTTGCTATAATTCAGTACTTATACCTGTTCAACAGGCCTGTGGAAGAAGGGCCAAGCCACATGGGAAGAATATAGGAACATTGTCAGAGAATGCAGGGATGAAACAAGGGAGGCCAAAGCCCATTTGGAATTAGAGTTAGCAAGAGATGTCAGGGACAACAGGAATGGCTTCTACAAATACATCAGCAGCAAGAGGAAGACTAGGGAAAATATGGGGAGGGTGCATTTGTGACGGAGGATGCAGAGAAGGCAGAGATACTAAATGCCTTCTTTGCTTCTGTCTTTACTGCTGAGGCTAGTCCCCACGAACTACAGAGCATGGAGACAAGAGAGATAATCAGGGGAGAGGAGGACTTTCTGCTGGTCAAGGAGAATTGGGTTAGGGATTACTTATGCAAACTGGACACCCGTAAATCCATGGGCCCAAATGGGATGCACCTGAGAGTGCTGAGGGAACTAGTGGGGGTTATTGCTCAGCTGCTCAGCTGCTCTCCATCATCTTCAAGGGGTCATGGAGGGCGGGGAAGGGGCCTGAGGACTGGAAGAGACCAACATCACTCTAGTCTTCAAAAAGGGCAAGAGTGAGGAGCTGGGAAACTACAGGCCGGTCAGCCTCACCTCCATCCCTGGAAAGGTGGTGGAACAGCTCATCCTAGAGACCATCTCTAGGTATGTGAAGGAAAAGTAGGTGATCAGGAGTAGTCAGCATGGATTCGTGAAGGGAAAGTTGTGTTTGACAAACCTGATAGCCTTCTACAATGGGATGACTGGCTGGATGGAAAATGGGAAAGCCGTGGATGTTGTCTACCTTGACTTCAGCAAGGCTTTTGACATAGTCTCCCAGAACATCCTCATAGGAAAGCCCTGGAAGTGTGGACTGGATGAGTGGACAATGAAGTGGATTGAAGACCTACTGGATGGCAGACCCCAGAGGGTGGTGATAAATGGGGTGGAGTCTAGTTGGAGGCCTGTGGCCAGTGGTGTCCCCCAGGGGTCAGTACTGGGCCCAGTGCTGTTCAACTTGTTCATCAATGACCTGGACGAGGGCACAGAGTGCACCCTGAGCAAGTCCGCGGATGATACCAAACTGGGTGGAGTGACCGACACGCCAGAGGGCTGTGCTGCCATTCAGAGGGACCTAGACAGGTTGGAGAGTTGGGCAGAGAGGAACCTCATGAGGTTCAACAAGGACAAGTGCAGGGTCCTGCACCTGGGGAGGAATAAGCCCAGGCACCAGTGCAGATTAGGGGTTGACCTGCTGGAAAGCAGCTCTGCAGAGGGAGGAGTCCTGGGAGTCCTGGTTGACAACAAGTTAACCATGTGGCAGCAGTGTGCCCTCGTGGCCAAGAAGGCCAATGGGATCCTGGCCTGCATCAGGAGGAGTGTTGCAAGCAGATCGAGGGAGGGGATCCTGCCCCTCTGCTCAGCTCTGGTGAGGCCACACCTGGAGTACTGGGTGCAGTTCTAGGCTCCCCAGGACAAGAGGGAACTTCTAGAGAGGGTGCAGCTTAGAGTGACAAAGATGATTAAGGGACTGGAGCATCTATCTTATGAGGAAAGACTAAGCGAGCTGTGCCTGTTTAGCCTAGAGAAGAGAAGACTGAGAGGAGATCTGATCAACATGTACAAGTACCTGAGGGGTGAATGTAGGGAGGATGCGACCAAACTCTCCTCAGTGGTGGCCAGTGATAGGACAAGGGGTAATGGGTACAAGTTGAAACACAGGAAGTTCCAGCTTCATATGAGGAAGAACTTCTTTCCTGTGAGGGTGACAGAGCCCTGGAAGAGACTGTCCAGAGAGGTTGTGGAGTCTCCTCTGGAGATCTATGCCACTGAGTACCATGTGCTCTAGGTGTCCCTGCTTGAGCAGGAGGGTTGGACCAAATGATGTCTAGAGGTCCCTTCCAACCTCAACCATTCTGTGATTCTGTGTACAGATTGGTTTGAATTTTAGAATAGGTTGTTTACATCAAATCTGGCAATAACATTGACCTGGAAAGGCTGAAGCCATGATGAAGAATACTTTGTCAAAAAGATACTATCTAACTGCAGAGAGTGTGAAAAAAGAAGCATGCAGTTTAACAGGGACAACTGTCATTTATATATTTAGGTAGCACAATATGCGATAGGAACCACAGAGAGACAGGAGCTTTTCATAGAAAAAGATCTCATAATATGTTGAGCCAGCACCATCCTGCTGCTACAAAAAGGGCAAACGCCATCCTGAAAAACACATAAAATAATCTTTTCCCCTCTGCTCTGCACTTGTGAATGCTTGAAATGATGTTTCTCCTCTACTCTGGACTGATGAGACTTCAGCCAGATTTTCATGAGGGCTGCACTGCTGTGAAGGCCAGATCCTCAATTAGAGAGAGTATCAAAAGGGGCTCCAGAGGAAGTCAACAAGGATCATAAGTGTGCCTAGAATACAGGATTTATATGGCAAAATGGAACAAACTGAGGTTGTATAGCCTAGAGAAATAGCACAGCCTGGAGGGTAAAACAGCAGCCCTAGAATACATAAGGAAGGGGATATGCTCAGTGTAAGTAGTAAATAAAATTAAAAAATAAAACAATTTATAACAATGATGATTAAAGTCAGATATTATGAAACATAACAAATAATATGTTATTCTGGTATATATTATGAGATATAACAATAATAAAAGAAATTATTTCAAAGTGATAATTGTAGTTAAAAACTGGAAGAGAATGCCTTCAGAGGTTGTAAAGTCTTCATCCTTCTTGGAGTGAAATAAATATAGAAGATATTACTTTTATGCAAGACTTATACGGTCTCTTGAACTTTTAGCTCACCCCTTTTAGCTGTCTGCTTCTACAAAATATAGAGCAGTATATATTCAAGCACTAAATATTTTGAGTAAAAATAGAAAATTAAGATGATAGCTAGTCTGCACAAATGAAGCAATTGTGATGCATTCTGATGATGCCTTAGGGTCTTTTGACTTTCTCTCTCTGACTCTATAGAATATCTATTCAAGAACCAGAAGTTTCCCATACATAAAGATCAAGTAATAGGAGATGCTGACGATCATACTTTTTTTAATTCTTGTCTAATTAATTACGCTTTTTAAATATTAGAGTTGTTACCTTCATTTTTGTTGCAGGAAGAAATCATCTCTGAGAGAAAAAAGAAGGAAAACGAAAGAAGGTAGCAAAAGAAGCTCCAAGGAAAAGAAAACACCACTTTCATAGTAATAATCTGTCTTCCATGTGAACAGAAAGGAATATAATTCAGCATGAGAAATACTAAGCAGGTCTGATGTAAAAAAAGCCCAATCTGGTGTCCTGTATGTAAATGGTATGCTGTTCAAGGATGCATACAGAAGCTGTCCTTACCTACTAATGTATTGCATAATTGAGGAGCTGAAGTAATAGAAAATCCTACATAAAGCAACTAAACTAAATGCACAGTCTTGTATTCACTCAGAAAATGCAGTGTGTAGGAATTCATTTGTTTGTATTTATTTTAGTCTTTGCTCAAGGACCGAGCATAAAGGAAAATCTACCCTTGCTGGGGTTACTATTAAATTGAACAAAATGAACTAACAACTGTCAGAAAACTTAAGAAATGATGGAGATCTCAAGAGTCCTCCTTTGGTCCCAAATCAGAATCAACTATGCCAAAACTAGTTTGCATAGCTCACATGTTCCCAACCAGCTCTTAGTGCTGGCAATTGCCCAGCTTCTCTTTGTAATGCAGTCCAGCACTTAATTATTCTCATCATTAGTGTTTTCCAGCATGTCCACATTAAATCTTTCCTACTATAATTTAAATCCATTACTTCTCATAACAGCCAAATTAACTATGACTAACAGTTTGTTCTTTTCCTGAATAATCTTTTCTATATTGAAAGAGATTAGCATAACTCTTCTCAGTTCAGTCTGCTCGAGACTAAACAGCGCTAGCTTGCTCGGCCTTTCCCTGCAGGCACACTTTTTGACGGCCGATCACTCTCATTCCTTGCATCTGGAGTCTCTCCAGCTAATCTATTTTTCTCAGTGAAGTCACAGTTCTGCTAAAGAGATCTTAGCCCTGGAAAAAGAGGCAGATGGATTGCATCACAGGCTAAGGTGGTCATTGTAGCAAGGGCCTCAGGCAACACAAATCCCAGATAACCCTTCCAAAGCCAGGGCTCAGTTTCAGGCCCCTACTTTCCCCAGAAGGGGTTTCATTTAGTTCATGGAGTGCTACTTAGTGTTACTGAAATCCTTATTGCAATCTTCCCTATTTGTCCCCCAAATCCCCAGTGCAGTCTGTTGTCCCACTTGGCACTAACGTTCACTTTGAGTTGAAGGTACAAGAAGAACTATGCATTTTTCACTGTTATATCACTATGGATTGCTAAAAATAGCAATGCCATTTTGGAACTGGGCAAAATAATTCAGTTGTTTTAATAATTGAGAAAAAAGTTTGCATGGTGATTAGAATGAATAGATAAATTAATAAGTAGTGCATGAGATTCAGTGGTTATGACAAGATAAACGAGAATGATCAGTGGTTAGCTGTACTAATTAATACTATCATGTAATAGTATTAATTAATTTCATTAATTCATCTTTAAGATAATCATAGAATCATAGAATCATAGATTCTAATTAATACTACTGCATGATGAAGGAAAACTACAGGAAAGCAAACAGAAAAAATAATCATGTAGTAAGGTAGAGCTAACGACTGATCATTCTCGTTTATCTTGTCATAACCACTGAATCTCTCGTTTTCATTTCCATTTAGTAATGTTTAATGTAGTAGTAGCTTTCCATCATGTAACACAAATGCATAATAATTAAATGCCATTTAATATGAAGGTGACAGAGCACTGGAACAGGTTGCTCAGAGAGGTTGTGGACTCGACTCTCCTTCTTTGGAGATACTCAAAATGGCCTGGACGCGATCCTGTGCAACATGCTTTAGTTGTTGCATGTTACAACCCTGCCCTGGTTGTGCAGGGTGCTTGGACTAGATAATCTCCGAAGGTCCCTTCTAACCTTAATCATTCTGTGATTCTGTAATGTGCTATTTTTCTTTTAAGTATGAATATTTTGCTTCCAGTTTTAAAGGACAACTCATTCTTCCAATTGCAATGATTAAATAAATTTCTGTATAGGGGAGGAAGAATACAGGAATGGGCAAGTAACATGCTGATATTCCATATTTCACACAGGTAAATCACACAGCAATTGCTGCAGACTTGCTGCCAACCATGCATAATTCAAACTACCAACTATATAAAATAGAGCTTTGTCTAAGCTAAAATCACAGCATTCACAGGTATCAGAAAGTAGCTGACTTTGCTCTGGAGTCATATATATGAATGCAAGTCTGCCCAGGAATATGTAAAACGTGTCCTGATTTTTCATGATTCTGATCATGGAAAAAAAAAAAAAAAAAAGAGAGAGAGAGAGAGAGAGAAAGAAAACTATTAGGACTGACATATAAAAAGCTTTATGAAGAAGACAGGATAAGTTGTCA
>VZSV01000031.1:3263357-3296146 GCA_013398735.1 Nothocercus julius
TCCCATTTTTGTTCCATATTTCATATATTTTTTTATCTGGTTCATAATCTGCATTCAGATGCATTCCAGTGGTGACTACATCTTCAGCCTCTCACATCATTTTTGTTTTTACCTGGGCATCCAGTATCAACAATCTTCTGGCTAATAAGAAGGACAAAGCATAAGTCTGAACTCTGTTGTCCTATTATGTATGAACAGAAGCATAGCCATCAGGCAGTATGATTGTCATATTTTGTTTGTAGATATAACCACTAAATGCTACTGCTTTGAGTGTTTCACTGTTGTACACTATAGTGTACTAATCTTTTTTTAAACACAGGGTTTAGGTTCAGCGAGTTATATATATATATGTGTATCAATTATATAATAGTTACTGCAGGAAAAATAAAGAATTTCTGGCTTCTTTAAAGAAATATAATGGCCTACAGCAAAGCTTGAAACTTGTTTGCTGCTGTTAGAGTAAATATTAGAAGCTTCTTGAATCATTTTCTTTTACCATGTCACAAGAAAGGAAGGTAATGCATTTTAAATTGTTGCTTCTAAAAACAATTGACTAATGTCAATGTTGGGAGTTTCCTTCAGGATTAGAAATACAACTTACAAGAGCCCTAGAAAAGAAGAGAGATCAAATACCGATTCACTTCTTCATGTGATATGGCTGCCTGAAGGGAAGTTCATTCCTGATGCACGGTTCCCAATCTTTACTAGTTCACCAAACACCGTGCTTAAGGCTGATGATGATTGTGGCTCTCTCTGATAGTTCGTCACATCAGTGTAATTTTAATCTATAGCTTTCCTACTTATAAATCAAGAACATCACAGAAAAATGGCTGCCCCTAAGTCATTTATATGCCCAGTGCATGTGCTTCATAAATCTGAAAGTTTATGCCTCTTATTATTAATGTGTATGTTAAAAATTTGTTTTTTGGAAATTTTTTTTTCCTGCTCAATAGAACTCCTGCACATTGGCAAGAAAACCAACATGACATCTGCCTTAAAAATTTAACTTTGCTCTCACTTAAAACTTAGAGCATTTGATATGCATTTTTTGTTCCTAAGGACCAAGATAATACAAATGTTTATCCACTCAAGCTCTTTAACTGCTCTAGCTAAATAAATTATTTTAATGAAAAATGGAACTTAAATAAAAATTGTATCTCCCTGAAGTCGTGTCTATCAGCAGCATTAATTTGGAAGAATATGGATTTGAATCTGTGACTTTTTTGGATTAAGCCCTTTCAAAAGAAATATTGGTAAATCAAAAGTATGTGTAATTTTAAAATTAACTATGAGAATGCTTTAAAATAATTTTTAAAGGAAGTATTTTGAAAATCAAAATATTTCATTTAAAAATTCTTAAACATTTCAATTTTCCTTCCTCTAGGTTTAAAATAGAAACTTCTTAAATAAGAAAAAAGCTAATGAATAATAAATAACAATAAATAAATAAGAAAAAAAGTATAAAAAAAAANCAGAAAGAGTTTATAAAACATGAATCTAGCTGAGAAATATGTCATTAAATCTTTGAGATTGGGGCTATTTATATTAGCTGCCACTGACAAAGGCCATTAGTCAACATCTAGATTGAGACACTGTATTACAAGAAGTACAATAAAAAAAATCTATAATGGAATTCATTATTAATCATAAAAGGAAGCAGGTTTCAAATCATAAGGGCCCAGAAAATCAAGCTTGTTTTAACAGCTTTTCTCCTGTGGAGATTACATGGTTGAGAGCCCAAATTTGCTAAACTCACACATTTGTAGAGAAGTTTTACAGGTGACCTGGTATGCAAACTGCTGTTATAATATGAATAATCCATAAATTTTACAAGTTTTACTAAAACAAGTCTCCTCTTCTTTGCATTTTTTTTCAGTTGATTATGAAAACCAGAATCTTTTGTGGAATAAAGTTTTATACCTATCCAGGTTTACTGAAATATGTTATATTCTGCTACTATCAAAACAAATAAAAGAAGAAAAGAAAATGAAGGAAATAAATAAAGAAGTCAAAAACCATAACACCTTAGAATAGCTGAAGCTGGGAGGGACCAAGGCCCCTGCTCACCTTCCTGGACTCCAGAACCATGTTCAGCTGGATTTTGAGTATCTTCACTCACCCTCACAGTGAAGAAGTGTTTCCTTGTGTTCAAGAGGAATTTGTCATGCTTTACTCTGTGCCCACTGCCTCTAGTCCTGTCACTGTCTGTAGCTTGGATATCACTGAGAAGAATCTCGACTCATCCTTTTGCCCTCCCAGCATACTTTTATAAACCTCTGTTAGTTAACCAATATTCGATGATCAGAAGTTCTAAAATCATTATTTTTCTATCTCTGTTATACTAAAAATTTTAGGGTCTGTTATTTACAGAAAGATTCCTTAAACTCAGACATCCTTAGCAAGTAAAAGGACTCTAAAAGAGTTATAAATTTATAAGGTGCAAGGTGATAATTATATAAAAGCAATCACACTTTGGGTGATCCTCTTTTCTGCTTTCAGAACTGACTCAGCTGCTGAGTATCCATACTAGCATCATCACATGTTCATTTCTTTTGTAAGAAAGAATTACAGGATTACTGCTGAGCAGTAGTCATGAAGTTCCTATATCTGGAAGTGATATAGGCTGCTGCAAAGGAAATCTGAAAGGTCAGTCTGCCTAAGGCAGAGCATTAATATCACTAAGGGCTACAGGGAGAAAGCCATATCACAGCTAGAAGGGCCTCTGCAGCTGGAGAAGGCTGCAGACAAAGAGCCCTTTGGGAGAAGTACAGAGTCTTTATCTAGCCAGAGCCAGCACTTCCAGCCCAAGGGGAAACTCAGTATTGCACCAGAAAAGGAACAAGCCCGGAACTTGACCACAAGGACAGAGTGGAGTCAGTAAAAACTTTGAAGAACCAGAGATACCAGCAGAGGACTCTTGAGGGTCTAAAGACATGGCCAGACCAGAGTAATGAACCACAGCTGACACAAGAGAGACCAGAAGCCAAAATCCAGCTGAGAAAATATCACAGGGTATCCTCAGAAAAGAAAGGAAGAAAGGGAAAAATAAAAAGAAGAAACCCATCTGGTTCAATAACTTGAGTGTAAGAAGTGATCTAGTCTTAGTTACCTTAAGTATACAAAAGCTTAAGCTGCACTGCAAAGTCAGTACTTCCATGACTCATCTTTCAGTCATAAGCAGATAAATAAATGAAGAAATGCTATATACTTTCTGAAGCATGATGTCAGCTGTATAGACAAATGTTATCATAAACGCAGTCATAGCTTACAGCATGTTGCTGAATGATTTGAAATACAAATATTTTTAAGAAGAGTAGACTATGCAAGCACATATATAGAGTATAGAGTATATTTAGCTGATATAGACATTCGTAAAAATCATAGTTATCTATGTTTTCATTAAGAAGAAACTGTTCAGTAGAAAGTACAGTGTAAAAGTATCCTGCCTTCATGGTATCATTTTGTGATGAATGAACATAAACGTTTCCACTGAAAAGATTCACTGTGATCCATCTGATCCACTGGCATCTGATACACTAGCATTACCTAATTTATAATATGATTATTATTTGATCTCTGGCAATCATTCACAAGGATTACTCGGTTTCAGCACATATTTTCTAGTGAAATAAGGAGGTAGGCTGGACAAAGTAGATCATTATAGGGCACAGCTAGCATTGACACACGTACTACATGCAGTGAATATAGAAACGTAACAAAACAAACTGTATCATCCCTATTATCACTTACTTCTTTATTTTTACTGCAGCAATGCCTATAGGCACAAAGATTGGCACCCAGTACCTCAAGCCCTGACAGACTTTAAAACATGAAACCCAGTCTTTTAATCAGAGCTGTTCCAAGCTTTTGATAAAGAGGAGTCAGTTCAGAAACAGGACGGAAAAGCAAGGAGAGAAGTGCCTCATTGCTGAATCCAGCTGCAGCTTGCAGAGGGACACGGAGCAGCTGTGAGACTGCTCTCACCTCAGGCCATGCAAGCAAGGGGACAGTGCCAGCCCACAGGATGACGCGAAGAGAGCAGGGCCCTGGCGTTGGGCTTGGCGTGGAGATTCCTCCTCACAAGCTGGACAGAGACGGTCAGGGAATTGGGAGAACAGCTATGTGTGGCACGGCGTGTGGGCTCATGGCAGTGATAAAAGAGACAAAAGAAGAGAGCCAAGAGAACACATATTCATTCCTTCTGAGTTTTAACAAGGGAATTCTTCAGTTCCTCAAGTAAATCCCTCCCTGTTAGCTTCATGGTCTATATACTTAACACAGCGTTGTTTCTACCATTTGAACAGATACAAATCTGCCCAATATCACTAAGCAGATGCATACTCGATGCTCTCTTTTATATAAATCTAAATCTAAATTAATATAGTTACTAAATGGTAGATATGGTAAAGTAGTTTAACAGCTATGCCTGAAAATGGAGGGGTTATCACACACAACATTGCTAATAGCACTCAGATAATTATTGTGAAGTAGTCCCGACAGAACAATCCTCTGTAAATATTTATTTTTGCTAGTTTGTTTTATTTTGTTACTTTTTATCATGAGCTGTGTAAGTGGAAAAACAGAGCTGTCTGAACTGTGTTCTTTGTGATTTGATTAAAATCAGTGAATAATTTCTCTCTGGTGAATCCAGCCATCAGTTCATACTGTCCCCTTTCTCACCAGCCTTTAGAAAAACACAATTGGTATTTCAAATTTTCAGAACTACCCAGATGGCTAACAGACCTCAAGGTAAGCCCTATAAATCTTGTACATCTAACAGTGAGAAGGATTAACTTCATTTTGCTCTTTTATGTCTGCAGCTATTCACATATGGGGCCATTTTCTGACAGAAAGAAGTTCTCTGGCCTTGGAAACCTCTCAAGTTAAAGCAGTGGCTAGATGCTTAGCTGGCATACAAATATTCTGAGCCTTGTTGGCATGCTGTTTTCCAAAGCAAATATAAATCCATGCACAGATGGGGCTTAGCTACTGTAAAACCTACATATCTTATTAAAGCAGAAATTAGAAACATCCCCTGAGGATAGATAAGTTATTAGCTTTTGTTTCATATATTATTAGGTAAGAAGGAGCTATACTAAACCTAGTTAACTAGATAGAAAACTTCCAGATTGTCCCTTCATATTCAACAAATATTTATATTGTATTAGTTCATCGTCCTGGTGTTTCATCCAAATCAAAAGGTGGTCAGAGAGTCTAAATTTTCATTTACTTTACTATATGTTCATGCCCTCTTTTCCTCTATTTTAACATCCTGAGTGACATATATTTGCCAATCATTTTGTCTGACATCCTCTTTTGAAATATAAGTCTACATTACCCTGCCTAAATTCATGGTTGGAATGATTCTAAAATATCATTTAAAGAAGCAGGTGAGTACACAATCCACATTAAAATACAAATGTTCAGGTTTGCTGTGTTTTCTTTTGCTGTCTTCACAAGAAGAGAATCAGAGAGGGTGTTTTTGTTTGCTTGCTTTTTTTTTTTTTTCTGCAAACTATTATAAATATTCATTTTTGGACGTGTTTAGACATAATGTAATATGCCGATGACTGCATTTCTCAAATATCAACACCATAATAAAACTACTACTTACATTTAGATGAAGCTGGTTAGTCCACTGGCCAATTACTTTGTATTCTGTACTCCTGTTGGTGATTTGATACTGAAAAATATCGTAGCGTCCAGGAGCATCTCCATTTTCATTGAAGACAACAGGTGTTCCAGCACTCCCTAAAAAAATTAAAAAGTAATTAGGATAAATACCTGTAAAGCAGTATTCCAGAACATATATTCTGGGGGAAAAATACTAATTACAGACAGCTGATCACACTGAGCAGGTCTTCTTAATGTAATTCCAATATGGTAATAAATTCAGAAACCTCACAAAGAAAATTTATGATATTATCATCACCACAAAATCTACTGTATATCTACCATGGGAGTTAATCAAAGTAATTTCAAAAGACTATGCCTTGCAATATTCTTTCTGTGCTACAGAACATTAGCCAACTCTGAGTAATCAGAATTGGAAGACCTCCTTTTGACTTGTAGAAGGGTAATGTGAATTCACTTTACTATGTGAGCAGTGCAGTGGGATCTACAAGCTTCTAATGAACTTCCTCAAAATTCTCTCTGTTAAATACAAAAAAAAAAAAAAAAAATCTTCTTAGGAACCAACACTCATAACAGACTTGGTGAAATAAGTGTTTAAATCTGGTTAATGTGATGAGATTCCAGCACTAAGCACCTGTGTAAAAGTGTTTTATCTAAATCAAGTAAATTGGTTTTCTTCTCTATATATGACACCGCTTGACAGAAAGTTCCATTGCTGAAGCTGTCAAAAGTTATAAATTGACAGTCTGTTCCTGCTTCGATCAACAGAGTGTTCAAAATTTGAAAGCTGTGTGCCCACCTCAGCAACAAAGCCAGCCAAATTAGAGCACAGTGAGAAAGCCCCTCAGGGTGAGATCCCTTCAAGGCCCTGCACTCCCACCGAGACTTTTCACAGCATCACAGAATCACAGAATGGTTGAGGTTGGAAGGGACATCTATAGATCATCTAGTCCAATCCGCCCTGCTCAAGCAGGGACACCTACTTTTCACAAAGTATTTTGTTCTTCTGTTTTGTAAAACAGTTCTTGTGGAAAAGAGACAACCAGTCAGATAAAGAATGCTCTGAGAGTGGCAAGTGGCCCCTAAGTCACCTACACAACTCTGCCAGGAAAGCTATGGCATCAAAAAGTAGATATGAACAACCAAGGAACAGGGGTATTAAAAAAAAAAAAAATCTGTGACGTATATTAAAGACCCAAAGAACATGAGAGACACACACTTAACTGCCATAAAATCTTAGAAATCTATTTGTGCTTTGCCCGTAATTCCTTTGACAGAATGGAGGGTAAAAAAAATTGCAAACTACAATGTCCTGAGCAAGGAAATTATTCTTGACTGCACAAATAGCAGATTGCACCAATAAATTTCCCCCATGAAACAAGCACATACTCCACACTTGTTGAGTATGGTATGAAGTATGAGTAGGCATTGAGGAAATGTTCAGCTATTATTCTCAAGTAGTAATAGGAGTCATCTTTCCATTCAGCAGCTTTTAAAAAATCTCATGGAGAAAGCAAATATCTTTTCCCAAGAGATGTAGAATGTCCCTTAAGACAAATGGGGTTTTCAAATATTCTTACACTCAGTAACAACAGTGAGAACTTATAATCTATTGTTGTTTTTAGAAATGTCATATAGAAAAGAGACAGACTATTGTACAGGCCAGAACGATACTTCTTTTTGACATAGTGTTGTTCTCAGCTAAAGCACAACAGAATTTCATGTTGTGCACTTCAGGCATCCTGCCATTCCAACAGAGTGCAACAAAATCCCACTCATTTAGCAGAAGTTAAAACAACCTTTACTAGGTTAATAGAGTTAACTTGGTAAGATCTGGAATTAGAAGATTGAGATCAAAAAAAAAAAAAGGCTTAGGATGAAAATTTAAAGGAAGAAAATAGTATCCCTCTGTTGAAAAACACCAACAAATCAAGCAAAAAACCCCACAGATTTTAGAAGATACCATAACAATCAAAGCAGATAATGTACTAGTGATATTGCCATAACTAGTAGGTATGGTTAACAAAAGGTTAACAAATGTTAGGCCATTATTTTCATCTGTCTATCTATAAGTATATGTCTTTTAGTGCATTGTTGTTTTAAGGAATGCACCATTTAGTATGTTTAGAACAAGAAGATAGATAGCACTATGTTGCGCTATTATAATAATTGGGATAAGATAAAAAGCCTACATAATCATTAAAACAAAGCTTAAGGGCTGCTGAAGAAAAAAAGGAGATTGTACCTGAGGTTCCCAAAATTATGAACTGAAGATGGTAGCACAAACTTTGAAAGGGAAAGCACAGGATAGAACTAGAGGGATCTGGGCTATAAACAAATCATCAGTAGTTAATTACTGATCCTAAAGAATGTTACTCCCACTTGAAGAAAAATATACCCTGATGAATGGTCCAGTCAAAACATTTATCTGAGAATGGATTATCTACAAAATCAACAGGTTATCTAATAAAATATCTGTCTATGGATAATCTACTCAGTACTTTTTCTCAAAATAAAGACAAACAGACCATTCTGTGGAAAACCTGATTAACGTTACATAGATATCAAATAATTTAACTATGTAGAGAATCATCCAAGCATCAATATCAGCGGTGGAAGCATCACTAGGTTCATTGTAACAAACCCAGTGAGTTGTACACATGTCCTTTTTCTTGAGAATCACATCTGCAGAGCTGAGCACTCTCAATATCATCTACTGCACAGTGCTGCTCTGTATGCAAGAAAGGTTTCGTTATCATTACATGGAATTGTATGTTACTACCTGTTTAAGATGTGTGCTTAATTACTCAGCTTACTGGCCTTTAACTGTCTGCTAAATCTAAATGTAACACACTGAACAGAAAGTAATACAGATCACAACACTAGACTGAAGTAGCTAGCCCAGGTTGTATAAATTCCAGTTTATATAAAAAGATTTTGCACAACTGCAGTGAATTTTCCTTGGATAGAATTTTTATCCTAGAAAATGAGCTTGAACATTCTCATACAGGAGCTGTATTTATTGAGCACCTACGAAAAATAGGAAAAAGGTTTTTTTTGCTGTAAAAATGTCCCTGAAATGCTTATGTAGACCATTTTACTGAATGTAATGCATCCCACTTTTTTTTTTAAATCATTTCATAGTGTCATAATCGTTTTTGTCATAATTTGTCAGCAATCATTTAACAAACAGTTAAAGAGCAAAGAGGGAATTGTGCCTTTTCATGTTTTATTCTCTGCGTGATTATGCTGCAGTGCATTATTTTAACCCATGATTAACTCAGGTAATTGTACACAGTCTCTCACATATTAACTAAAATTTTCATATATTGTGGATATCTAAAACAGGCATGGTATTATCTCAAGAATACCTCAAGAATAAGCTTGGATAAAATAAGAAAAACCATACGTGGACCTTCATCTTTTTTTGAGCTTTTTTTTTTTTTTTTATGAACATAGTTCATAATTTAAGATCCATTCCTGCCATTGTTATCTATGTTGAGCAATTCCAGAATACCTAAGAAAGTCTTATTTTTCTGATGTGTCACTGTAGACTCACAAGTGGAAGAGGGGAAAAAAAAAAAACATTGTCCAGAAACTGAACAAAATGTTTTGAAATGAAACTTTTGCCTCTTTTTTTTTTTGTTTGTTTGTTTGTTTTTTGTTTTTTTTGAGGGGAAATACAAAAATAAATAAATAAATAAATAAATAAATAAATAAATAAATAAAAAGGCAGGCCTTTTAATCTCCTAAACTGGTAAAAGACCAGTCTAGGAGTCATGTCTCAAAGCCAGCACAAGCTGAATCAAAACCTGGCAAAATAGATGAACCTTATGAACCTTACATCAGGATGTATTGTAGAATATTTCAGTTACTATCTACATGAACAAAGTGCATATCCATGTGCCAGTTCATTACAAAAAGAAAGAGTAAGTTACAGTTTATTAAGTCTGAAGACATATTTACTTATCGTAGATACAAAGTAATAATCTGGTACTAAAAACATTCTCCCTCTTCCTTCCCAGTTTACAGCCAGCAGCATTAAACGACTCTTAGTGTTAAGCTAGCACATTAAGTAAATATCACTGAAACAATGTAGCTATGACCTCAGCAATTTACAAGCCTTTCAAAATGCACTTTAAACTAGTGAGAAATTTTATTTAGACAAGAAAAAGAGGCAAATGAAGGAGGTTTATAATACAGAATCCAGGATGAAATGGAGCCCTTTAAATTGTTAATGCTTTGCAGAGATGACAAGGAGGACTATGATAAACAGCTATTTTAGGGGAGGGCCCTTCTCTGCTAGACTTGAAAATTCAGCTCCTCCCAAATAAATCCTTAAACATGTATGTGTAGATACTATTAAGATTCTAAAGTCATTGCTCAGCAGTTACCTTAGACAGTGGGTGCCTACTTTATCAAATTGCAGTTCACACAGATGTAAAACCTCCCTTCTCCTAATGCAAGGTGTAATCCTAGCTCACTGCGAGGCCTCTGCGCACACATACCCAGGTGTCTCCCACTGAAGTTGTTCTATTTATGTCTCAGGAAGTGGAAAACAAGTGGAATACCTGGAAGTGTAGCGGCAAACTACACGTAAAGTCAGTTTACATAATTATCCTGTAAAGTCATTTAAAAAAAAGTCTTTAAAAAAAAAAAAAAAAAAGTCATTATCCTGTAATGAATCCGCAGAATACAAATAGCAGAGAGCCTTTAAAAACATGCTATCCTAAAATTTGAAATCTGCTAAATTAAATCAATAGCCCTGATTTTTCTTTTTATTCTTTTTTTTAAACTGCTAATAAATAATTAGCTACTTTAGCACCTTAAAAAGTGGTTGTGTTCATAAGTCCCACAATTGTTGTTTATAGAATATTCCAATTCTAGTGAAGCCAATGCCACTACAAAATGTGTTATGGTATTTCACCAAATTTTAATGTCTTGATATTCAGTTTATTATTTTTAATGAAATTTAAAAAATTACTCAAGCTGAGTCTTCATCATCTAAACTTCACCTCACAGGCTGTTTGTTTTGTGAAACACACCGTAGTCAGCACGAATTCAAGAATATGTTTAGGTAAATGAAATCAGTCAGTTTAATATGCATTATAATACAGTTAACTGGTGCATATCAAAAACTTCAGAATGCACCATCTGCTATACCCATTACTGTTGAATTCAACTTTATTGGATGGACCTTGCAATTACATGATTATCTCTATTTCATTACTTTATATAATTAATTTCAAGTGATGATAGCTATTTTTATTAAAATTATTAGCTTTTAATTTTAATTAGTGTTTAAAAAAAAAAAGTGACTACAGAGATATACATGAATTAAGTTGTTCTCTTTAAAGTAGAAGAAGGGAGGGTAATCATTTGAACTTTCAGTACTTAGAATTCCCGCAGAAGAGGAATATATCTCTAGAAGTGAAAAGACAAATCCTTACTGATAAGCATTTCAATGAGACAAAGAAATAGGAAGTTGAAATAGAACTATTGGAAAGAGAGAATAAGAGCTGTTAAAACATTTAATGCTTGGAACAAAATTATCAAAGAATTATAAGCAATTATGTAGAAGCAAGAAAAGCTATTTTGTGAATGTTAGCTGGCAGACAGAGGAGGAATAGATACCGTATTAAGTAAGGCTCAGTGATAAATGAAGTTATTATCTATCCCATCTTCATACAGCAGACACTTTCAAGCAATGAACAATTTGGTTACTAAAATATCAAATAGTGATTGTATTACACCTATTCAAAAAATCTGAAAAGATTTCTTTTTATGCTTGCCCTAAAATGGCTTAGTTCAAAACATTCTCTCTCAGAATTGCATTAAATTGCTGTAAACATAGGCATTTAATGTCATTTTAAATACCTTAAGATACTGGAAACATTCACATAGAACTTACAGAATATGCATATGTCAGAGAACCTATGGGATCCCTATGTCCTTTTGAAGCAGCAGCTGAAGGCCAGATGGACACCCTAGGGCTTGTGAAATGGCATTAGTTGACCATGTTTAGGCAACTGAATCTTACCTACCCGTGGGCAGGTTCTGGTTGCTCATGTATGAATGCACTAAACGCAGCCACAAGGAAATGGAGAGTGGCACAGAAAAGCATGATACACAGATTTAGGCTGTGGGTGATATAAATTTTGGTGTTTCATAAAACTTACCCCAAAAGGACTAAAATTTGAACCAACGATATGCTTAGTTCTTAAGAAAATACAGTATCTCTGCATTTTGTTGGGGAGTAAATGGGAGTGAAAGTTTGAGGAAGCTTTGCCAGCAGTTCAGAACAGAAGATCATTTGTTCAAGCATTGCCAAAATAAATAAATTTCAGGTAAACAGGTATTTCTTTACAGAATCACAATCACATCCAATCTCAAGTAAGGCAAACACAGATGTCTAGTTTAAAAGGGTCTTAATAGTATTTCTTTCCATTTCAAAGAATTTACTTTTTTTTTTGCCTTCTATTCTTGGAAAGATCAAGTGACCTTTTTTTGTCACTGAATGTACAGTACTTTCATTGGGGTCCCCTGCTATGTTCAACAGTACAGCAAGTAATCGAGAAGAAAACATGTTGTCTTCCTGGATTAATGTTCATATGACATTTCAGAGCACTCATCTTACTACTACAGATATAAGTATAAATATCCATTTCTCTCTCTCTCCTCCTTCTTCTCTTTCATTATTTTATCTTCACACATAGTTCTAGCTAAAGTTTTATGTGAAATTCTTATTTTATAAGACTTACTTTATAGTGTTTTTATAAGATTTTATAAGACTTATTTTATAGTGTTTTTCTTAGGTAATTAACTTATTTTCTCTGGTGTAAGAATTTCTGTTTAGGTCTACTACAAGGTAAGCTTGCAGCATAGTTTCAATTCTGATTCTTATTTGTGGTGCTCTGAAACTTTCAGGGAAAAGCTTGTCAAGCAGACAACTGCCAAATATCTTCCAGATAATAGCAGAATTTTCTGATCAGTTTTGCAGTTCCTGAATATGGGAAGGCAGAGTTAAGTGTTGCAGCTCTCCCACTTCAGAGGGTTCTTCCAGGCTCAACCCTTACTTTGGACAAGCATTAAACTTGCCAAGCAATCACATGCATACTCCTGTGGACATCTGAAGGTGAAAAGACTTTGAAATAACATGCTTCAAAGAAAGAATTTTTGTATATATCTGCAACTTGCAAGTGCCTTCACTGTTCCAAAAAAGAGGTTTCTTCTCACTCCAAAGCAATACCTCTGGTACTAAACCATATGACAGAAAGGAGATGGGAAGCTAAACAGAAGCCCTGCCCAAGTGAAATTGGGGCTCATGTAAGGAGGTGGATCAAGGTAAGGAGAGCAACAGGTCAGTGCAGGGAATCAATGCGGAGACTGTAGTGTTCAGGAACTGGCTGAACTTAGAAAGATGGGTGTAGAAGAAGAGAGTATCTGAAGAATCGCCTATGTTCCAGCTGCTGCTTCAAAGAAGTTCAGGGAGATATTAGGTTTCTCCAAAAGGTCTTCTGTATTAATATATTCCTAAGGCATGGTTTATCATAGATGACAGCTATTTTGTGAGCTAGACTTCATCCTAGGGAGGAAACAACTGCCATCTTTGGAGAAATTGTTGAAATAGCTATTAATAACTCCCCCTCAAAGCACAGCACAGAGTCCCTGTTAACAGGCATTGTCCTCAGTACATGGACTTGTGTCTCAACCTCCAGGAGGAATCTTTACTCACGCTTTGGCTTGCTTCCCCTCTGGAAGCCTGTTCTCCAAATAGAGCTTGGTAACAGGTTGCTCTGCACTAAGCTCACTAATTGTACAGAAGTTGGCTGCTGAGCTCTGACACAACTTGTGCTATCATCTTCATTTCCAGCCTTTTTTTTTTTTTAAGAGAAATGCTGGAACCAGAGGGAAGCTAACTATTGCCCCCCTTATCTAAATATTAGATTGCAAAGGAAACAAAGGAACTAAGCAAGTTTTCCCTATAAGCCTTATACGAAGTGTAACTGATTTACGCTCTCCTCCCTGTTTCCTCCCTGAAAAAAAAAAAAAAGGGGGGGTGGAACCATAGCCAAAAGTCATTAATGTTGAGAACTTGATGAAATCACATTTTTAAATTCATATTCTTCAAAAAAGACATATCTCCATCTGCCCCATTAGGACTGTCATTAGTAGACAGACATTTGTCTATTAACATTTATTTAACAGACAGTCAATACATAAATGTAATCTTGTTCTGTGTCTAACTCAACTCCAATTAAGATTCTCCTTCACAGACATCTTAACATGATCAATGTAATGCCAGTGATCCATGGAGCTACTTCATCTTATTGAGTAAGATCATATTCGACATATTAAGCAATCTCTTCTTTCCTGAGCGCAGTAAGTTGTGTGATAATTAAACAGGTTAAAAGTACATTAGGGAATTTTCTAATATTGATTTCTAATAGCTTATAGAGATCACAGAAGGCCTTCTGTCTAGAGCTTCAGCTGGGGCAACTCTGAACAAGATGGTCAGAGAGGACACAGCACTAAGAGAAACTGCTAAACATCCACACTCTATTTTGTACCTAGATTTCAGATTTCTTTTATGCAGTCTGCATTGAAAATGAACTAACCCACACAACCATATACACATAGAGCTTCAGGTCATGCTTCAGTTATCACAACACATCTGAAGAGAAGCATCAAACAGAGATGTCCCTGTTTGAATCACAGCTTTATATTTTCCAAATTTCCAAGGTAATGTCATTTCAGTCTTATGACCTTGTTATGTCTTATTGTTTGATGCTCCTAGAATGTAAAACAGTCTAATATAATTCACAATGAATCCTTCATTATTCATTCTGAATGGCATTACCCTGTGTCAGAAAGAGGGGGCAGACTCTACAGAGCAGTTACTGAGGAGTCTGAGATGCAACAGTAAGGAAAAAAAATACTTGAAATTCCTGAGTCCTTCAAATCTACATGGCAATAATTAATGGATTTCAGGCAAAGAATAACAAATCATTTCTGGTTTTTATTATCTTGTTTCTTTGTAATTACAGCAACGATCAGTGCCCAGTGATAATTTACTCTGTTGCCATGGTTATTTCAGGTAGAGTTATTAATTTCCAAAGATATAAAACAACACAGATACTACATATATAAAACAAAAATGAGAAGGCATTTTAATTTACAGTGATTTTTAAGCACTTTATAAGTCACAGTTTACTGAAGAACTGACTTAACTTTGGAAGTGCATTCATTTAATATATCTATAATCAATACAGATACTCCTACACCTTCCACTTTTTAAAGACCCTACTGTAGGGACCATATTGACCTTTAAGGAAATGTAATCTTGCAGAACTATCTTTGAGGAAGCCTGTATAGCACAGTTTATACTGATTTTACACATTCTGGACATCATAAGAAAGTATGTCTGTTTTTTTCTTTCTTGTTTTACTGACTTATTTGCAAATGAATTATTATTTATAACAAGGGCAAATTATTGACCTTTTTACACATAGCACTTTAGAATTTATTGAGCTAAACAGCAATTTACTTCTTTTGAACACAAATGAGCACCTTTTTTTTTTAACAACATAATAAATCTATAAGAGAAGAGCAATGTATTCTCTGAAGGGCTAATCTCTCCATTCAGTGAAACTGATAATGTCAATTGTATCTCCACCTGGATAAAATAATTAGGTCATTCCTGGAGGTGGTTGGAGGAAATGCTATAAAATATTGTTACTGTGCTAGATATGTGTAATTCGGGCCTGACAGAGACAAATAGGAAGAGGTTCTCATTTCCTTTTGCTTTCTGAGAAATCTGGACTACTGGTTGCCCTGTATGTATCCATAGATCAGTATTTGACTCAGCAGCCTTCACATTAGGCCAATCCTCTTAGAAAAAAAAACATTTTTTGTCCCTATTTTGGTGTGGTTTAGAAGGCAATAAAAACAAAATATGATCATTAAAGGGTATCTCTGCTACCAATACACTGAGCAAGTGCAATAGGACTCATTCTACTACAGAGCCTGTTCTAACTACTACAGCTCTCACAAGCTTCAGTCAAAATAGCTTATGTGTATCTACAAATGAAACCAAGTCGAAAGAGCTGAAAATTAAGGATTTGTGGATCCCACTGTATAAACATTTCAAAGCACTTCAGCTAACACAATATGCAGTATTTGAGAGATTAATCTCATTAGTTGACTTCATAAAATGATAATTTACAGAATAATTAATTCCCCTCCAAAATCCCTAAACGACAAAGTTCCAGATGCATCAACTTCCAAAGACATGTAAAAAGTGCGTCAAGGAAGATGCCTCAGAAAAAGATTATTTTGTTGTTTTCACTGTCTTTCAAATTTCAGCTGCTTTTTGTTACAATAAAAGCTCTATCAGTCCACTCAAATGTTGCTGCTTACCACACCTGTTTCACATTTCTTTAGAACAGGGACTTTTATCACTCAACAGAATTCCAATAAAATAAAATAAAATAAAGGGAGTCTCCTATTACAATGCAAAATATTATGAAGTAGTTTTTTGTTTGTTTGTTTCTGGATTCTTGAACTAATATATCCACTACAGTTACCTGGAGCTCTCTCAGATTTGTTTCTATTAGGAATAAAGTTGTTTAAGTGAACCATATAGTGGCATTTAACTGCTAAGTTAAATGAATAAGTAATAGACATAAAATCCTGTACTTTTTCTGAAATGCCTGTCCCTTTTGCTAGTTTTACAGCTCGAGGAACTCTTGGGTCATATTTATATCTGATTCTCCAAGCACACCCTACACAGATACTTCTTACACCCTACACTATCCTACAAGATACTTCAGAGAAGCCATCATGCTCACATGGCATTGTATAGCGTGCAGTGTACATTAGCAACACGACCTCCAAAGCAAACACAGCTGTGCCGGTTTAGTGCATGATCAGCCACAGCAAGCCTTTGTTTCAGCACTGATGAAGCTCTGGGGCTTCCTCAGCCTCACTCAGCTAAAACATCTCCTTGCTGTAATCCATAGCACAGCCTGGAATTTGTCTTTACTGCTTTCACATCTCTTAGCATCACTTAATAATAACGCAAGCTATTACAAATCCTGCTGACTTCTGTCTTCCTCTCACAACCCCTAGCTCAAAATATACTATCAAAGCAAATTACTATTTCTTCTTAAATGAATGAATTGTAGAAAAAGAGGTCCAGGGAAATAAAACCAGTATATATTTTTTTTTTTCAATAAACCAGATATACGGTCTTTTCACTGTTTCCTCAGCTACTCAAGTACCTGAATCTATGTGAGAAAGGAAGAAAGACTGGACTAAAGACTAAAAAAGATGCTTTCAAAAGTTCTCTATAGAAGGTTTCCTTTAGAAACGCATGACCAGTGTGCTTGACAGGGCTTTCCAGCACAGGATTTCAGCTCATTAGAGTAGCACATGTCCTCCTACTCACTATTCATGACAGTCTTTTCACTTACATATTAAACATGCTACTTACAGATGAAACTTATATATCAAGCCTTAGCAAGAATTAAACTTTCCAAGCAAAATATTGATTGATTCGTCATAGCTCTGCACTGTCCTGCTTTGATATTTGAGTGGTAGTCATGCCATGTACAGCGTGTCTTGGAAATGATTCACTTTCCTTCTCATGCCTTACTTTTTTTATTTTATTTTTTCCCCTGTGATTTATTCCCAGAGTGGTTACTATCACAACTTCCCTACCATACTGATGCTCTGATACAACCATTAGGAACTGCACTCACTGACATCTCCTCAGTTACTAAAAAGACTTTGAAGAAGATAAACCCTTGCTACCACTGTCAAATTCTTATAGCATAGTTCTAATACAAAGACCTAACTGTCCAGAAATACCTCTGGCTATGGTTTATATCTTGATCAGAGTATATCCTCAGTCTAAGGAAACAAAAACTGATGCCGGGTGCCTCTACAAAAGGGGGTTCTAAACATGCTGCACAAATTACCCATTCTCTCTGTTCCCTGTAATGGACAATGCCACAGATATTGCAACTTATCTCCAACTCTGTGCTGTTGTAAAGATGCCATTTTCAACAAAATTCTAAAGTCTGTGGTGCATTCTCATCCGCAGTGTGATATCTGAAAGGATTATAGCAATTCTATAGACTTTACAGGTTTTCTTACAATCAGTGTGAATCTTCCAGATGATCAGGTGCCAGATTGAGATTTTGCCCTCTCTTCTTGCATTCAGAGGAACGCACATTCGGGTGTTGAGGTTCAGCTGGTCTCACCTGCTGTTTATGCAACACTGTCCCTCAGGCAAGTAGGATGACATCTCACATTTTGAATTCTGTTCTTTTTTCATTTTCTTGCTGTGTGTCATCTTGTATTTTAATAATATAAAATCCCATACTGATTGTTGTATTACTGTTATGATCTGCTTTAAGTTCTTATTGCTTTCTTTCTTTAGGATGGGTCTCCATCAGAACAAAATCAAACCACAGGGTAGGGGGGCCAGTCTCTGAATAAATAGGGGAATAGATGAAATTTAATTGGATTCTTGAGATAAATTCTGTTGAAATTCACACCCTAAACCGATTTCCTCTAATTGATGCACATTTTTGAACGAGTGAGGAATGGTGCGGCATTGAGCAACGCAAAGAATAATAATTTCTGAAAGATCACTCATGACCCTTTCAAAAATGAGTCCAGAAAGATGGTATACACAGTATCATATTTTCAGCTTAGTCCAGCAGGTAAGCCATTAAAGAAAGTATTTATTATATTTGCCAGTTCATGTTATGATATTGTCATTGTGAATATTCTTTCATAAAATATAGTACAACATATTAAAAAGGATTCTGATTTTTTAGACAGATCCCCTACAGCTGCAATAATCTCTATAAAAGACAGTCTTAATTTGCTTCAGTGAAGCAAGTTGCACTGGAACTAAAATCTACCTCTGTACTCATCACTCCAAGATTCAGAACGTAAAGAAGCAAACAGCACTTAGTAGTGTTCAAAATACTACAGAGAGAGTATCTAAGTCTATTATGATCATTTCCTAATACAGTGACCTAAATCTAATCAGTAATGCTTGGTAATATATGAAAACACAGTATTTACCACCTGCAGCAACACACCTCCTCTGTGGTATGTTGCAGGCATTTCATTCTAAGTCCTGTCTAATTAATCACTTTGTGCTCATCTGAATGTTCCTTTGCTATTCACATATTTCTTTCTTCTAGGTCAAGAACGTCACTGAAGTTTAAGGATTTTTTGTCATTTATTTCTGCAGAAAAGATTTCAACTGTTATCTTTATACTGTCATGCAATGTAAATGTTAAAGCATAAAATTCTCTGCTGAAGAATTTCTCAGCTTTCATGCTGAGAAAATAACAATAATCTACAGCAATATATTTTAACTGTGAAGATGTCTGACTTATTGCTATTATATAAATAATGCATGCAAATTTGAAGTTAGGATATGTTATTGTTAAACTGAGGTTTTACAGTATTTCTTATATTTTCCCATCCAAAAAAAAAGGTATAACAGATATTTTTAAGCATATTTTTATGCTAGCACTTAAAATACAGTTAAAGAAAAATATCTGTATTATGAAAGCTAATGAAAAATGCTTTTTAATAAAAATCTTTGGCTTTTAATTGAAAAAAATATATTTTTTCAGCAAAGAGCTAAAACATTTCTGAAAAAAAAATGTATTTTTTTTAAGATATCACCAATGAAAATAAATCTATATTCCTTTAAAGGCAAAGAAATCCAGCTGAATGAAGGCTGGATGGATTAGGTCAAAAAAAAAAAAGTGCTAATTATTCTATTCAACTAGAGAAAGACTTTTTTTATTAGGTTTATGTTCACTGTAAAGCAGAATTGTTGAAAAGCTCAGAAAACATGTAAACAAAACATGTGCTTGTGCACTCTCTATAGATTTTTATACCAATCTATAGTGTAAAAGTTCAGCTAACCTCTGGTTAAGCAGCAGCAGAAGAAGCTTTTAGAAGCTTTCTTGAACTGCAGAGAACCTAAACTTTCAGATATTCACCTACTAGCAATTTTAGTAGCATTAGGCATTTCAGGTGAGATTTAATCAGCACTTTAGAATACACACCCTGGTGGGCAAAGGCATGAAACTCTGTTTCTCTGACCTCATAATTGCCCCCGAGGAATGTACTAATGAACCATTAAAGCTGCTTGTTATGACCTATTACATTAACTTGTTTCCTTTTAACAAGGATGTCATAAATACCATATTACTGCAGAAAGTGAAGAGAAATAAAGCAATTTTCACTATCCCAGTGTTGTTGGAGAGCTTTTGAGTGTCTCAAACAAATTTTGCTTCTGCTTATGAAAACCATACATTCATAATTTTATTCTTAATTGAGAAATACAAGTAAAGCAATAATTTTAGTGTCTGGTTTATATTCAGTGAAATACCAAATGCAGGAAATACATGGTCAACAAAATGCACAAAACATTTAACGAATTAAACCAGTATAATTTTTGATGTACAAGCAAGCAAAAGAAAACCTACCTCTCTCTCTGATATCATCTTTTAATGCCAGTATATTTAACACTAAATTGCAGAAAGAGGCACATATAATTTGTGTAATACTTACACAAAGGACAATCAAATAAATCCTACTTAGTTAGGCTGTGGAGAAATAAAGTCGAATTGAAAATGATGGGTTGTTAAAAAATTACCAGATATGTGGCATTCACAAAGACGCTCTGGAGGCACAGTGCTACAGAGATGTAATTTTGGTTATGACTACAGTTGCAAAGACATCCTGGAGACTTCATCTGTGGGTTTAATATGGGATATACTGGCATTCCTTAGACTGTACTTTCCAGAGCTTTTAAATAAGCTAATGATTTATTTGCTATGAAGTCAATAGCTGGGTAAAGAACAAACAAGCTTGCCTGGAGCTTGCAAAGCCAAAGAGCTTTATGCTGAGACTGAGATGCTGTTCAGCTTCAGTGCAGGGAACAGCAGAGTGAATCCATACAGATAAACATGGAAATGGCTGAGACTTAAGTGAAGTGACTACCACAGTGACTAACATCCCTGTTTATTGATCTGTACATATTTTGAGGCATAAAACATTGCCCAAGAGCATAGATAAACTGAATGTGCAAGGACTAGACAAACTTTTGAAAAATTTACTTTCTTACAACATACACAGCAGATTTTGGAATAGTTGTAATTTTCCAGCCACTATTACAGAAAAATGAAAGTGATAACAGCCATTATCTTTCAAAAGAAGATTTTCTGAATACAGAATCACAATAAAATAAATCTATTTCTAATAAGGAACTTTGGTTTATTTGGCTGGGTAGACTGAATCACAGGACAGCAAAGCTTTATTCTTATATATCTGCATAACATTACACTAGTTACAAATGTTGTAGCTGAGAACATCAATAAAAACCAGCCAAGACAGCTGACTTGTGAATTCCTTCAATAAAAAAGAGGTTGGCTTTCAGTAATGGAAATGCTGGCTCAGCTGAAGACTTTTATATCCAATATCTTGAAACAATCACTTATACACAGAAAACAAAACCCAATGGCTCTTGTAAGCATCTAAACAAATGCAAGTTAATATAGAACATTTTTTTTTGTTGTTGTTTTTAGATCTCACCTGTTTAGATTAAAGTGTTAAAACTATTTTAACAAAATTCCTACTTTAGGAATAAGTGGATAATATCTATTTTTTTCAAGGAAACAATGAAGACTCTGGGACTCCCAACACATAAAAACACATCTACTTTCTCCAAACCAAATTATGAAGTAATGCTTTGCTGATGATCACTATTTGCCTCCAGCGTTGCAGATCCTGAACTAGCTTTTCAAGAGGATGTATCATTTGCCAGCTACTCTAATGAAATACCTATGGACACAAAAGCTGGTATAATTCTCAGTGAAATCTATCGAATTATAGTTTTAGTATGGGAAAAGTGACAAGCACAGCTTCTTAAATTTGGCCTGCAGAATCTCTTGCATGGATAAGGCAAGTTAAGACACATATCTGGATGTATTTTTATAGTCCATTATTAGTAGTAGTATTATCTATAAACAAACCAATACTTCTTTCATTATAAGGAAACACAAACATTTCAATAGCAGGAACCTGAAAGTGACTGTGCTACCATTCAGAGGGACCTTGAAGGCCTGGAGAAATGCGCAGAGAAGAACCTCATGAAGTTGCACAGAAGGAAATGCCAAGGGCTGCAGCAGGGGAGGAATAGTCACATGTCCCAGGAGAGGCTGTGGGCAAACCAGCTGCAGAGAGCTTGACAGAAAAGAACCTGGTGGGTCCTGGTAGGCAACAAGTTGGGCATGAGCCAAAAATGTGCCTTGTTGGCAGAGGAGGCCAACAACCTCCTGATTAACTTCATTAGGAAGAATGTGTCCATCAGGTTTGCAGAACTGATCCTTCCTTCTCTTCAATATGGGTGTCTGGACACACATGGAATGCTGTGTCCGGTGTTGGCCTCTCCTGTGCAAGAGACATGCAGTGATACTGGACTGAATCCAGTGATGGACCACAAAGCCAATTAAAAGGCTGGAACATACGCCATGTGAGGAGGAGCTAAGAAAGCTGGGACTGTTTAGCCTAGAGAAGAGATGGCTCAGGAGGATTGCATCATTGTTTATAAGCATCTGAATGGGAGAAATAAAAAAATATGGAACCAATTTTTTTCTTTGGTACTATCAACAGAGCAAGATGCTTTTGCATAAATTGAAAAACAAGAAATCCCGTTTAAACATAACAAAACATGTCTGCACTATGAGAGTCATCAAACATTGTAACAGGTCGACAAGAGACTCTGTGGAGTCTCTACGATTGGAGATATTCAAAACCCAACTGAGTACGGTCCTGGGCCCTGCTCTAGCTCACCTGTTTTGATCAGGGACCTTGGAGCAGCCAGTTTCCAGAGGTCCCTTTCAAATCTCATTTCTCTCTCTGTCATTCTGTGATTGTAGGCATTGATCCAACAAAAGTAAAAAATGATTCTCTGAGAAATGAAACTAAGCAAGGCAAGTAGAAACAAAACAAAAGGAGAAGCAAAAGTAGGATCTTATAACCTCCGTGCATATGTAATTCTCATGTCGCATGACAGGCTTGCTAACCTGGTGATGGGAGTTCACTGGTATGTAGCAGAAAGGTACTGCTTTGTCAAAAAAAATATAGATTTCATGAGCATTGAAAAGGGCAATGCATTTCCTCATCACCAAATAAAGGCAGCATTTAAAATACTGTAATTTGAATCATAATAACACAAGTTGTTGCTGAATGACATACTTAAGCAACTGTGTTAATTCCCAGCATATGGGGCTATGTTCTCTGCATATGTTCTAGGAGCTTGTGCAGACACTGTGGATCATGAAGCAAGGCAAATTGTGGAATTAAGACATCCTTGCAGCATCCAAACCCTCCAGGGCTACTGGGGATAAAACGGTTGCCAATATGACATAAACTAATCATCCTCTCCACTTTGCTAATATGAGCTAACATAACCAAGGACCACCAGGTCGTTCTGACAGCTGTTCCAAATGGGTACAATACATCAGTGTAAGGTGTCACCTGGGCCATGCCAATCTGCAGACAGTTCCTAGTTCATTGCAACAGGAAAGTCAAATGCAGCTATTTTTTTTCACCTCTAGCAGCCAATATCAGATCAGACATCAAAAGAAGCTTAGCTAGGCAAGAAGGTTGTTGTCATCAGCCCTGCTCTCTAGGAACAAAGCCAAATGACCACAATTTAAAAATGAAAGCCTTGACTTTTAGTGACCATTTATTTTGTGTGTGTTTTCAGAGAAATGTAACAAAGACCTACTATTTGCTACAGATTTAGTAACAATTTAACAGACATGGTTTGATATACCGTAAGATCTAAAGCTCCTATAAGAGGAAGAACAAGCAGAAATGGAGAAAATTATCACTGTGCACTTATGGTAACACTAATTCATGAGGAATCTGGGAAAATACAACATTTCAAATAATAAAAGACATCTCAACAATTCCTTGAAGGCATTTTGCATTCACTGTTGTACTGCATTTACTGTTGTCTATCACAAACCACTTATCTGAATAGTTAAATTGAAAATTGTAGAGGAAAGGACAGGACGATCTAACATGTCTCCATCCTTAAAGCCTTCTGCACAATTATTTACATTGCATATGATGAATCATGGATCTAAAGACAGAAGTCTGTGGTAAAGGGGAAAGCAAGAAGGGGAGGCTGAAGGAAAAAAAACATATTACTAAAAATTGCTCCAGCAGTCATGCACATCCATGTCATCCCTTTGGCCTGTGTAATAAGAGAAGTAACATTAGAGGATTACCTCTTTAATCTCAGGTTGAAGATTTCTGAGGCTGAAATACCATTTTCAAATAGGATTCAGGTGATAAAATCTAAGCCCATTGAAAGAATATTTCCAGGCCTGCCTAGCTAGTTTACTTCAAAACATAAAGAAGGCTCCTTAAATTACCTGGCAAGACACAGAACTGTTCTGCAGAAAATGCAAAATAGTTCACTGAGCTCACATTTTTGATACATAGCAGAAGTTGCTTCCAAAGCCAAACTCTGTCTTTCTTTGGTCCATCTTGAAAAAAGGATGGGATTAGAAAATATAAGGAAAATGGTAACACACTTATCCTATACACCACAAACTTCCTGTGGACTTTTGCCAACTGCTGATGAATGGAAATGAGCAAACAAATGGCTTAAGCCTTTTTTTTTTTTTTTTCTTTGCCAATAGTATAACAAATCCAATGAAGTTATTTCACTGTTAATTTATAACAATGGAAGCACATTTTCACAGATGGGATGTATCTAGTAGAATGTTCTGCTGGGTGTGAGAAGTCACAGGAGGCACTCTATCCTTCTCTTTGAGTGAGAGATGACAACATACTTCCTAGAAACCGAAGCAGTGAAATCCTACAGATTGGAAGTAATGGTATTTTCCCATAGAGCTACTTTCTACTAAAAGAATAATGCAATGGGAAACAATCTGTGACCATGTGAAGCAAAAAATCCTTAAGAACTACACAATTTCATAGACTGCATTAAAAGGTATAAAAATTCTTTCAGCACACTGATGTATTGCAAGGAACACAGATATTATGGAAATGGCCTCCGGAAATACCAAAAAGTGAAAGAAAGGATGATAAGGCCTGACAAATACCAAAGAATTGATCAAGTCACTCCTGTCCTTAAAGCTACAGTTCTGGACTGTAGCACATGTCTTAGGAAGAAGTTTAATCGTGCTTAAGGATTTGAAGTGATAGGGAAATCAACTGCAGCAAACTTGCAGCTCTTCTCCTGCACAGCAGATATCTCTTTTGCAGTCCACCTGTCCTATCTCCAAGTGTCTTGTCTACCAGTTTCTGGAAAATCTCAGGGGCTGCTTTGGTGTCTCCTGAAGATCAGCCTGATCTTTACTCTCTCCAAATTTGTTTACTTGAGGAGCCCTTTTATTTTCTTTTACCATTCTTTCATTCCCTGCAGATGACATTTTCAGTTACTATCAGATTACTTCCCATAAGAAGCACTTTCTTGCCATTAGGGACTTAAAACACACCTCACTCTTAGCATTCCTAGATTCAATTTCTCTAGTTTCTGCTTTCAGACCCCACCATGCTTGTAAAATTAAAATAAAACTAAGGAATTCTCCTTTATTAAAACATATTTCTTCATGTGACAAGACAGAAATCAAAAGATCTTTAAACTCCCATTATTAAGTAAAGCTTCTTGAGTTTCTTATAATAAAAAAAGATGCTTTCTAAAATATTATAACCTCAGAATCACATTTTCTTTCTCATCAGAATTATCCCTCTGAACTGAGGTCCAAGTGATTGTTTACTCTAAGTCCTAAATTATTTTTTCTGACCGCTGGTCTGTAGGACACAATTCTGTGCTCATTTACTTCATGATATTTTTTGTTTAAGAAATTGATTGTTTATGTAGGGACCAAAATTTACATTTAGAGACCAAAACTCCAAAGGATTTCCTTGTTTGGGGATTTTGGGATTTTCCTGTAATATATGGTCTAACTTTGTTATGCATTGTGTCTTTATTTATACCAATATAACAAAATGTTTCCTTTTTCCAGGTGATATGTTTGCATCATTCAAAGTGCCATTTTAGATCATTAGATGTATAGTATACCAAATATCCACACTACTAAGCTGTTATATCATGACAATCTCAGAAGCTAACTCATTAAAAAGTTTTGTAGGTTTCCAAACCTAGGGCAATTTTAATTAATATCAGTGAAGAATTTAAACTGAAATAAAATTAAAGTAGTAGGAAACATAAAATATCTACTCATATATTTGAAATTTGTCAAGGAAAAGAAAAAAAGTATCAGATTCAATGATCATTGATTAAAAGGGCCAAATACATCACAGGCAAGGTAATAAATGTCAAAGGAAAATCCACATTAAAGGACCTTACCTCATATATATGTGCATTGGGCTGTAGAAGAGGCATTTTTAATTGAATGGTATTTGATAAATTAGTTAGGAGAGCATTAATTTGGCCAGCTTGGGTGGGATTTGTCACACTTAACTTCACCTGTCTAATTTAAATTAGCCTATAATCAATGAAAACAGATAAATATCTCCAGAGTGTGATTCATCTTATTCTAAATTTGGTTTATAATACAAATGGGTGAATCTTCCCTCTGCAGATCTCTAGCTGTTTTGATTATCTATAGAAGGAGACGAACTGCTTAGATTAAATGTCTATTTTTAAATAAACATCTTCTTAATGGTTGAAATGAAAAAATCCTTAAATTTTTAGGGTACAGAAGGAAATGTCAAAAATGCTCTTCAGATCTATAACATGACGTAGCTTTCCCTAAAAAGCTAAAACTAACTCAAAAAGATAAAAATAAATCAAAAAATTCTTCTGAAATAAACAATTAGTTGGAATAATTTAATTAAGTTTGTTATCTTTTCCGCAGATGAAGTTGAATCCCATTTAAGGAGATAAAGCTCAAAAGTATTATACTAACTTCTGATTTCTTTTTAGAGGATTTAATTTCAAGAGTGTATCAAGATCAAAGATATATACAATAGAAGATATATACTGATCTTTCTTATCAGCAAACAACTTTCCTTCATCTGTAACAGCAGCTATCACTACATGAAAAAAATCAGGCCTTGATAATCATTAATGGAAAATTCCAGTGCCATGGCTTCTGGACATTTTTCTTTTTTGGTGTAATGGATTCCATCCAGGTATTTTCTTTGCTTTTGAAAAACAGTTATTTTTCAAGGTGAAAAAAAAAATTATATTTTGGGCCCAAGAACATATTTTGTATCGAAAGACAAATTTTCTTGATGACAAAGCTAACAGCAACTCAAAGCACTTGCTGTTGCAACTTTTTCTTGTTTGCATATGCAAAGGTTGCAGGCTGCAGATGCTACAAAGAAAAAGGGGCAAGCTATTCAAATGAACACAGTGCTTCATGTTCAGACTTTCTCATGTTATTTCAGTTTACATGAGCAAATTATTGACTGTACGAAGAAGCACTGCCAGCAAATCACCGGTCAGCTGCTACTCCCAGTATAATTGACAATTGAAGTTACACACAACACAGCTTCACTAAACTTTATGAGCTTTGTTTCTCATTTAACTGAACCAGTGGTCATAGGTTTCTTTCTCTTTTCCATGTATTTCTACTGCACACATCTGTGGATTAAAATCAGGGTTTGCTTTGAGCATATATATACACATGCAAATTTCTGTTTTAATGCACCATTAATTGAAATGCCAAGTTGCACTTTGCTCTTTTGTTTTCCTATCATGTTTCTTAGTATTCTAAGAAGTATGGCTTCCCCAAATAAAAAGCAATAATAAATATGAGTGTCAGACCCACTGAACATGAAAGTCAGGGCTGGGGTATTGCTCTAATGGAATCACATTTTATCTGCTTTTTCCAGATGGGCTGAAAATGTCTTCCCTGAGAAGAAAATAACCTAAACATTTGTCATAACTTATTAAGGAAGCAAAAAATTCTAATTCCTTTAGGATCCAAGCAAAGGTTAGTTACCAGTCTGCTTTCTAGCAAACTTGCATCTCACTGTATTTCAAGTGTTTATGTTTTCTGATGTGTTTTAACAGCAAATATCTCTCTCTACCTTAGAGCTGCAAGTTAGCAGAATGAGCAGATTGATTATAAAAAAAAAAATTCTTACATATTTTCGAAAATGTTAAACAAAAAACCTAAAGGTAAGAACCTCAAGACTAGTTAATGGGATTTTAATTCTTAATCCTTATGAGACATCAAAGAAAATTATTTCAAGACACCAGTCCAGCTCCAAAGTCACAAAATAGCAAACTACAAAATAGGTATAGAGATACACACACACACACACACAGAGTATGCTGGTGGGTGTGTATCTGTATAATCCACCTGAAATACAAATTAAGCATAAGACAATAAGTGCATTCCCTTAATTACTATGAAAGATATTGCACCAACCGGGCACTATTGACATTGATTTACTTGGACACTGTGATTACCAAGGAATTTTCCTAGATTTTTCCACACTGCTAATTTCTCTCTGTAAAAGAACACTATAAAATTAATCATTTTAATCATAATTAATCATACAACTGTGTTTGTAGAAGCATCACTGCACAATTAGGTCTTAAATCATTTTCAGCATTCTGAATGAACGTATATTTTCTAACAGCCATGTAGCAGACTGATCTGGAGAAAAAAAAAAAATATATGTATATATCACTTAAGCAAGATCTGGTACCAGGTTTAATTTTAGAATAAGCCCAAGGAATATCTCCAATGTTTAAAAGGAAGAAATAATGTTACAAGAAACTACACCCTGTTGCTTCCTCTGTTGCTCCAGAGGCTTCTTTCACTATTTATCGAATTTATCCAGATTATGAATACATGTGAAGGCTAAAACAGGAGAGAGAGTGAGAGCATCAGCACAGTCATCTCTTGCAGAGGATATTCTGCTGTCTTTGACATGAGCTTCTCAGAAAGGAGACAGTGCAGGTTTAAGAAAGAACAATAATGTGCTTTTGGTACCTCCTCGATTAATCTAGCAGAATGTGTATTTATTTGTGTTTTATCTTTTTTTCACCTGGAATTTTTCTTTTCTTTTTTTTTTTTTTTAGGCTAGTGACACATAACAGGATACTTTTCATATTGTATTTCAAGTCTCAGATGAATTTCTAGTATTAAGTATAATGCAGTGTAACCTGAATCCAATAAAACAGGAATTCTACAGTTTTATCTTGTCACCTCAGTTAACTAGAGGCATCTAAAGCAAGGTTAAATTTGTATCTAAAATAAAACTCTAAGTTCACTTCAAAGAGGAGTTGTGCTCAGATGACTTCTTGCCTTAGCTGAGTTATATAAGATGATAAATCTAGTCATCCCAAAGCTTAGTTAAAATTTTATTTCAGTTGTCAGTTCTTGATCCTTCCTTAAACTCCTTTCGACCCCTTTTTGCTCATGCCGATTACTACTTTGATGTTTACTATCTTGAGCAGTTTCTCTGCTTAGAGTAATAGGATCCTAAGAGTAATAGAAACTTGGTGTAATAGAAACCTGGCTCAAGTAGCAGGTTCAGTGCAAAAGCAATTTTTTCAGGATTTTGTCTTAGAAATGCCTCTGACATTCTCCTCTAACATGCTAGTGACAGGAATATGGCAATGGACTCTTGAAATAATTGAGTTTGCAATACCAATTAAAAAAAAAAAAAAAAAGACTGTTGTCAGAGCTTTCAGAAGAAGAAATATAAAATATGTTTATCAATAAGTATGAACTAATTCTGACGTTTTTCAAATATTACTTCACTTGAGTAGCAAAAATTTATAAAGGTAGGCTGCAGGAAAAAAAATATTTTCTGGGATTCATTTATCTGTAGTTTACCCTGTGTAGGAGTAGAAGGATGGACGAAATAAACTCTTGAGGATTCACCTCACTCTATTTTCTATGAAGCCACGAAATGAACATGAGTAAGGGAAAAAATCACTCACAGAGAAACAGACATTATCTAGAAGTTTACTACTAACTTTATTTCATATATCACTCACATATTGCTTTTATTCATAACACTCTCAAAATTTTAGACCTCTAAATTTTATCCTGCCCTGAATAGCATTGGGTGAAAGAAGGAGCTTTCAGGAAACATCTGAAGATTTTGGCCCCTTATCTTCCTAGTTGAAACTCCATACCAAGAGGACAAAGAGGAAACCTCATATTTTAAGGGGAGAGTGTTACAACCTAAAGACAAAAAGAAGTAGGTATGGCTCACAAGTATTTTTCTTGTTCAGTATCAGTATACAAAATAATGAAATGAATAAATCATATGGCAACTACTTTTTCCATTAGACCTCCAGAATATAAACCATGATAAATTCCTTTACTGGGCATCCAAAACATGATCACAGATCATTGTAATGCTTATCAGTATCAGTAAAAAAAAAAAAAAAAAAAAGGTCAAAATTGTTATTCCTCTGCACAGCAGAGCCAACAGCCAATTTACAGTGACTGCAACATTTCAGTGACTGCAACATTTCAACTATTTCTGTATCCAAGCTACCTATTACTATGAAAAAAGTATTTGTCATTTCATTTGTGAGCTTTGCTAATATCACATACATAAGGAAAGAAAATTAATTACCCTAACCCTCTAAGATCTTTTTGTATATAAGTTTGTATCTTGGAGACCTTTGCAATCTTTAATAAAAGTTAACTGCATAAAACATATACAAAGATCAGGCAGAAAGCTACTAAATTTGGTCTGACTCCACACTGCTCAAGCATAGTTTTCACTGAAATCACTTGTGGAGGTATAACAAGGTCAGGCCTTAGAATTCTATAACAAGCAAAACCACTAACAATATGTTGGTATAACTATATTGATTTCAATAGCGATATTCTTGATTTATGCTAGTGTCAGCTCCGGAGCATGTCTACATGCTTTTTTTGTGTCACTCTCAGTTTAAAAAGCTCACTGACAGAGTCATCTGCACTAGCAGCTATTTTACACCTCTTTTCTGGACTTCTCATTGCAAGAAAGACCTCGTTACACCATCCAGAAGGCTGGAACTACAAAGCGTGTATGTTAGTGCATAAAAACTGGATGTAACTTTTCAACAGGCAGCTGCTGAGATAAAAGACAGCTTTATGCTTTAGAAAATTCAAGTAATATGAGCAATGGCTGTATTTTCTTCAAAGAGTTCTAATTTGGAGAGTTTAAACCTCATTCCCAGGTGGTGATTCATTCATAAAATTATCTTCATTGATACTCTCAACACCAGTTTATCACAATATCCTTTTCTTCAGTGCTTATGATATCTATGCAATGAATGACTGTTACAACATCCAGTTTGGACTTTAGAATACTTAGTAATTGCTCGATTGAAATCTCCTTTCCTATCTGAGACACTGAGCTTTTACTTTATGAGGGGTGAATTAATGACATCAGCTATCTTTATGACTTGACAACACACACAATTTCTGTCCAACATCTTCTTCAGACAAGAAGGACAATATGACTAATTTTAAAAATGCAAAGAATAGGATAAATGTTCAGGTGCAATTCATATGACATTCTGAATACCTAGATCATGACCTGAGTAGTGACATTTCAAGTTGAGTTGCATGAACAGAATTAGAGCTATATATTTTTCACTCAAATGTCAAAATTTGGATAAAGTATACACTTTCTCTTTGGAAACAAACAGCTCTCTTAAACAAGTATATGCAAATTGCATTTTTTCCCTACTAAATCTATTAATCCTCATAATCCACAATGATTATGAGGAAAATCTCTCAGTTTCCCACTGTGGAAATGCTGTTATTAATTCATCTGTTGCTAAATGTTTTTTGTCTCTCCTCAAAAGCTACTTCTACGTTTACAAACATTGTGGGATGCACATATGCATGTATAAAGCATTTATAAACACGTGAAAGCTCAGTAACTGTGCCATTCTGACAGGCAAAGCACACAAGTCTTTGCCTACATCAATTTTCAAGCCTGAGTTCTGCAAAGAAAAAAAATAGTCATGCATTTCCTAGGAGAATGGAGAAAAAAGTTTTAGAAAGAGAGTTTAAAGAAACAGCCCAAGGATATCAAGCCCGTAAAAAATGCAACAGCAAGAACCAACTTTGTAAATTGTTAAAAAAAAATGACTTTCTTTTTGATCTACATATATCCTTTGCATAGTGAAAAGTAAATTTTTATTGCTAGTACTAACTTCAGTGTACAAGTAGAGATTTCTAGGGTGCAAGTAGTATACAAATGTGCAACCCCATGTGTATGGATGAGAATCTGGGGCTTAAAGTTCAAAGATACAACAGAAGAAATTATAAATATGATATGAGAAGTGCAGAACTATGAGGAGCACGACAGCATAACATTAGTCATACATAAGTACTAAAATATTAATGATATCCTTGGACAATCCACATATCTCTCGTGAAAGCACCAAAGCTGCTTTCTAAGTAGAAGCAAAATAATTGATTCCTCCCACCCTAAGATTATTTTAGACAAATTCTGTCAGGTCAAATTTCTGAAATTATGATGATGATGATAATATCCACATATATCTTACTAGTCCTGCTGTGCTGTGTGACATAAATGGTAAGAGGCATCTCAAAAAGATACAGCACAGAAAACCATACCAGGGGCTTTGTGTGTACTCACATCCAGCTTTCCACTAAAAATGAATTTTGTGCTTTCCTTCAAAATTTTCATGCAATAAAGAAGGCTTACATTATTTTTCCTGCTTCCCCAAAACAACTAAGCATAGCACATCTTTAGTAACTAATTAGAACTTGAATTTCTGTGAAACTCAGGAGATAAAAAACTGCATTCTCCACTGCATTCATTTAAATTAGGGGAAAAAAAAAAGAGATTAGCTGCATAGAGGTCACCATTAGAGTCTCCAACTGCACAGGCAAAACATCCAGAGTTGCACTGGGACTTAGATTTCTAAGATGACATGAATTTAGTACCACAGTATTCTGGAGCATAAAATAAGACTATTGCTAGAGCACTCCTTTGTCTTAAGTATTGTGTAGTCATGCCATGGTTAATTAAACTAAGGTCCTCCTGATGCTGAACTGACCTGAGTCTAGATTTTATCATTGCAATAAGGAAAAACA
>VZSV01000031.1:3296282-3329216 GCA_013398735.1 Nothocercus julius
TAAAATAAACTAAAATAAACTAAAATAAAATAAAATAAAATAAAATAAAATAAAATAAAATAAAATAAAATAAAATAAAATAAAATAAAATTTTATTCTGCCCTGGAAAGCATTAAGTGAAGAAAGGAGCTTTCAGGAAACAAACTGCCCAAATGTTACAAGATCACAATGCATCATCGTTTCACATCCTTTCCCTGAAACAGGATCTTACATATTCCGGTCAAAGAGTTACTGTTTTATGCTTATGTCTTTTTCTCACCCCACCCCCTTTTCTCATCTTTATCCATTGCCATTCTCTGGGAAACGTTCACATAAGTGTTTGAAGATGAAGTGTGGTCAAACCAGCTACACTTCTTCAAAACTTAAAGCTTCCACAAACTAGCATTTTCAAGAGGAAGAGTTCTCTCAAGCACTCAACTCTGCCTCGCCTATATATGCCTCAGTATGGTGCCTGATCCTATCCCAAAATATCTGGAAAGAAAGAATTTATATTTTCATATAGGGAGGTTGGGCAAGAACTGCTATTTCATTCCTAGAACTGGAAAAGTTTGAGAAAAGGAGGAAAACACTGTTCTAAAACAGGGAGGGATCTTAAGATCTATTTTGATGTCTCTCTGAAACACTATGTTGAGATAGTTACATCTAATTAATGAGTTATTAGAGAAGATATCCTACAATGACAGCTTAATCATCCAGAGGCTTTTGTTTCTATAAAACCAGCATATCTCACTGAGTAGTCCCAGGATAATAGTCGAGTTTTCGGGTTATTTGTTCTTCATATAAAGAAATATCCAGGAGCTAAATCAGAGAAAGCAGCAGAAATGTGGCTGTAATAGTGTAGCTTGATTTAAGTGGTCTGTAATTAGTGCATTAGGGTTTATGAAACTTTTTTTTTCCCCCCTCAAAATAGATCCAACTGAATCAGATACCTCTTAAGCCTTTCAAAGGACATAAAGGTCAGGCTTCTTTTCACTAGTCAGAAAGAGAGGAATGAGAAAATACTACTTTGATGCAGAAACATAAAGCAAATTAGAAAATTTATTGACGAGCAGTTTTGATAGCAGTAAAAGAGTAGGATCCATGTATGAGTTTGAGTATACTGTTTTCTTTTAGAAAATTAGGTGCCCTTTGAAAAACAGGTTTGAAACTCTGCAGTGTTGGAGGTGCTCTTTTTCTGTTCTCATATACATGTAAGACAGCCTGCCATTTAGTATGGACTAAGTTACTATATGTATATATATATATATATGTATATATATATATATGTGTGTGTGTGTGTTTTAGCATTGGTGATTCTGTCAGCTGTCACATCAGAACAGTAAACTGGTTGCACTGGAATCTCAGGCAATCTGAGACTTCATTCCTTCAGATGGGCAATGCTCAAATGAGTGTTGATGCTAACTCCTCCTCACCTCCAGCAGCTGGCAGTAGTCCTCACAGTAGTAGGCAGTGCCATTTGTTACTGGAAAAATAAGATAATTCCTCTGCTGAAAGTGTGAAAGTAGACCTTCTTGTTCATTTGTTTTAAAAGAAAATAGATCTGCTTTTTATTGCTATTTTTTCAGCCTGTAAATAATTTAGGCAGTGACATATATACTGACTGCATACCCATAATATCTCCAAGCATCTACTTTTTGAGCCCACATTACATGTAGAAAGAAATCCTGTTAAAATCAAATCTACAGCACTAGAATAAAGCATGGCTGTTTTTTACTATAATGCAACTCAGATTCCATCAGATACAGGCCTGTCTCTCAAATCTGCTATTTTTGTGAGGAGTAAAGACTTGCATTCATATTTTGTTTTGAGAAACAGAAATCTTTAAAATCTTATCTATGTATATTTGCAGCAAATCACTTTTATGATTACAAATGACGTAAATCGCATTTGAAATGCAGAGCATAAAAAGGCAGTTAATAAGATTATTAATGGTGATGGCAGGCCAACAATAAAAGCATACTTGTTGTGCAGCGCTCCTTACAAAAATCCAATATATTAATTTAATAAATTCTGCCTGAAACTCTGAAAATATATAAAAACTCTCTCAAAGAGTCCTAAAAAAACATTTTCTGGTCCAAAAACTATTTGAAGCTATTCTCAGCCCTGCACTTAAATAAGGTTTCATTTCTATTTTCTTTTGTTTTAACAACCTGAAGGGTTAGAGAGTTTATGACATTTAAAGAGAACTGTCCAGAGAACTGGATGAAAAAGATATACAGAAATGCAGTATATTTAAATACAATCTGTTACAGATTGAAATAATCCTGAATTACAGTTGTCAGTGAATCAGTAATGTTAGTATCAGGGTGACAGACTAGCAAGAATTTCACATGGATGATTTCACTAAGTAAATAAATAAATAATAAATGAACCTCAGTCATGTTAATTCACATTACAAATTCTCCAAAAGCCCAGATGTTATGCATCTAGAGGAAATGCAAGTCAAACATAATCTAGATAGATAGAAATGCCACTGTGAACAGAATCATTTATCTCTGTTCAGCCATCACAAATTTTGTGAAAATGATGGATTAGTGTCACTTCACATTTTCTTTCTCTCCCTTCTTTTCTATCTTATCTATGTACACTTTTAGAGCTTGATCTTCTGTATTCAAATTTCCATGCCTGAAAAGCAGTGAATATGTAACGCAAAGTGGTTTTGACAAGGGTATTGGCTTTAATGATGCTAATCCCATCAACTGACTATACTAGTGAATAAAATGTCCCCCACTTCCCACCCTTTCAGGTTCTCTTTCCAAATCATGAAAAACAAAAGTATGAGAAATCACGGTGCCTTACAATAGTGAAGATCAACCATTAAGGAAACTTAGGATGAAATCAGACTTATAATAAATTATTTATTAATTGTCTATAACTTGTAGTCTTATTTAATGACAGTTAGCAACTTTGTCTTTTTGTTGTTGTTTCAATTATTCATGAATACATTTATATTTTCTCTAATTTTCTTTTAATGACACCACTAAGTTAAATTTTATAAAGTACTCTACAAAAGACTACTGTTTATACACGAAATATGCATTTTTTCTTTAGATGACATAAAAAAGAAAGTTCATAGGAATGTGATGTCATTGCAGAATGATTATGATCATTCTCTGTAATCCATAACCTAAATGTGAATATGCTGCAAGTTCTCTGCAAAGAAATCAAAAGGACATTTTCTGGAAAGGGCCGAGAAGAAAAGTTTTCCTGTCAGAACATTTTCAAAGCTGTTGGTCACAAAAAGCAGCTTGATATCGGTTTTACGAGAAGCAGATATTTCTGCCCTTGTAAAAATCAGACCCTAAATGTGCCAGTATTATTACTGAAGTGTCAAGCACTTTCATTTTATTCCTATTACTGCATTTTCCCTGATCTTAAAGTTCCCCAAGCATAATAGTGTTCAAAAAATTCTAAGATTTTTGAAATATTTTATCATATATAGCAGGACTAATGAATGTGCTACATAGAAAAAAAAAATGCATTGTCCTTATATATTCCTTACAGTATTAAAAGAACTATAGGTAAAATGTGAGTTATAATGTAATTGATATGTTTTAATCAATATCTGTACTCAATGATGCTAATGATCTTAACAAATTTTAATAACCAATGCTTCTCCTTATTGAGGGGCAATATTCTTAATGGGGAATGAGGGAAGATTCTAAGTAAGTGGAACAGAATATATGTAATTACTGTCTTTCAGTAGGAGGAAGGGAAGAAGCTGTAATCCTAGCCAAGCAGCTCGGATTCAATTCCTAAACATAATCAACACTCAGAACTTACAAGGTAAGAAATGAACATGAATAACAGCGTTCACAGATTCATTAAGAACAAATCACGTCAAAACAATCTAATTTTCTTCCATGATAGAATATTAGGTCTTTTGGAAAGAGGAAAAGCAGTCACAGTGTCATATAGCTTGACTTTATAAAGCCATTTGATGTTCTCACGTGGCATTTTGCTAAACAAACTAGGCAAACACTGCCTAAATGGGATCACTACTGGATGTAGTTGTTAATAGTTCACTGTCAAGCTGGAGGAAAGTTTGCAGTACTGACTGAGCATATTCATTATTTTCATTAACAGGCTAGAAAAAAGAGATAAAAACTATGAATATTATATCTGGAATATGACACCATGCTGAGAAAACTGCGTTTTAGGAAGAATATGGAACAGTGAGAGAAGCTTCCAAGGAGAGAACAAAACCTACAATAAAAGGTTAAAGTAACTGCATCTGTTGAGATGGGCAGCATAATAGTCATCAAAAATGTAAAAGGTAGGCATAATAAGAAGACAAAAAAACCCCTCTTTTTCATGTCCACTGTGGATGTGAGCTTAAAGTAAGCTGGACATTTAAGCTTATTATTCCAAGACATGGAATGGTGAATTTCATTTGCAAAAATGAAGACTCAAGTTAGACCTAAGAAAAAGATTTCTAGCAATGAGGAAGGAGAAACAGTAAATTGCCTGCAGGGGCCGTGAAATCTCCAGTGCAGATATTTTCAAGAACAGGTTAGACAAGCATCTGTCAGGAATAATGGCAGTGTAGTGATTCCTGGTTTTGGCAGTGGAGTGTATCTGATGACTCTTCAAATAAATCATTTCCAAATTTATTTTATATTATGTTTATGATTCTACGCTGATGGCTAATTAACTGTCACTACATAAGCAGAAATTTATGGGCCAAGTCACAATGTACAATGTATAATAAGAAACTTACTTTTAAGAATTACCTGTAAAACTAAAATATATGCTTGACTTTTGATGAAACTTGAAAAGAGCATTTGTTCAATGTCAGGAGATATAAAAATCATGAAATGAGTACCTGAATTGTTAATATAGATTTGAGGGGTAACAACTTCAATCTAAAACATAACAGGTTTCTACTAAAAGAAACAAACAAAAAAACTGATGGTATTTAAAAATGTCATTTTTCCTTAAAGTTACATTTATGCATTACAACTTAATGTAATATAATATTGATCCCATTAAAAACAACAACAAAAATAAATCTCCTTGTGTTCAGTTTTAAAAATTTGGAGACTCACAATGTTATGTGCCTAGAATGGAAATGGAAATGCTCTACTTTTCACATCACAATCTGCAGAAGCCTGTCTGACAAGTTTTAAAAGTGATTCTGAATTAGATTTGAGTCATAACTACACTGTAAACTCAAATGCCTCTATGTCTGAGGTGAGCCCAGGGGAAATATAGAAGTCTGCCCAACTAGTCATTTAGCTTTGCATTAGAACTTAAGGCTAAAAAGCATATAAGCAAGATCAAAGAGAATTTTGATTTTTTTTTCAATTTATTTTAAGACATTTCTCCAGTAATAGTTTTATTAAGTACTTATATAGGTAGAGCAAGTATTGAGCACTGTAGACTGCCAGTTTGATGCTCACTTTCCGACAATAGTGCCTGTGTCCTTCTTCTCATTCACATAATGCGTTCCCCAACCTGCAAATAACAGTAACTGCCAAAATATCTAAAAACTAACTCCAAAGCTGCTATGTCTTTGCTGCATTGCTAGTGCTGGCTTTGCAGTTGATAAAGTGCTCTGAGAAGCGCTGCTCAAAGAGGAAGCAGCGAGCTTCATCTGTTGCCATCTGCCCCCCTTTTCTCATTTGGGTCTCCACTCACGTTCCATCCTTTTGATGGTTATAAGCACAGAAGCATTTGAAAACCTCATTTTCCTCTCACAGCAAATGTGTATAATTCTGCTTATTAATCAGCACCCACTATTTCAGGACCCCACTTCTGTAGACAGATTAATAAAAAGGCATATTCTTAAATTTATACAAAGCCTCTCAGTTGTAAATATGGGGTTGACAACACCTATGCATGAAAAGGTAATTTTGCACGTTTGCCAGCTAAAATACTAAAATAACTCTAGCACTTACATCTCATCTCTGTTATCTACAAACACACCTTTTGTTGTTTATGTTTTACAGCTGAAGAAAAAGATATTTGGATTATTACTTCTAAGAAGTCTCAAATATTATCAAAATTCTATGCATTTGTTTAAGAGCAGTTATTATTATCCTTAAAATGCATCTTTCTTATATATTTGCCAACTGATTGTTACCTATAGCTCCATTAAGGATGAAAGCTATCACAGATAACTAGGTTAATGCATTACTTTATATTGACAGTGCCACCAAATTGACTGAGTCAATAGATGACTTGCTTGTTAACTGCAATTTTATGCCTTAAGGAGATTCTTAAGTGCTTTGCTAGATGAAAGGTTATAACCTTGATTTTTAAGTTTGATTTAAAATTATTTGATATTCTCAAAGAAAAGCTTGAGATTCGTTTTTCTCCAAGGCTAAAAGGTTTATGAGATAAAAAAAATGATCATGTGGTGATAATAATGTAGCACTGAAAAACTGCACAGCAGTAATGCCATATATTAACACTATTGTTTCTCAATATATCTTCAGCAACATACTATAGGTAAAAACCTGAATATGTTATGTAGCTCTTCTGATTGTTTCTGCAGAAAAAACAAACAAACAAAAAACTCTTGCGTGGTCAATAAAAGTATTACTCATTATGACAAAGAATGAACTATGGCTCTGTGCAAACAGAAAGCCCATTTAACAACATCCGAAAATTTCTTGCAGTCATAATGACCAGATTGTGTCCATATATATGCAAACACCTTGTAAGTATTGCAGAAACACAGAAGTAGAAATAAATCAGAAACAAATAGGCTTGTGGATCTCTTGACCATCATTGCTTCTCAGAATAGAAACTTGTCAAAAGTAGGGAGGTATTAGGAACGGGAATACCAGGGCTTAACAGAGCTAGCAAGGGCAGACAGGGCAGTTTCTGCACTCTGCTTCAGCATCTTCTGAGAATTTCTTTCGAGATCATCAGGAGACTGCTGGGAATTCTTTGAGGAACGACTGGGTGCCTGCGGCTGCCAGGAAAGGACAGATTGAGGATAATGCAACTTCCAGCAATATCTGTCAGCTTCTGAGAATCTGATCAAAGGGTGATGACTGCACACCAGGGAGGGTCAAGTACCCTTTCAGCAAGCACCCATAGAGCAGCCTGTACCCGTGCTGGCCTGGAATGCACCAAGATGCATAAAAGAGATGCTAAGGTCAGTGTTTGCTTGATCAGCAATGGTGGTGGCCATGATATAAGATGCAGTCCCCAACACAGAGTGCAACAACTAGCCCAGCTCATTGGAGACCTCGACACAGACCAAGTCACCGTGGGGGAAAATGTAGTTCTGAAGGCATTGACTGAGGCCAGGGAGGTGGGAAATGGGCACATCTGTATTAACAAGGAACTGTGTGCAGGCTGCACAGTGTCAGATGACAAGAAGATTGACCAGATCTTCTTAGACCTTATATGTACAAAAGCTTGCAGTCCCAGCTGTACCCAAGGAGAGGGAGGTAGTCTTCCCTTATCAGTTTAGGAAATGGAGACTCAAAGTCTTTGCTTACTGGGTTGGGAAATGGAGACTCCCAGATAGCAAGGGCTGGAAACCTGTGATTTCTGGCAATAAAAAACAGAAATGATGAAAAAATGCATATGTTGCAAGAGAAGAAAAACCTTTACTACCATTCCCCAGATCTTATCTGTTATAGATAATTCTTGATAATGAACTGAATATTCCTAAAGTTACTGCAATATTGCTAATATTGATTAAAAATAACTTTTTTTTTTTTTTTTGAAGTGTTACTTTTTAGAATACCTGCTTCCAGGAATGACTATGGACAAGATATGATATATCTTTAGGGTATCTACAATGGCATGAGTTATCAGATGCTTCTTTAAAAGTCTTTTTTCTCATTTGTATGAACTGTTCTCTTAGGATCCATTTAGCAATTAAGTGCAATTCTCACTAGATGTTATTGCTGCAACAGAAATCTAAAGAATAAATTGTGCCATTGCAAAACAGGTAGTGATTGGCAGTCCTTTCTTAGTTACAGCATTAGATTTAGCACTTGTGTTAATCTGAAATTCATTAACATGTCTCCAGACAGCATTAGCTAAATCCAGTTTGCCAACAGGCAGCATCAGGTCTGAAATTAGTGCTTTAGAAAACACTTTTTACTGCCTGCCCTACCCTGAAAAAAAACTACTGAGGCCAAGTTTCCTGGATATTGTTTGTCCGGATTCCCAGCACAATCCCTTGGTATTCTCAAGGGATATTTATGGGCACATGAAAGCTAGAAAGGGTTTTGTACCTGAATCACTTAAATCCAAGTAAATCTCTTTTTTTTCTTAGATTCTTAATTTTTCTTTCTATATTATACTGACATATTCTTTTGTGTTGCACTTTCATGATCAATGGGATCAATGGATATTCTAACCGTCGAAATCTCTGTCAATGACAGACAGAAATGCAAAAAAAGGAAAAATTACAGTTCAGAAAATGGCTGTCAGAAGTTGGACTGTAAAATGGGTAAGGAACAGATTAAAAAGTGGATCAAACAGGTTGTGCTGAAAGCTAGGTACTGTTGGGTACCTGTGCAGTTCTTCACAATCTGCCTTGGGTAATATTGGTTAAGGTTTCCATCAATGACTAGGCCCCAAACTGAGAATGTTCTGGAGAAATATATTGACAGTTTGAAGGGGGAACATATCAGTAATACGGAAAAAGATCAGAATATGAAATGAGAAAACTTGTGCAACCTTAGAGATTGAGGTAACAGAAATAAGATGATATTTAATAGTATAATTTGATACACTTACAGGCATCAGCAACTTTGCTAAGATCAGGGAGCATGTTTTTGCAGTTACCATGGAAGAGCCATAGTTGGTACTTGTTCAGAATCTCACTGTATGAGGATCTCACACATTTCTCTTTAGATTTTTCTCTTCTATCATATTAAGGACCTTAATAATGACAGAAAATTATTTTTGTTTCATTGTTTTCTCTTTAATAGAATTACACTATGTATTTATCCATCTTTTTCTCCATGTTTATTTTGCAGAACTTCTCTACTCTAAACTCAGAGCAGTAGGTCTTGATGTGGTTCTTCTCACCTCCCTAAATAGGCCACTGTACTAATTCATGAAGCACAATTAAACTTTCAAATTCATCTCTTCTAAATCCACCTTTCAGCTTTTTGTCTACATTTTCATTGTTTTTTCTTTCTCAATCACATTTCAATCACATTTCTTAAAATACATTGCATCATCTTAAGAAATGCTTGGTCCTTTACACTGGACAGACACATGCCATAATGTTGGATCGGCTGAATGCTTCAGGACAATGAATTATATAACTCATTTTATCACCACATTTCTTTAGCCACAGTTGTCAAGATCCCCCTCTTTCTTAGCAGAGTGATGACTGGTATCTAAAAAATAGCATTATCTGACTTAGCTGCCAATAGCCTCTAGAATTAAAAAGTATGCTTCTAGCACTGCTCATCCTTTATTTTTGCCCAACTAGTTTTTCAGCTTTATATGAGTTCAAAATAATAAATAATGTTTAAATATAATAATGTTATTGTTGGGTTCCAGGTACATTGCTTTTTTTTGTTTAATGGTCCGTTCCGCAACAGGGTCAACTCCTGTCACTTACTATTTGAATTACACATGTGCCTGTTTTATAGATATTCAATATACTACATTCAGCATTTACATGTTTCTACCCACCATCTTTTTCTACTGGCTTCAGTAGGCTCTTTGAGACTTAATTTATTTTTTTCCTTAGCTTCTTCCTTATTGGCCATTCTTCTCCTCCTTTTTCCTTTTCCATTGCCAGCTTAACAACCTGCAGGTTTTTCCTTTTCAAGGGTGTTATCATATTGGTGTAATTTAAAATCTGTCTTAACAACATGCCTCTCAGCTTCACTCCTAAAACACATATTTTCCCCTGAAAAGCAGAGTAGCATTGGAGTCATTTCATCTACTTTTAGAAATCCTCAGCATAGACATCTAAATCTGATCAAGTTTTCTAGATTTCCTCTATTTTCACTGGAGGCAAAACTACATTAGGATCTTCAGGGCGATTTCACTTCAGCCCTGTTTTGTTGATTAGAAGGTCCTTTCAGTTTACATCACACCAGAGCCTGTGATTGCCAACTTTGCCCACCACTTCCTCACTTGACTGTGGGTCATCATCTCCCTCCCTTGTCATTTGTAATTTAAAGCCTTCCTTACCACAAGGTAGGAGAACATATTTCCAAGTTTTCCATTGGAGCAGGTATTCCTCCTCCTGGTGCCAGAAGGCGCCATCTTCCAGCCTTCCCTATCATAAGAATTTCCTCTTTCGGATCCAATAAGCCGGAACTCTGACTGCCTGTCCACTACTGTTGGATGTTCGGGCTACTGCAGCAGCAGAGTTTCAGGGAAGATCCAGTCATTCTCTTTCACATCTTCCCTGATGTCATGAAGTCCACCGACCTCCTCCTGCAGCTCTTTTACACAGTGGTACAGCTCCTCCACAGCTGCACATCCTTAGCAGGCAAAAAGACCGCAGGCCTCAGCAGGAGGCTGCAGGGACATGTTGCAGAGCTGCATCGACCTTCTGAAAATCTGTCTGGCTCGAAGAGTCTAATGTTGTAGGGCCAGATGCTCCAGCAGCTGCTGGGAACTGTGCCCTTTGGCACATCATAACGATATCTGATGACGTGTGTTCTGATCCGACCTGTGACATTAAGTCCATCTTTGCATCCTTCTGTGCAAACTGCTGCATCTGTTGGCTTTGCTCTGAATCTGGCCTTTCCCTAAAACTGGCTAAAATGATGCTTGGCCCCCTCCCTAGTCAAGGATTGATGGAAAAAAAGGCACCAGTGCACTCCAATCGGAGGTAACCCACAGAGCTCGTTAGCAGCTGCCTCAACCTGCTAGAGCTTCCAAGAAGTCAAGGCCTCTGGTGGCTGTTGTCAATACCAACAGTTGCAGGCACCTTCAAGTTCTTCAGAAGGGTCCCAGGAACCCCCAATGATGTCCAGCAAAGTCCTCAAGAGATCCAGAGGTCTAAACGTATAAAGTGAAATGAGCCGATTTTCATTCCGATGCTATTTGACTTTCTGAATAGCTAAAATTTCTATGTTCCTATATTATTCAATTTTTATGATTACCCTCTCTTCCAGTTTACCTAGTTGTGTGACACACACAAAACAGGGTGAACAGAACATTACAGGGTCTGCTCATAGGGTTCTAGGATGAATAGATTATCACAGCTTTGCTTTCACAATGCTAGGAAAAGCTGTATCTTTTATTGCCTATATCATCGTATGTCTGTATTGTTTGCTATTTCTCACAGGAAAAAAAAAGAAATACCACTATAAATAGTCCTTGTCTCTAATCTGTCTACTGTTCAATACTTATATTATGTCAATTCACTAAAGTTATAAGCCATCCTTTTGTTTTGTTTTGTTTTGTTTTGCTTTTTTTTTTTTTTTCTTTTTTGTGCCTAACCTTATTACTTTCCATTTCCTGGCAACAAATCATACGATTCAGGCACAAGCTTATGACCCTGTTCTATAGAAGCCATGTTCATTTGTTCTCACCCTTAGTGCTTTGCCCACGGTTTTCTATTATTGTCAGGTTTCATTATCTATCTACATTATACAACACAAAACCCCTCTTGCTACATATCTGTTTGGCAATTCATATCAAGATTTGTTTTCATTTCTATTAAATGCTGCATTACAAATCATTAGCAAGTCAGGACCATGAAGACAAAAGAGTTACATTTTGAAAAATATTCTGCTATTGATTTGGATGTTATTGATTCTGGCAGAGGGACCTCTGAGGGAGGACAAAGAAACAATTGCAGCAGTTGCAGCATATGAGGAGTAACAGATGCATATTCTAAGTTAACAAAATATTTAAGGGGAAAGTTTTTTTCTTTTTTTTTTTTTTTTAATAGAGAACTGTATTCCTTTTTCATATATAAGCCTCAGTAAAAGATCCATAGGTCTTTTTATAATCTCTGAAGACACTGAGCCCTATGAGAATTATTACCTTTCTTGACTATCTCCCATTTAATCCCCATTAATATGTATATATTTGAAAGGTCTACATCACCACATTGTACAAGGACTTAAAAATCTGCAAATCACACTCACCAGATCAGAGGACATTTTTATAAGAAAGGTCCAAGAGAAGGGACAATAATTCAAATGCCCACATTGGTAACCAAGACCTGGGCTGAATTTAGTCAACCAAACATCTGAGTGACATTCAAGTGACACTATTGATTTGCACTTCGAAGTGTCTGAAGGAGGAACATCTACATTCCGAAATCATCTTAGCTAGTGAGTCACATAGATGCTGTCTTACCTCCACTTCGGCTCACACACAAGGAGGAAAGGTACACATAGCTGGCCAAAGACTCTCATCTGAGTTGTCCTGTAGGACAGAGCTCAGAAGAAATGCATTCATAAACACATAAAGATGATGGATGCTGAGGGAGACATTTGGTCTGGCACTATCTCTTCATGAGAGATGGCTGAAGACTATGAATATTGGAGGCTAAGATATTTCAATGCTGGGACACATTTCTCTGAAGTTTTTTGCTCAGGAACAAGAGACAGGAAAAGAGTTTCTTGTAATCATTGTAATCAATATCCCTATCAGGAATATTAATTAATTGCTGGTTTTCAGGATTGATCAAACTGATAAGAACATCACTTCCAGGTACAGCTTTAGGGCCTGGTGATATTCTGATTCCTCAGGAAATTAATTTTAGTTTAATTCAGACCAAAATCAAATAATAAAACTATGAGACAGCAAATAATTAAATAAATAAATAAAATCAAAACCCCTGTTTTTTTGTCACATGGCACAGTGTCATGAGGGATAATAAAAAATTGGTTAAAGAAATTTTTCTGCATAGACTATTTAATATTATTTCAGTCCAACATAATAACTGAGTTATTTTGCAAGTTATTTTGTACTTAGTAACTTCAGAATTCGAATATAAATTAATAAAATTCCAATAGCTACCAAAAATATTAAGAAAAGACTTTTTAAATAATTGATGATGACCATCCCGATCTCAACACACATATTAGAGACTCCTAGACATCCCATCACATGACGTGTTATACACTCAGATAAGAATTAGAGCCTGGCCATGGTACTCACGTGGCACATATTCGTGGGGCCGCCACATTTTAGTGGGCCACAGAAGCAAAAATAAATTACCACTACTTCTTCAAGAATAAAAAGCAGCCAGCACTTCTCAAGCGGCACTGGTGTTATCCATGGTTTGACAAGTATAGACAATATCAGCTGATATTCAGACAGTCTGATCACACATGAATACAGGACACACAAAAATCTAAAGGACCCAACTAGAAGGTGAATTTCTCAGACATCTTTTGCTGCTTTCTTTCTCTCCCTTCTTCACCCTATTCATTGTCAGAGCATAAAACCTCTCCTCTCCGCAGAAGTGACAGGATCTGCTATTCAAACCAAGATCAGTTATCTTAGATCACATCTGGAATTGTATATTCATGTCTTTATTTCCCTGACTGGGTGGGCTGAAATAACACAATCAGTTATACCTGGTAGATACCATGCAGTGAATCATTTAACCACAGTATTGAACAAATATATACTCATAAGCCCAACGCCTCTGCTATGCAAATTGGTATAAGCATTAAAAACTTAAATGCATAAATAACAATAGGGACTGTAGGTATATATTGCAGATGGATAATTCTGTTGAGGATAGCTGGCAGAAGGCATATATCTCTGCTCTGACTCTTACATCTTGTAAGAGATGTAGCTTAGCAGACCTGACAATTCAATCTCTGGTGCTCGTGGACATATTAAACATATCAGCTAAAAAGCCTGGATAATCTAAAAATGTCTTGAAATAATGAACAGTTGCCCCCAAGCCCTCTAATGAGAGAATCAAACAAACAAATAAATAAAATAACATTTATAGGTGTGCTTTGGGTCAGCAATGCAGTAATAACCCAGAATCACCAGGCAGTCAGAGAAACAAGACAGAAACTGGAAAAATCTTTAAAAGCTCAAATTACTTACAGGGTAAATAAGGAATAATCTGAACAATAAGTCATAACTGGAATGAAAATCAACAACTTACTGAGGTTTTGGAGCATCTGCCTGAATATGTCTTTCTCTCTATTTTATAAATTCCTCTGATTCATAGCACAAGACTTAGGATATCTCCCTTACTACAATAAGAACAAAAACATGAGCATTATATGCTCAGGTAAGCAAAAAGTAAAGACTAAACTCTTCGTGCATGAACAATGTCCCTTGTTGATATGGAAAAGTGAAAGTGCAAAACAGAGGAAAAATTATCAGTGTCTGAACTGCGGTTGATCCATGTATAAAGGAGGATCAATACAACAATTTGTAACTATCAAGAGCTGGAGCTTTGAAATGCCAGCTGACTTAGTAGAAACCTTCCCGCAGTGGTTGTATATCAATATAAGGGTTATTTCCAAACACTTTTCATTGTTATTCTCTATCATGACAAGCAGTGGACTCTAATATCTTGAGGCTTTGTCTTCTGATCTCTTGGAAGATGGAAAAGAAGACACTGTATCAAATAAATATTCAAATAAACGTTTCAGGTTTGCAGAGTCTGCATGGTGCTGAGGACTTTGACTGCCCAGTAGCTGTGTATCTTGCAAATAGAGCTTCTACACAGCATTGTTACTTCCCTTTAAGTTGCATAATAACTACCTCTAAAAAGTGGGACACAGCTTCCACAAATGACCATATAATAAGTTGTGATCTGATGGCGCCCAGGGAAATATTTACAAAATGTGATTATGGATGGCACAGTAACAATGCCAATACATTTTTGTCTCTTGACTCAGGATCAAGATATGCTGGAGCTAAGCCAGGGTAGTCCTGGAGTGGCTGCAGAGCCAAACAGGAAAAATCAAATGTTGATCCAACTGGAGCTCAGAGTGAGCAATTATATGACTTCAGTAAGTGTAACTGTTTGCTTAGCCTTATAGTAGATGGAAAGTAATGCACTGTTGAAGTCTCCAAGTTGCAAATCCATAAGATAAAATATACAGAACCAAGGATTTCTAGTTATTTAAAGAGTTTATGAGTATATGTTTGGCAAAACCTTGAAAGAAATGAAATTCTAAAAAGGCAGCGGGGTACAGGGAATGGGTGATATATAGCAGCTTCCTCTCTGCTGAGTCTGTACAGAATCTCCACATTCACATGCCACAAGAAAACACTGACTCCATCACTTTCATACTGAAAAACATATAGCTCCCAGAGTAATATATATTTAGTGAGCATCAAGGACTGTCTCTTACTATGCCATTCTTCTGTTCCTGCAAATAAACATATGAGACAGAGAGTACATCTGTAAACTCAGGATGTTCTGGAGCCTACAGACAGGTCAGACAGCTCCCAAGTTACTTAGGAATTGTCTTCCTTTACAGAGCAGACACAATGCTTATGCTAGTATACTAGCCACGACTATACTATACCTACTACCTAGGTGAATAAGGGTAAATTATACTCATAATAAAGATAAGCAATAGTCATTAGAACTGTCTTCCTACCTGTTGGCTTGGCAACTGATCTTGATTTTTCTTTAGCAAATTTCATTATCAATTTTAACAAGTCAGATTAGACTTATGTTTTAAAACATAAGTATTTTTACGGTAGATTTCTTACAGTATACTCTATATGGTGTTCAGTTTCACTAAAATAAATAGCAAAAGTTTTATTGACTATAAAGTAACTGGAACTTCATAAACTCTAGTGTTGATAAACATACTATTTCTGCATTTTTTTCTGGTTAGCTGAAAGGTGGATGAAAGGTCATTTACTTTATAATGAATAGGTTACATTTGTTACATATTTTTCAAGAAATATTTCTGCAAACAGAATGACATTGCTTCATTTTAGAACACAAAAAATAAGGTTGACCTATTCTAGTAAAATAATTGAATACTCATAATTCTCAGTGCTTTCCGGTTGTCTTAATGTTTTGTATTGTTTCCAGGCACTGGGAATATCTGAACAACAATTATCTGAACAATAATTATTAATTGTTAACTGCTATGATATATGCCTGTTATTGTACATTTAGGACAAAATCATTGACTAAAGATGAAAATCAGAGTCTCTGACTGGAATCAGAGTTTAAGAGCCTTTTTCTATTAACTAACTGTTTAAACACATGAACAGATCAGATTTTCTGTTTTTTTATAGATGATTCCAATAATTTATGCTTTTAGCAACTTTAAGGATTTCTCTTATATACACTAAAACACATTGAAAAAATATCAAGGAGATATGTAAATAACATATGCCTATGACTGCAACTGTAGCAGCAGAGATATGGCAAAACTCTTACCTGAAAAACTGTGCAAAATAGTGATATTTTTATAAGAATGGACTTATATAATCATTCCCACTTCCGTAAAAAGTCTTTTAATCAGGATACTGTCTAATCAAGCTGTATGTGACACATTGTGAGGGTGTTATGAGAACCCTGAAAGATACTCATTTCCTGATAGCATGGCATCTAACTTTTTATTGCTCATTGAAACAAAATAAAATAAAACAAATAAAACAAAATCAACCATCATTATTACATGAAAACTCTTTTTTTCTAACCTAAATTTCCTCCTTTACATGAAAGTTATTTATAATCCAGCAATAGTGCCTTTCATCTAAATAAGTTGGTGGTTCTGGGGTTTTTTGGGGGGTTTTTTGTTTGTTTTTCTTTCTGGACAATGTAAAAGATATAATTTAAAAACCCTGCTAGCTCCCTTAACCCTTCAGAGATATTACTGATATGTTCCTTAAACCCCTTAAAGGGTAAACTGAAATTCAGAGATGCTGTAAAAGATAAAAATTTCCTCTGAATGAAAAGTAAAAATAAACTATACACTGATAATAGGTTGTTTTCATCTTTGCATATGTTGCAAGATAAATGCACTCCAATAAATGATAAAATTCAACTTTTTACTACATTAACAACTCTTGTTTTGATATTGTCCGGGTAGGAATGTGCAATCGTACACTTACATCTGCTTCTATTCTACTTTTACTGGAATAAAGATAAAATGAAGATGACAACTTTTATCTAAAGAGGAACTTTTTTAAAGCTGTTTTCTTGTCACCACCCCTCATCTTTAATGAATTGCTCACTTTCTTAAAGTAGTTCAGGCTCATTTCTATTCCCAATTGAAAATAGAATTTCTGTTCTTTTCTTCCATTTCAGAGTGAGGTAGCAAGTTTACTTCTAAGTTTACTTCTCTATTTCCATAGGATAGACTAGTTATTCTTTCTCTAAGCAGGAATGAAACCTTATATGCTCAAACCTGCCATTTGAAGTGGAGGCTTTTGTTTGTTTTACATATGTGTATATATATATATATATATATATATATATATACTGCTGCTACCAAAAGTGACTATAGATTATCTCTAAATTGCATCTGCATTATGCTTTAGAATTTTTTATAGCCTAGTTGCCCAAGCACAAGCAAGGGTTTTCTCTTAGTTTCTTCATTTTCTGTTGGACCTATTCTACACTTCTCTACATATTTGTGAATTTTTACATGAGTGAGCTTTGAATTTAACCTGGGTAGGACTTGAATTCCTTGCAGTACAATAACCCATCTATGACATATCTAAGAAAATCCCCCCAGTCATGCCTCCTTAAACATCCTTGTTTAGGGCATACTTCTATAACATGTTTTCAATCTCCTTTGGGTTAAAGAAGGCTTAAAACTCAGATCCATTATTCCTTGAGTGTATATTCTCAACTCAGATTAATACAAAGAGGTTGGGGGAAGGAGGCATCAGAATTTCAAATTTCTCCTTCTCAAAATAGAATTAGCACTGCTATATTAAATATTTCTAATTGCCTTCTGAGATCTTTAGAGGAATAAATTTCTTCCCATTACATAGAAGGATTGTATCATACCCTATCACTCCCAAGATGAACTCCTAAAATTCCAACCAATCGACATCAAAGTGAATCATACTGGTTATAAGTCTCACCCATTACAATTGGAGAGTCAAAGGAGGAACCTATCTGGAAATTTTGATACAGTAGTTAAAAATATATGCAAAATTTTGTACCATGACATGTAGCTGAGTCTATTCCATTAATCTTACCTTTACAAAAATAGGTCAACTACTAGTGAATAAAACTGTATTCAACTGTATTGACTGTAGAGTACCCGTCAAGCTGATCATCTGTTATTAAATCTGTAAGTAATAGAGAGAGAAGCACCATTTTCAGATCCATCTAACAGTGTAGGTTTCTATGACTGAGCTTAAAAGAGTTTGAGCTTCCAAGAATAATGAATAATAAAGAATATTCTGTATCTCTTATATTCAAATTATTTTTGATTGAATGATACGCAATTATAAAATTATAAAAATGTAAAATTACATAACCTAGAAAAATGGCACACACTGAAACATTCTAAGGTGAAAAACTCACTAATATTTCGTCACCTGGATCATGTACTATGCACAGAAGCTACAGAATTGCAACTAAAATCTTTACTATGAATTCTTTTCCTTTAACTTATCAGATGTTCACTTTCGATGAGGAGTAACAGGATAATTGAGAGAGCCAGAGTCTCTACTTAAAATAGAAAGCCTCAGGAATTTGTATGTTGAAACCATTTTATTTCAGGCTTAGAAAGAAGAGCTTTGGCTGAAACTATGGGAAGCAACATTTTGGGTCTAAGTTGTTCAGCATAAGACACAACCTGCAGTGTGGCCAAAATGATTGGATACCTTAATCCTCAGGAATAATGGCAAATGCTTCCTGTGCTGGAACAAATTAAAGCAGCTTCTAAAATAAACTGTCTCCCACATATTTTATAGTTCATACTATTAGAAATGCTTTACCCAGCCTTTGAGGAAATCTCTCTGACTCATAGCTTCTCACAGTAAAGTATGAGTTGCTATGGTGCCTAAATGTTAATGGACAGGTTCTCTCCCTGGTAGTTTTCAGAGGCATCAGCCTTTCCACATCAGCTATATGAAGAACTTAAACACTTACTTTGAGACTTTACTAGCTATTGAAAATGAGTGAAATATCTGTCTGCCTGTGAGGTATGAACTGAATCCCCTCACTTCCCTCTGGGGTGACTTGTTTACTTTGGTAGGATTCTCCTCATTTGCTTTTTGCTTAAGATCATATCCTGTAACAAGGTCTAATGCGTCTAATTTGCTGGGGAATACAGCACTGCTTTACTCAGGTGTCTGCTGGTAAATCCTACACCTCCCTAAAGCAGCAAAACTAAATAGCATTGTCTGATTATATAGGTAATATCTGCTAATTACAAATGTATTCTCAGTGGAAGTGCTGCCTGACAGAATTAAGTCTATCTGATTTTTCTGTTGTTCTGTTTAATATCGAAAGATAGCTATTCTGCTCTTCAGATGAGAATCTAAGATTTGTCAAGATAATTTTACTGACAGAAACCTCCACAGAGAATGGATTTATCTTTCAGCTACTAACTTATCAGCTAATATGAGTTACATCAGTTTTACATGAATGAATTATAAATGAATCTTATTTATATTATCAAATATTCCTTATAAATCCTCATTGCTTTCTTCCATTGCTATTTTCTCTAAAAATCTTGTTTTATTTCAGAAGTAAAGAATGTTTCAGGAGAATGAAAAAGAGTCATATTATTCCATTTCAGAAGTATTGGAGAAAAAAAAAAAAATCCCTTATGACTATTCTGCTTGCTTTCAAACTGTTGTCTTACCAAATAAGCTGTAAAACAATATGTGGAAGGCTTAATTACTTGTATGGCCGTTCTTACTTGATTTGATGTATTTAAGAGCTCTTCAATTTAAACATTTAAGTTTATGTTTCCTAGGAGCTAGTCTCATCACAAAATGTGTAGCAGGCCTTCTACTTGGTAATAAAGATAAAAAGCATTTCTGCCTAATACCACGCAGAACTACAATTGTGTCATTTCTTACACTAATTTAAAAAGAGGTAGAAAAAATACACATTATGGATGCAGTTTCTTTGTACTTAGATACCTTTTCACTTGGAGCAGCAACGGTTAGTTTTCATTGCTTTTTCACTAACTTTAGCCTGAGTTTTCCACTTAATTGTGTGAGAAAACTGTTCTGTAATATTTCTGTATACTCTGACTGTTAGGATTTACAATTTGTTTTTTGCCTTAATAAGGGTAATTTTTTATCAGCTTTTTATCACATTTTATCACCTTACTGCATAGAAATTATTAAAATACATTAGGAACTAGACTTTGTTCTGGCAAATAGAGATCTGAATTCAATCACATATCGCATTACGAATTTTGTGTGTGGAGTCTATATATGCCTCAGGTAATCATTGCTTCATGTCTGTATATAAGCAAGAAAAAACTATAATTCAGAATTATCCTTAGGTTAATTTCACACTTATTTTAATAATCTCTGATTTAAATTACATGGATTCATAAAATACCTGAGAGTCACAGAACATCCAAACTTTGCCTGCTACCTGAGCTTACATTATAACCATATATTACTTAAACCCATAAAGAATGATTCAGATCACTGACCAATTTTAGTTACTTGTACAGCCAGCTGGATTAATTCCATTAAAATAATTAACATGCCAAAGCAGAATTCATTTGAAATTATCCCCTGCTCATCCCCAATAAGACATTAAGAGGCATGATTTCTGCTTTCTCAATTTAGCATAAAGACACTGGTCTTCTGGACTCTGGTCATCAGCATTCGTTATTACAGACTGTCTATCACAGACCTGTGCATTCACGAGCCAAATCAGACACCTCCAAAAACATGATAAAAAAACATGAGAAGATTTATTTTAAATCTGGGGATTTTACTGTGTTCAGGTCTATGTTAGTTTAAGCTCTCAACGCCTTTTCAAATATTCTTGTGTTAATACTAAAACTTTTTAAAAAAATCATCATTTATTGTGATAAACAGCAGAAGAAATGTCACAGATCTTAACAAATCTGTAGTAGAAATCCCACTTCTACTACCACATCTGCAGCTCATGACATCTGCATTTATGTTTGTTTGTTTGTTTGTTGGAGGGAGCAACCACAGCGAATCCTAGTAGCAAGCGGGCAGAATTCTGTACTTCATAGCTCATTTTTATCTTGTTTTTCTCTATTTGCTCTACTTATCTGCTGTCATTTCATTGTGTAAAGCTATTTTTTAACCCTATCTGAATATTAGGGTACTATTTGCATCATAAGATATGTTTTTGACAGTACAAACTACTAAATGGTGTACTGCTAGTAAGAATTCATAACTTTAAAAAACACAGACGGTGCCAACTTAAAATATTTCAAAAAGTTTTTTTTTTTTTTCTTTCTCTCTCTATTGGCAGCTATATATTTGAGAGTGGAATTTAAAAAAAAAAAAAAAAGAAGAAGAAGAAGAAGAAATCTGAGTTGGGAGCATATCTTCCATACATTTTACGTGTGACATTTAGTTCTATTGTGCTTAATGCCTTAAAAATGTCAAAACATGTCAATCTCAACAGGGACCGGTTTTAAAGCTTCTGTGTTAATGATAAATAATGATTTGAGAATGCAAATTTTGTACTCAGTGGAAGAATAGAGAGGTGTCAGTTTTTGCTGAGAAAATGTTTAAAACAGAGTCTGAAGTGAATATTAAGTCAAGAGAGTTTTGAGATTCACTCAAAATATCTTAGCAACTCCAAACGATAGCAGTGTCTGGTGGAACTGTGTAATTCCACAGAAATGATTTTCTAAAGGGTTGAAAACTCCCATAAGAAAATCCACGTCTCTCCTCCAGCTTTTTTTTTAATGTCCTCCATAGATGCTGCTTTCAGCATAGCGGCTGAGAGGGGATCTCATCAGTGTTTTCAAATACCTCAAAGGAGGCAGTGAAGAGGATGGGGCCGGCCTCTTTTCAGTAGTGGCCACGAATAGAACTAGACGAAACGGCCACAAGCTGAAGCACCAAAAGTTCCACAGGAACTTAAGGAAAAATTTCTTAACAGTGACGGTGCCAGAGCCCTGGAACAGGTTGGCCAGAGAGGCTGTGGAGTCTCCTTCTCTGGAGATCTTCCAAACCCGCTTGGACGCAGTCCTGAGCCACATGCTGTAGGTGACCCTGCGTGTGCAGGGGGGTTGGACTAGATGATCTCTAAAGGTCCCTTCCAACCTTAAGGATTCTATGATTCTAGTGCCAGAAGAATAGGATAAAGATAGCATATGGTCATTTAACAGAAAAGGTGTGTGATTAACTTTTGCTTCGTTTAATAAATAAGTAAGGGCTATAAAATCACGGGATCACTGAGGCTGGAAGCGTCTTCTGGAGTTCACCTAGTCCAGCCTTATGCTCGAGCAGGGTCAGTTTGCCCAGGACAGTGTCAATGACAAAGAATGGCAACTCCACAGCCTTCCTGGACAAAGAGTTATTGTAGCTCTATCACAAAAGTGAAGCTGTTGCTTTCTATTTTACTAATTACTAATTTACTAATTTTTCTATTTTTCTAAAAGCTATTTTACTTTGTCACAGATAAGACCAGATAAAAGCTTGCAAACCAAGAGTCAGAATATATTTCCTGAGTCTCCTCTTCAGTTAGAAGGGGGAATAATGTTCCAATGACATCTAGCAGCAGCAGATAACATTTATCTAGACACTGCAAGCAGAGGTGTTGCTTCCATCTATTCCCTGCTCCCTTCTTTCTTCTCCCAGCACTCTTTGAAGGATGTCAGAATAGCAATTTCTCTGTTCCTCCACATTATGAGTAGCCCATCAAAGCAAATAAGATATCTGTAAGCATGTATGAGAATACAGGTTAGATTCTGCTCATGCCTTAAAGATTATGTGAAAGACTTGTAGTATCTGTAAATATATTGTCTTAAAGTGTTTAATATTTTCTAGATATTTATATCTGCAATTGTTACATTGTGTTAATGTGCATATGCATATATAAATATATGTGAATATATGCCTTTGCACAAAACAATCAGCTACTCTATATGCCTTACTAGTTGTAAATATGTATCTAGAAAGAGGGACTTGCTTCTGTGTTAAATATTTTATGTACAATCTGAGAAGTAGTCACCTTTATCTCTGGTATTCAGACATAACATCTCATCTTTACTTCTGTAGTGGGACAACTTCAAGAGAGGACTCTGATCAAGCCATTCTCTCCATGTTTTACCCCTTTCCAAGTGTTGTGTCTTTGAAATGTTTTCAGCCAACATGAATATATGTTCAAGTCCTGTTTCTACAAAATGATTAACACTTATATTGAGTTCAGCAGAGAACTCTGCACGAAACCTTCAGCATGACCCAGGATAAAAGCCTTTAGAAAACATCTTCTTATTTTATAGGTAGAATAATAAAGCCATATCAAGAGAGAATATTGGAGAAATGTGATTCAAGCTGAAATTATATCACGATGCAATTACATAATTGTGCTTGCTATCATTTATAAATCTAATTAATATAAAAAGTATTTGTTTTCAATAATTTCAAACCTTGAACACCAATTGCACATATATATATCTCATTTTGTTTGACTATAATAAATATCACAGAAAAAAAATCAAATGTGTCACCCGTATTAAAAAAATAAAATAAACTGACAACATATTTACTTTTTGACAAGGAAAAACAAAGTGGTACTGGAGAAGTATAAATAGGAAGCTTCTGAAAGCTCTAAATATGCTTCCACCAAATAGCCAGAAAAGGCTGGTTGAGGTTTACCAGCAGTGCCCACAAAGAACACAGGGACTCAATATGCTGCATCTCAACACATTGGCTTGGAAATGTCAATCCCTATACTTTCCTGTTGTTTACAAACTCTTAATTTCCATGTTCAGAACATGGGTCCATTGTGTACCTCTGCCTGAACATACACAGGTGTCTACGTGTCAAGAGGTTCCTTCCCCTGTGGCACTGAAATAATGATTAAACTGCTTATTATAAATGAAAATAAATTGTTTTCTATACACAAACACTAACTGTTCTACGAAAAACATAAGCAATAAAACAGAAAACTATACTAGGCAGTAACACAAATCTCATGTACAAATAAATTTATTTATTCTTATTACAAACGCAAGCCCTTCTAGTGTTATCCCCTTCAAAATCATGCTGAACTGCGAGATATTCTGCATTTAATTTAGAACTGGTAGAAATATATCTAAGCAGAAAAAAATGTCTTAGCAATTATATCAGTACAGAGTGTGTTGATGGTTAGGATCACTCTTCTGTCATGAGGGTGTCACAAAATATTAGGGAGATGAATCCTCCAGGGTAGCAAATCTTCTTCAAATAAAAACGAACGGAGTAAACAAAAGCAAGCACATTCAAATGTGATTACTTGTAATCAAAGTAAAAAAGAAATACTCCAATGAACAGAAATATGTGTGTTTTATTTCCCATACAAATTCTCTCCATATAATTAGAAGGTGTCCTTCATAATACAGGTCATACTTTGTGATGTGAAACCTACTGAGTTGAATGTGGTGGCATATTAATGGTAGTTGCACTGACTCAATACTGTGTTGGTTAAGAGAGATATATAGAATTAGGAAATGTGAGAACTTGGCTCAATATCTTTAAGGGTCTGATAAAATGTTGGTTACTTATTAGGACTAGAAATTGTTATCATCTTGTGCAACAGGAGCTTAATTCTGCCAGGTGTCCCATCAAGAAAAACATCTGTGGATCTCTGGATGCAGGAAGAGTGCCATAGCTGTCCTCACAGCTTCTGAAGTTTTGAATATTTTTTTTCCACAGCTTTTGATGTATCTTTTTATTATATCAAGAATATTGGCCAATTTTGTAAAGGTAAGTAAACCTCAAGTAGAGAAGCCATCTTCCATGGATTTAAATCACAAAAATACAACACTGCTCATTCTTTCTTTCCTTCCTTCAAACTCTATACCGTGTATTGGAACAAGAAAGGCAAGTCTGCATTTGCCACTAGTAATCTTTTCCTAAATAGCAGTCTGGCAAAGGGACACAGACAAACTGGAGTGAGTCCAGCAAAGAGTCAGAAAGATGATTAAGGATTCTGAGTGTCTGACACAGGAACTTTTCAGCTTGGAAAAGGCTCAGGGGGATCTTATTACTGTACATAAATAATTGATGTGGTAAGGAAGTAAAGAAGATGGAGACAGACTTTCTTCACTGATGCCCAGTGAAAGGACACAGTGCAATGGACACAAATTGAAATGCAGAAAAATCCACCTAAACAGAGTAGAGAACTTTTTTTTTAGTGTAAAAATGGTCATACATTTGAAGAGGTTGCTCAGAGAGACTGTTAGAGGAATTTCCATCCTTGGAGATATTCAAAATCCAACTGTACATAGCCCTGAGAAACCTGCTAATGTTTACCTTGCTCTGAGCAGGGATTATACGAGACATTGTTAAGAGGTGCCATCCAATCTCAACTATTATGTCATTGTGACATAGAAAAATCCTACCCTGAATGGTTGTACAGCAGGGTTTTTTTTTCATGTATCAGATCACTTTTACTACACTACACACGGATCACATGGCTAATGACGGATCACATGGCTTGTGTGAAAAATAACACATAGCATCACTGTCAGCTCACAGCACATGAGGTCTCTCTCCCACCTCTGGAAAACAAGATAGACACAACTACAGTGCTGTCCTGAGGAACAGAAATCTGAGATCAACGAGAGAAGTACATCGTCAAGTATTGCCCTCAGCTGATGTCTCCCACTACACAATTCCCAAAAGTAAATACTTGGGTATGTGACACAAAGAAAGGTTCAGTACGCTAGTATATAATGTTGATTAGACCATTACAGGGAAGGCTTATTGTATCCCCAGAGACAAAAAAGTTGACTTCACAGAAATGTTTTTTTCTTATTACTCTCTTTTAATAAATCACTAGTTTAAAAATAGATACATTTTCATTAGTGCCCAGATTGCTTTCTCCTTCTTTCATCTTATTTACTGCAATAGTTATAGTCAACCAGAGAATTTGCGACACGTATTGATGAAATACAACAATCTGTAGGGAGAGAAAGGTTTCATATAAAATTTACAGCTTGTCTTTTTATGCAGAACTTTCATGTCAACCAAATGAAAATAGATCACTTTCTTTATGCTTTAACAACACAGACTCGGAGAATATCTACTGGAAATTTAGATGATTATCACTGGAAACCTTACAATATGCTGCCTACCTTTGTCATCGTAACAACATTTCTCGTTTGCCAGAAACATATTTTGCTCCGGGATTTCTTTAAAATGACTAAAGAATAATTTAAACTCGCTCTGTCTTTATATTCCTGGAGACAGGGATTCCCTTTTCATGAAAATTTCATAGGAAGGAGAAAGGTTTAGAAAAGAAAAAAACTGCAAACTACAGCCAACATTTATATCAACCAAATGGCCTGATACATTACCTAAAGCAAAAAAAGCTTCCACTTGGAAGCTAAATTCAAAATGACCTTGTGCTTTTTTTTTCAAAAAGGCTGGCATCTGAGGTCACTGGAGTGAATTGTGATAGACAGTCCTTCTCTCTGTATAGTTAGGAGGCATGTCTGGCACACAAATTACTGCCAAGTAGAGAACAAAAAACATAACATAGAACACTTTCATTTCTTTGTAAAATAATGGCAAATGTGATCTACAACAATTATGACTTTCATGAAATATTGCAAAATTTTCGGCAACTTTATTTCACCATCAAGAATGTTCTAGCCTTTTCAATTTAATGTTCATAAATTAAGTCTGTTCTTTTATTGGCCTCTGCTCTTAACAATAGTAACTACATTTCCCCAGCAGGCAGATCCCAGCTGCACATAATATTGTGCAGTGTAGTTTAAAAAAATATATATTGCACTTGTGTTAAAGCTGACTAAATCACTGAATCAAATAATAATGAAATGGAAAAGAACCTGGAACTGCAAGTGAGTGTTTTAATTGAGATTTAAATATAAGAGTTGAAAGCAAACTCCACACTACTCACTTATGTAGGGAAATTGTTAACAGCAATTTCAGAAGAAGGCAATTTTTGCAAGGCTATTTTTTCAATTCATTCTCCAAAGAACACATGAGCAACCTCTGTCAAAAGACTCTAATCTGTCAATAGGACTGCATGTGTCCTCAACTTGTTTCTACAATAGCAATTTTTCACTGGAATGTTTTGATTGACAGATTATTTTTTACATCTGCCTCTTTTGGGAGCAGCTTAATGTTAAGATGAAAAATACACTTGGGGGTTTCAAAGCAGGTGGAAAAACTCACACTTCTGATTAAAAGAGAGAACTGCTTCTAATCCTGTGTTTTCCACTGTGCCTGAAAGTGTCCTATATATAGAAGAAAAACATCTTGACACTTCTGAAACATTTAAAAAAGAAGAAAAGGAAGAAAAAAGATTACATGTAACTTACCATTAAAGTTTACTGCTCGAATATAACTAAGTAGCTCTTTACCATCAATTGTGCTCATCCTTGGGCACAGACCAATATATCCAGGACAGAGATCTTTATGCATGTTGTGTAGTGCATAGGCCATGGAATAAACAGCATCAATTACAAATTGAACTTTTCCTTCTTGCTCATAGGCTGAATCTCTTGCAATTCTTTCTAAACCTAAGGAGGAAGAAGAAGAAAAAGAAAAACAGTCAGTCATCTTCTATCTGTGTGCATGTCTATATGTGTCTGTGTGAAAATTAACTGCAGAACATAAATGACTACAGTCAGATTGGTGAGTAAAATTAGGACTCAATTATCTGTCAACTAAACAAATAAGACAAGTAAAAATAAGGCCATCTGGTTTTACCTCTAACCATTGTACATTGTGCCAGGTATATAAACAGTACACTGAGTTCTGCGTTGGAAAGGAGGATAGAGCATTTAATTAAAAGAAAAGGTAGTATGCATACATATGTATTTCTAATATCTTTTTTTCCAGTTTACTGATATTCATTGAACAGCTGGTTATTGTTTTTTATATGATATTTTTACATGACCCTGCCATTCTGATTTAGATTAACTTTGAGGCTACCTCAATTTTTATCTACATCTATTGTTTGATAAGGATTATTTAAACATGTCAGGGAAAGATGATGAACATTTGTCAAGTGATGTCACTATCTGTTTCCGTATTGAACTGTGCTTATTCTGAGATCTTTTTCCTGTATTTATTGATGAATTATAATTTATATGGAGAAATATGTAATGTCTCCTTTTCCCTACAGGGACAGTTTCACTGAGGAAGGAATACAGTGCAAAACAAAACATTATGAAATTTTGATTCTGGTGAGATTGCCAACTTTGATCTTTGGAGACAACATTTACTCTCAGAGGTAATAGTGCTAACTGGGAAAGCTAAAAAATAATAGGAAAGAAAAATATATTTTTAAGTAGACTACCAACATAACATCCCATGTCTCTTACACTTTATAGAAATTCTGCCATTGATTTCAAAGAGTCAGAATTTTAATTTATAAGGAGAATAAAGGCTCTGAAACTACAGATGTGAGGTCTGCCCCACTGAAGTCTACACTCAAGCTCAGTCATATTGAGTCAGTTGTCTCAATGAACACAGGATTTAATACCTAGAATACAAAATTTTTCATTTCGAAAATATTCCATTCAAGTTGTTTCAGACTATTTATAAATTAAACAAAAATGTATACCTCATTTCTTCAATATTCTATGTTCTAATCCTTAATACTTAATTATTTTATGCTTTATTGCTAAGCACAAGATTATCTCAGATTAATATATCTATTTTGTTTTGTTTAAGTTTTAAAAATTCCACTGTTTAGGTCTCATCTTTCTTTAAGCAAAATATGCAAGCGAAAGTGAATTGAAAAAAATGCCAAAACAAATAGTAGCTCTACTCACAAGTCTTTCTTCTCTTTGCCTTCTGCACTTGCCACTTTCTCAGATTATAAAACTAACATGTAACTTCTAAGAATTGAACAAATTTGTAATTTGATAAACAGTAGTATTTTGTGCTTTAAACATCCCTGAGCAGTGGGATAGATAGATAGTGCCGAAAAGATCATGGCATACTTTTATTTCTCCTCAGGGATTAGTAATAAACATCACTATTATTGAAAAAGATACTGGTCATTCAGAGAAGAAATCACATAACCCATTTTTGTGACTGATTCCAAGTAATTTGATAGATGCTTTTCAAGACATGCTATGTATGATTGGCAATACCGTTGTAAATAGTATGAGGCACATGCTAAACAGAAAAAGTTCTCCTTGCACATGCTGAAGCTAGCACAGTAACTTAAAATGCAGACATAAAGGATGATAAATAGGATACAGATGAATTAGATTGCAACTTTATTAAATTAGTTCATTTGAGAACAAGCTTCCAACAGTAAATCCCAGGTAGAGTTTAGGAGTCCTACCTTAACTGTTTCTGCTGCATTAAGAACTGCCAAACAAGGACACAACAGGATTTACAGAGATGCTATAGGCATGCAGGATCTAATGACCTGTAGGTATTCCCAAGAGATTCTTCATCCTCTGAATGGGATGGTCAGGTCAAGAGAAATTTGAAGGAGATGTGCCTCATTTTTATTGCCAAGCCAACGTAATTCCTCTCACACACCAGACAGATGTATGTGTATGTCTAAAGGTAAGGGATGGTGAGAAGACAGGAGGAATCCCCTTCTATAATAAATACTAAATTAAGAAACACAGAAAATTGAAAATCCTATGCAAATACCTTGTGCTATGTGCAAAAGCTTATTAGAATAAGGAGTAAGAGCAGGGATAGGGCTCCTACTATCCTGTACGAGTTTGTGCCTGTAAGATAGTTGCTACTGATGCTCTTCCAATTCCCAGAACAAGAGTAACCATCTGGACCATTGCAGGAATTTGTCTTCATCCTTCTATGCATTTCTTTTCCCCCTTTGCTATTGTAACCCCTGTGGTGCAAGAATAATTGCGCCTGCTGTTCAGGATGGTGGAGATCATCTAAGACAGGATGACATAACTGGTAGAGTGACATGTAGATTACGAGGATAAAGGAAGGTGTCTGGGGTACAAGTCTGTAGGTGAAGAAGAGCAAGTGACTTTGTCAATCCCCTGACAAAGAACTAGGAATCAAGAGATTTCAAGGAATCTACTCCATAAATAGAACAAAAAAGAAAAATTAAACTTTCACAAAAATAAATTGTATTTTAATTAAAAGTTTCTACTCAATATGAAATCTGAAATCTTAATTCATGCTCCTTGAAGACCAAAGGTTAGACTCAAGCACTTTGTCTACAACAGATGGTTAGAGCTCCAGACTGCAACAGTATTCTGAGGATATGGGGTTTGAGCTCCGGACATTTTGTGCTTTGGGAGACAGAAGTGTGGTTCCAGTTTGGCGTAATGGAACTGTTTTCTAGACTAGAGCAGATGAATACACTCTGAAACCTAACAATCATTCTTTTTATTTGAGTCATATTAATTTCTTCCATTGTGTTTCTTATTCAGAAAATTTTATTCTTTATTAATCTTGTTCTTTATTATCAGTCATTCATTGTTTTGCCTCAGACCAATTGGAACATAATTGCCCAAATAATCTTTTCTATTCAGTTCAAATGCTGGGTGAGTTTAAATCTTCCACCAGTTGTTGTATCCCGATACTTCAGAGCTTATCAAAATCAAAGTTAACAACTCAGAAAACTTCTATCTAGCTCTCTGAAAACACTCAGGTATAGACTATACAGATTTTAAGTTTAAAAACTCTCATCTTTAACTGTGGCAAAGTGTCACCATTTCCAGTTACTTAAATTGAAAATACTTTTCCCATCATCATCTCATAAAATTATATAATTTATTTCATTGCCATATTATTAACATAATACTAATTTTTCTGTGTCATTATCGATACATCTAGCAATGGACTAATAACTCATTTTGCTTGAGAAACTCATGGAAGAAACACTGCTGACTGTAGATTTCCCTTTATATGATTTTCTGGCACTTATTTCACTATTTGCTATTTTTTGATTTATGTATCATACTTTTAGGTTGGTTCATTTTGCCTCATGGGCAAAAACTACTATTTCATTTGAAAAAAACAGCTTAAAAAATGAAGCCTTTCATGTCTTCCCCTTCAGTTACGGCACAGCAACATGAATAGCTGACTTAGCAGAGAGAGAAATCCTGCTGCAATAGGGTCAGGAGCCTCCTAAAGTTACATTTGTCACTTGTGAAGAAAGATGCTTTTCATAACACGTGTATGCCTCCCACCTTTTCTCAATCTCAGCCACTCTTCTTTTTCCCTGTCTCCTCTCACATGTGCTGAATGACAAATCAGCTCTTTTATGGCTTGTGCCCTAGTTCAGGGAAGCAAACTCTCCAGCGCTAATGGTGGAAGGACAAGTAATGTGTGCATGCCGAATGACAAATTATAATAAAAATGATTTGTGAAAATGATAATAGGTAAAATTGTTACTGATGAACAATGTCTGTTCTATATTAGCTTCTATTTACCTATATTTGTATTCATATACAAATGCTTTACACTAGATAATTTATTTATTAATTTATTTATTGCTTTACACTAGATAATGCAACTGTATAACTTATTGGGGATTTTTTCAAACTTCAGTATTAGCCATTGGGGGGCCAGTATTCAGTATTGGGGGTTTTAGATATCTAGAAATTTTTTTCTGTTCCCAGCCACTATTCACATAATTTTCCTCACATCTAAATTACCACAGTTACTTGGCTCACAAAATGGTTTTAGTCTAACTTCACTTGGAAGCAAACAAAACCAAAGGTAAACATTACTGTTTTGAGATAGTTCTTTTTGTTCATGCAATGATAACTAAATCATAATCATTTGCAAATAGGTTACCATTAATCTCTAGATCAGGGATGATCATCCTCAATTTGACAGAATTTGCTAGTGCATCCCATCTTTGCAGGAATGTTTTTTTCCTCAGAAAGTTGTCATCTCTAATTTTTAGAAATTCTAAGTTGTTTTAGCAGGCTCAGCAGGAGCACCAGGAGCATATGCTACTCCAGTTGAAGTCTTCCCTGGTTATTCAGCTGTTTTCCTGACACCTTATAGAGGCTTCTAAGAGTTTGTTCTCTCTGAACAAATAATATTATAGAGATCACCATATTCAGTTACTCAAACTCAAAGGGTTGATATATTTTCATGGTGAGGGAAGTCAAGTGCTCTTTTCAAATAGCCACTCTGTAAAAATGAGCCTTGTTTTGCAAACGATGAGTTCACAAAGAGCTACAGTTCCTCTATAATTGTATGATATCAGTTTAGGAAGCAATTCAGAGAGGAAGTTAAGGATTGTATCAATTTTCCAAGCCATTCCAAAAAGAAAATTGAGAACGTGGAAGCAATGATAGTGAAATGAAGCCATTTGACAGTATACTCTCCTCCAAAACACAGCAGATGTGATTCTGCAGTTTAATGAACTCACAGCTGGTGTAACTTTTGGGCAGTTGTCCCTGTTTATGGCAGCTCACAAAATATATACAGTAAGACCAACTAGTTGGGGTCTGAGTTAGAAAGAGTTTTTCAAACACTAGAAGAAGATGCAGATTTTAAAATGCTTCTTAGCCAGAACTGGGGCAAAACCTCATGTTTTTAAGACTCTTTGCAAACAGGAAACAGGAAAAAAGAACATAGAACACTTCAGGTGAGTTACAGCATTTCCAGGATTTTTATTTCATTGTCACCTTAAATGATAAAGTATTTTTTTTGTGTGTTTTTCCAAATGCCAAAGTATAGCACTTTCAAAATGCTTTTCCTGACAAAATATATTTTTCATTGGAAGTACTATAACATTTTTCCTGACCTTCATAGCAAATTGGAAATTAGTTTCAGCAAAACCTTTTAATGAATACACAATAGTATACATTGAAGTTGAGTTAAACTATAATTCTAGTCACACTGGGGTTTTTTTGTTTTTGTTTTGTTGTTGTTGTTAGAAATCCTATATGTGACATTTTACTAGTGTGTTTTCCATTAGAAAAACAAACTAAAGTTGCATTAATACAA
>VZSV01000031.1:3329956-3346874 GCA_013398735.1 Nothocercus julius
TAGTAGGATTCCTTTGGTTTTAGCAAGGTTTTATGCCAGAGAGTAAACTGCTTTCAGATGTAGCAAAGTTTTTTATTTATCATTCATTCCATGCATTTTGCAGATATCCTAAATATTTACATATTCATATAAATAGCATTCAAGTCCTATCTTGTTCTATCCTTTTTTTTTTTTCCAGAAGACCTTTGAATCAGATATTCATATCTCAGTTTTGCTCAAATCTTATATTCTTGCAAATTTTGTACAATACAGCATTTACCAGAGTTAAGTTTTTGTATGCATCAAAGTAATGCAATAGATTTGAATCTGTGTTGCTGCGGCATTCAGTTTTGTTAACCCTGTAGTTCACATATGCTCTGAATTATTTATGTGAATAATAAAGAGAAAACAGAATTAAAAAGTACAATTTATAAAAAAAACAGGTTTCAAGATGATAGATTTAAGATTGCTGCACTTCATTTTATACACATGACTCTATAGTTACTATCAAAATGTAGTTACAAAAGGTAAAAACATGATTTAATTATCATTCTAAACTCTACAAAATTACCAACATTTTTTAAAAAACAGGGAATCTTAGCCTCCAAAATAAAAACATTCCTCTTTCACAAATCAAACTTTGATTTGGTCATAAAACAGACAAATTAAGAGTTGTACAGAAGAAAAAAAAAAAAAAAAATTATACGGCAAAAGATGTCTGTTTGTTATAGTTAAGTCATGCCAAAAGTCTTCTTTGACATTTCTGAACTAAAGGAAGTAAAGAAGAAAGCTCTGTTAACACAGAGATCTAAGGACTACTTGGTCAAAGATATTTTGTAAATATTTTTCAAACATTAACTCTTAAAAGCAGAGATACACACTGATTCCAGTGCATTCAACATTTTCCATTCTTCCTAGAATCCTGTATGCATAAACATAAAAGTTTCCATAAATAACAGCAAATTAAAAAAATGGAATAACATGCAGGCATTTGTTAGATCCATCCTACTACATAAAAAGTCTATGAAAATTCACCACAGCTGTACATCCTGTTCATGTGATAACTGAGATCCAAAGACACACAATTCAGTTGCTGCTCAGTAGCCTAGCGCACTCTTGCTCTTGGTAGCCCAGTGCACTACTTTATCATACATACAATCTGGCTCCTAAGGAAGCGTGCACATTTTTGGAGAAATCCCCCAAAATACCAAATTTCTTTTAACTGTCAGAACAGTATACGGTTGAGTCTTAACATTTATAGAAATGTTCAGCCAAGCATTTGGCTGAATTTCTTCAATTAAAAAAAAAAAAAAGGCATCTTTTCTGATCTTGAAGTGGGTATATGGACAGAACCTGCAATTTCTGTCACAGGTTGCACACAGGAATATCTAAATCCAAGAATAATTTACAATTGTAATAGTCTAGGCACATATAGGTGGAAATAACTGGAAGCTGTCTAGAAACTCTACAGTTTGTGAGCATTTCTAACATGGACTTCAATACATAACTACCAAGTCTATAGCAATGGCTATCAGTTTGAAGGAATTCAGTACAAAAAGATGAATTTATGCATTGTCTGGAAGCATTTAATCTCAGAGGACCTTCAGCGCATAGCAACAGTATATATAAAACCACCTTCCTCTGTTCATTCACTGCAAGAGCTTTTAAGTTTAAGCTTCAGATAGAAACTCTGGGGACTATTGTCCTCAGAAGTATTATCTCTAGTTACAAACTTCTGATTAAGAACCTGCTTAAGAAAAGCTATCTTTTAACTGGAAAGCACTTCCTGGATATATAAATATAGCAATATCCAAGCAAATCAACCTTTAAAGTATTTATGGCTACTACTTGATATGAGTCTCTTCAGAGACACAAGAGTTAAACTACAGAGACGTGTCATGAAGAATATTGCAACATCAGAACTGATGATGGTAATGACTGCTGACTAAAGGACAGCGCTTGAAGATTTCAATCTATAGCGTAGTAACATCCCATCAGAGGATGCAATAAATATTTAATAACTAACAAATATTTAATAACTAATTCTACCTGAAAAGAAGCGTTTAAAGGAAGTGAGAATAAAGTGCCTTCCAGACCATACTCTTTTCTGCGACTAGTTTGGACTAAATACTTATCTCTTAGAGAACAAACATTAGGCAAAATAAATCCCAACCAAAATATGGATTTGTTGATTTTGAATTTTAACAGCAGTTCAATGAATGACTTATCCCTTTTTTCAAGAATTGGGTAAATTCACTGTGGTGTCCACCTGAAAACAATTTATTCTCTATTGTTTAAGCCTCTCTGTCCGTATGTTCTCCAGGCCCTACAAGGTGTCAGTCTCTTAACACACGTCCTGAGATTCCCACACATACCAGCCCACTCACCTCACCCTTCTTGCTTGGTCACCTGTGTTGGTCTTACATTCCTTCATTTATTAGGTCCTCACACTGCTAACTCTTCACTCGCACTTTGTTGTAAGTCTGATTGAAGCCTTTTGCTGTCTGCTGATGAAGCCTACTGCTGGTACAAAACACTGCCGCACACTAACTGTCTACTGCTTAATTTTCTGCTACAGGAGTAGAAATTCATATCCGACAGAACAAACGATTATGTTTCAATTTTGATGGAGTTATAGTTTTGTTATGTTGGAGTGGTTGCAAGGACTGTTTTTAGTAATGAGAAAATATATCACATTTGCATTTATTCTCAAGGCTACATGTTACTATTAGGGAGACAATTATGAAAAAAGATTTCAAGGCAATTTACAATGAAAACCAATAAAAATATAACAAATGTAAATATAAATAACAATAGAATTCCATTTTGAGTTACTGATGTGTCCTTATTCTCAGTAGCAAATTTTCAGGATGAGATTTGTGGAACTGGACAAGACAGGAGTAGTCATGACAGAGTTTAGATGTGAAAATAAACTGCTTTTTTCAGGAAGAAACTTTCAGGAAGATCTGACAGGAACTTTATACAATATTGATGGAAATAAAGCTGAAGCAAATGTTGCTTTAACTTTTCCACTTACCCCCATCCACCTTCTCTTTCCCTTGTTTCCCATCTTAATGATCTCATCACATCACAAAAACCAGGATATGATGTGGAAAAAAAGGTCAGTTTCACTACTCTAACCAGTAGGGAAAAATTTTCAATGTCATAGAAAGTTAAATATTTTTTTTCCTTTCAATATTTCAGTTTTATATAAGAAGAAAATGAATTTTTGATGTTCAGAATGGAAAGGTTGGGGTCAAAAGCTCTGAAGAGGTATGGACTATAATTTTATCACGTATTACTGTAAAAATAAACCTATGTGTTTTTCTAGAAATGGTGAAATATCACTGAACAAGCTTGTAGACAACAGCCAAAATGTAACATTTTCAAAAGGAGAAAATCTGCAAAATGAAAATCTGTAATTTTCCTCCTATTTTAATTAAAGCTGTTTCTTCAACTCCTGATAAAAATAAAAGCACCATAAATTAGAATTAAGCGTCTAGTTAATGGACTATTTGATGCCATGAACAGGATACAGACAATTGGCTTCTCGAAGGAGATCTCAATGTAGAGTATGAAGACAGTTTACTCACAAACACTATTCTTCCTACAACCCACAAGATAGCTAGTTCTTTAATCACAAAGTAATTAGAGCTGATTGGCTTGATTGCTAAATTAGGGACATTAGGGGTTTTACTCCTTTAGCAGGTTTTCTGCACAGGCTCCACTTGCATAGTTATTACAGTGGCAAATATCCTGTCCTTCCCATGGGAAACCCCTGACAATCACACTCCTGGGAAAAAGGTTCCCTCATTGACAGAGCTGTCGCCTTCAAATACAAAGAAATAATTTTCTCCCCTTGTTCCTCTAAGTGTGTATGTGAATCGGGCCAATTATCTACAAAGAGCACAGGGGAGAAGCAAGAAACATATTTGGAGATGATATCTGGGAGGCAGGGGGAAGTAGAAGATATGCTCTCAGAGCTTTGGCAGCAAATTTGAGAACTACCTTGCTGGCAACATGCTAAATTAGATAGTGCTGAACATGATGCCCGTGATTAAGCAGCAAACAATGCCCAGAAAAGTATAAAGGTTCCTGCAGTACAATTTAGGTATGTAATATTAAAAAGTAATCAAAAACATTCTTAACTGCATAAATATCTTTGAATTTCAAAACTTTACCAAGGTGTCTGAAGTTCTATTATTTTACACAACTAAAAACAGAACCGTCTTGAGGACTTGAGCACCTTTCTCCTCTACCTAGGGCCATCCATAATTCACAGCAGAAACAAGGCAACACCTCCCAGGGGATGAATTCCATAAACATATCTGAGTACAACAAACTCATATTGAGTTCTATGCAGAAATAAAATAAAGCCATATGATACTCCCCTTTTCCGTGAAATATTTAGTGAATAAAATACTTTCTCAGGATTCAGATCTCACCTCCAGGTGCTAGTACACTAATAACAATAATGTAATAAGTATGCAAAATACAGTTAAAGAATCAACTTTCTCTTGATGGGATATACTCACACTGTCATATTTTACACACCAGTATCAGCAACCCCTCTAGTGTGAATTATTATGAGCAGAGTGAGGTTTCAGACCTGCAATTCACTGTATCTTATAACAGTACTCTGAGTCTGAAGTTTTATTTTCATCAGTGATTTCTACTGGTAATATCAAATTAAGAAAAGTAAATTTATAGTAGCTTTTATGTACTGCTGTAACCTTGAGATAGTGAGTACTTGGTTATTCCAATATTTCAGAAATCAAATGGAAAAAAACATGACTTTCTTACATTTAAGTGACCACCTATGATAGCCATTATAACATCATAAGCCCCTTTCAATAACGGACAATGAACCAAAAGTAATTTTTCACCTGATTTCTTGAACAACATTGAAATTCCCCCTGAAAACCATTTGCAACCCTTTTTGCTATTATAGGTTAGCTTTTGGAAATATCAGACCTCCTCTGCAGAACACCATAATCCTGTGTAGTCCATGTTCTCATTTACCAAGTGCAGTTTGACATAATTTTCCAAGCCTTTGTTTTCTTTCTCCTATTCTGGCCATCAACACTTTGGTTTTACTCCCTGAACTTCCACACCAGGAATAGTCCTTCCATCTGTCTCCAGGAATCAGATATTGCTGAGTTTATTTTCTTCTACTGGCCAGATGCCATAACTCTACCCCAAATTTCTTTATTCCTGTGTGTCACATTAGGAGCATGCTGACTTTGGTCTCCAGACCTGCTGTTAAAGGTAGACACAGTGTGTTCTCAGGCACAACAGATAATATCGCTTCAGGAAATAGACCCAGGAGATGAGCAGAGGAGATGGAAAGAGATAGGTGCACAGTGAAGAGGCAAAGGCAGACAGTTAGGCGAGATGAAGCAGCGTGAGCAGATCAAGTAGGTTTGTGAGGAGCTGTGCTAATAGCTCTTGCAGTTATTCCTTTCTGTGACTGATCAGGTTATGGTTTGTATCATAACCTTTAGCTTACAGACTGATGAAAAAAAGCATCAAAATCAGCTAACTTCTTCACCACATTTGATATGTAAACATGCCTTGAGCCTCCAATGCAAGAAAGATATCAATTGACTGGAGCAAGTTCAGTGGAAGTCCATCAAGATGCTTAACAACCTGGAGCACTAGCCCAGGCAGCTGAGCTTGCTCAGCCTAGAGAAGAGGTGGCTCTGCAGGACTGACCATCATTCCCTGTGCCTATGCAGAGGTTATTCAGAACACAAGACCAGGCTCTTCACAGTGGGTCATGGTGTGAGGACAAGAGAGGATGGGCACAAGCTGAGACAAAAGAGGTTCAGACTTGCATAAGAAGCTTCTCCCTGAGGGCAGTCAAGCAGTGGAACAGGTTGCCCAGAGTCATTGAGCAGTCTCTCTTCATCCTTGGGGTTTTCAAGACCCAGCTGGATGAAGCCTCGAGCAACCTGGACCAACCTCACAGCTGAGCCTGCTTTGACCAGAGGGTTGGACTAGAGGCCTCCTGAGTTCACTTTGAATATGAACTACCCTATGTTCCAATATTCAGATGCCACTGCACCAAAAATGTCTAATCAAAGACAATTTCAAGTGCCTGTTTTCACAGAAGAGCACAGTCTGAACAGAGCTCACTTGTGACTGAGTACTAGGAGGCTTCCAGGGAAGTATTCCCCCCCTTTCACCCTTCTCCCATAGCCCAAATGGCAGGCTTGGATAACACAAGTTCTGCCAACATCTCCTTCTTGATTTGTGCCTGATTCCCAAGATGATAAAGGATGGCTGAATGTGAACAGAAAAAGAAATGGATTTGCATGGAAAATGTTGCTGGATTTGACCTCATCATGCCACATGCCTGTATGCCAGTCTGTGTAACCTAAACAGGAGTACAATACACTTAGTGTTGCTAGATTGGATAATTTGTATTGTGAGCGTTTTATCACCCAGACTTTTTAACTGTTGTCAAGGAGACTTGTGAAGATTGGAGGGGGGGAAAAAAAATTTTAAAAAGTGGCAGTTAGCGCCTTGGTCCATTTTTAAATATGTTTCTATACGTTTTAAAATATGTTTTTAACAGTGCAAATCTTGTGTGACCTCAGTGTGCACCAAAGTTTAAAAACAGAAGGAAAAGCCTAAAATGTGCTTTGGTAGATGATTTTTAAGATGGTCTAATGATTTGCAAGTGAGCATTTCACAACTGAACATTTTGCAGTTCACAACACAGCTGGCCTAAATCAGTTTGGTTTCAATGGCAATCAATTAAGCTGTATGATTTACAGCCCTCCTAATTTTGCTCCAAAATCTAATGTAATACAGGAATACCAAATGGGTCAGGATAGGAATTTTATTTTTTAAAACAAATCGTATTAACATCTTTACGGCAGACTAATTCCTCTCAAAATTATTCAGAAACGACATATTCTGTTTTAATCAAACCAATCAGAGAGGGCATCTGTATGGATAGAAACACAAACCCAACAAAAATGTGGATCATGTAGCTTGGAGAAATCACAGCCAGTCTCTTCTTTTGGCATTATCCAATCTAAAGGGTATGTACACTTTGTTACACTACATTACTTAGTAGCTGATAAATAATTCAAAGATGACCATCATCACAAATATGTCAACCCTACTTTATTTATTTTCTAATTTCTGCTTCACAAAAACTATACTAAAGACCAAAATAGGTCTGGTAATGTTCAGAAAGAGCAACAGAAAGGGATGGGAGAGGAACAAAATATCACAGTAATTACTATTCAGGATGGAGAACAACAGAGACTCTTTTTTCCCTGGTTGTAATCAGTTTATAATTACAGACCAGCAAATAAGGCAACACATAAAGAAAAAGCTATAAACTATCATCCCGCTTCACGCTATCAATCTGTGGTCTCTTTGGGCTTTTTATCTTCACTGCCCTCACAAACAATTGGAAATCTGTAATTTTTAGCCCACAGCTCTCTTCATCACTGGCATCATCCAGATGTGCAGGTTAATGTCCTGAAGAAGCCAATATATATATGTATAAAAGAATAAAAATTTAAAAAATCTCCATGGAGAATGACAAATAAAAGCTTTCTTTCTTCCCCTTTTGTACATTAGAAACAGCAAAAACAAATAATGTTCTTCATAAAATTAAATAGTACATATCACAGCTTCTTTACATGAAAAAGATACCCAGTTATCTTCTGTAATGTTTTTAACATCTCTGTTCCTTGACTTTGAGAAAGACTTGTCAAAGAGGGATAGAAACTTCATGAACAGGCCTATCACACTAACAGAACATTTTCCAAATCCTAGTTTCTACACTGATATATGCATATTATTTGTCTAGACACTGAATAAAGAAATCTCATTGAAATCTAAGTGGTGCCATTTCACAACAATCAGTGGGAGATTTTGCCAGTAACAATTTTACACATTTTTTTATTGTAAATATATTGTACATTTATTGATGTAACAATAAAAAGAATGATATAAATTTAAATGGATGTGATGTATAGGCACTGGGTAAATATACCCAGACACTGGATAAGTAATTCATACAAAACTACTTTTTTGCACTTTTTTATGTCTTTCTTGTCTCAGAGGCAATATACTCTTTATTAGATTTTCTAAGTCTGTGGCCAAAACACTTTCACTATGTATTCTTGGTGGGAATTGTCTTATAAAAGCAGATTATCTCATAATATATCTTTCACAAATCTACAGAGCAGTTTTGCATAGGGAAGAATGGCATAATCTAGCCTATATTTGGGAGTTAATATTTATACAAGAGCTTTCTGAAAATACATGATTTTTTACATAATTCCCATTATAAAATGACTAACCTGTTCTGTCAGAGTGCTGAAGAAATGGATTGCAGTTAACCCATGTAATCAAGGAGAATAGCCAGTTCACAGAACCACAGAATGGTTGGGGTTGGAAGGGACCTCTAGAGATCATCTAGCCCAACTCCCCTGCTCCAGCAGGGACACCCAGAGCACGGGGCACAGGGCGGCAGCCAGGTGGGTTTGGAAGATCTCCAGAGAAGGAGACTCCACAACCTCTCTGGGCAGCCTGTGCCAGGGCTCTGTCACCCTCACAGGAAAGAAGTTCTTCCTCACATGGAGGTGGAACTGCCTGTGTTTCAATTTGTACCCATTATCCCTTGTCCTGTCACTGGCCACCACCGAGAAGGGTTTGGCCCCATCCTCTTTATATTCTCCCCTCGGGTACTTGTCCATATTGATCAGATCTCCTCTCAGTCTTCTCTTCTCTAGGCTAAACAGGCCCAGTTCACTTAGTCTTTCCTCGTAAGTTATTATTTTTTTCCTCAGTTCCTATTCAAATACTTTTTACATTTGAAGAAAAAACTTTGAAGAGCTCTGCTAAACAATTGCAGGCAAAAATTAGCTTTTGCTGACCTAGGATGGGCCTTTCTTTACACATGAAGATAAGTAAAAGAGAAAGCTTGTACACCCTGAAAAACTAGGATCACTCTTAACTTTTTCACCAGATGAACAAGATAGGAATGGCATTTGCTACATTTATGGGAGACTTTGCCCATTTGTTAGCTGAAGCTGCTCTTCCTTGTAGCTTTCATAGGAGACAGGGGCAAACAGCTTAGCTTTCCCCCTTCCGGAACTGGTGTAGTTTCCATAATACAGTAACAAAGACATTATAAAGAGATATACAAAATAAATATCACACAAGGACTTGCAGATAATCCGGTAAAAGTCTCCCTGAGTGCTGTCAATAAACATACCTTGCTAATCTCTTTTCAAGATCTGACCTTCAAAATCATTTTGTGACTAACCAGTCTGCAGAAAGCCTGCTGCCTTCTTCCACAAACCACAGAAGTAAATTATGGCGAAATGTGGACAATGTGCCAGTAAAAGAAAATGACTTTGGGCCTACTTTGAAGCACAAAAAATGACAAAAAATTGTCAAAATTGACAAAATTGACAAAAAAAAAAGACAAAAAATTACATTCTCTTAATATTTAATCCTGTCAGTTCATTCAGGCTCCTATTAGTATAGAAGTGTTTTGGTCTTCTCATCTGCATCACCTCTGCTTTCATGGGACTAAGGTTAGCCTAATTTTTCATCCAGGCCAGAGTTTTCCTCTATTGAAAATTCAATGTATTCAGTAGATGGGCCTGAAGATAGAATTTAATTTCAGAATCGCTCAGAATCTTCTTTGGCAGTATCACATATAAAAACGCTAAAAAGAGTGACATGATTCTTCTTTTAAGACTCCACACCATACAGCTGCTGAAGAAAAAAGGAAAATATTTAAGAAATAGGATTTGATGATAGTATCTAATTACAGTGTCCCAATTAGTAGAATCAAAGCATTCTACTATTTTATTTCCCTTTGTTCTAGACTCTTGTTAAAGCAAACTGTAATCTTCCTTTTGGAGATACATTTTTTATTCTTTTCTATCAATTTTTGCTCCCATTTTAAAACAACATACTCACCCTGGCATGCACAACAGCAAAAGCTCTTGCGGATGTCATTACTAGCACCAATAATAACACAAATGGTAAATCTGTTCTTTGCTGCCCTGCCGATGCAGGTAAAGCAGCACATAAGGAAAGCTACCACTTCTGCTGATATCAGGAGACACAGACTCTTCATCAGGGAAAAGTATCTGAACCTTCCTCTGCTCTACTGCTGTTTTAGTGCATTACATTCACAGACAAGCACTGCTTTGATTCGAGTTCTTATAATTCATCACAGCACAGATTCTCAAAAGAGAAAGTCTGTTTAGTCTATCTCTGTCATCGTAATGACACTAGAAACACAAAATACCCCGTAGCTCTGGGTGAGTTAATTATCTACATTTTTTTTCCCTAGGACACTGTCTTGAAGTACTAACACATTAACCTTGTAGACTGCTCTCTTAGACCTTCTGCGCAGCATGAGATTACTACTAGTCTCAACTGGTTAGCGTCAATTTTCCTGCTCTCCAGGGTCACTCCGGTCACTCCTCAGTGCCTGCAAGATTAATTTCTCTCTTAGGGACAGGGTAAGTTTAAGCGAACAAACACTTAATTTAAGTGATGGAACATATTCTGAGCAGAGAAAAACTAAGCACAACAAATCTAATGTTTGTCCAAACATTGTCAGTGAACAAAATCATTGTTCATTGATATGAATGACAAAAATTTATTTGATAGAATATTTATTTATGCATACATATTCTAAAAATATATTTAAATATTAATTTTAATAAAAGAGTTAAGGAGATTTAGACAGTATATTTCAGTTCTCTAGCACCACAAACGTCATAAAGCTTCATTTATATAAAATAAGGAGTGAATCTTCATGCACTATAAAAATCACTTGTGCTCATGTTATTTGCAAACCATTGTATAATTAACCTTCAGGAGGATGCTGACTGAGCAAACTCCATCAAATTCAAATGCAATAAATATTTAGCAGAATATTCTAAGTACAATGGAAAGATTAAAAAAAAAGTATATACAACTTTATAAATCCAAGTGCATGTTTTCATGTAAAATTTTACTTTTTTTGTTTTTTCACTGCTGTTGGATAATGGAACTGAGTGCAACAATTTTGCATTTCGGTTCTTGATGTAAACAAGCACTATTAAAAGAAATTTTGATTTGATCAGTTAATTGGAAATGTTGCCACTTCTTGGAAACAGGACATTATTCATTCTTTTAATTTTTAATTCTGAATGATACTTTATTTTTACCTTTTAATTGTTTTCTCCTACATTTCCTGATAACATAGCAGAAGAGACATTGCCTGAATTCAGCTTCATTTCAGATTCCTCACCTTTCTGAAACCTAAGAACAGGTTTCTTGATATTGCTGTGGAAACCACTGGTAACAAAGAAGCAGCTGAGCAAAAAGATTTTATAAAACTTGGCAGTCTACAGAACACTGCCCTTAGTCAAAAGCCATAATCTGTGAACCTGTCCCATAAAACTCTATTCAATGACATATGACCTTAAGTTTCAAAAGAAAAAAAAAAAAAAAGGTGAATCTATTAAAAGATTTGAATAGTGGGTTTAATTATGCTCTAAAAAAAAAAAAAAAAAAAAAAAAGTCTTTGCAAATTTTGGAGAGCATTTAGGCTGGTTGAAAATCTGATTAGTCCAGTTTTGCAGTGAGCAAAAGCTGGTCTTTGTTAGGAAGAAGCTGTCATCATACCTAAGTACAGCACAGTCTCTGCTGTGCCTTAATATAAAGTTTAGTAAGATCACAACCAAGTTAGTACAGTTGCTCTATAATGATGTAGGTAGCACAGTGGGAAATCCCACAGAAACTCAGATAATAATAATAAAAAAGCACTCCTTAGACATTTACTTCAATTAATCTATGTATATAATAGAAATATTAGTCCTTAATGAGCATTCCAATAGAAGTATGAAGTTATTTACCTCCCTAGATTATTTACCTCATGGAGCAGCCCAGCTTGTACTGCTCTTGGGCAGCTGACGCCAGACACATTCCTAGAAGTTTTTTGAGGAGACATCCTTCTAGTGTTTAGGTGGCATAGAGAGGAAAAAGTTGTGATCCTCATATTTGTTTAAAACCTTTTAAACATCCATTTAATAAAGCAAAACTAACTTTTAGAAAATGGGCATTTGGAAAGAGTGGTGATATAATTGCCTCTCTTGACCCTGACAGTTCTCAAAGACTTTATTTTAACTCTAGAGAGAACATTTTTGAAAGGAACTTAAAAATTAGAATTACTGAATTTAGTTGATTTACCAGCTGTACTTTACCTAGTCATTGTAGGAAATACTTCTCTAGTAATGTCTTCGGTGAAATAAACAGCAAGCTCATCATTTACACGTTTTGTAGCAAATAACCCATTCAGTCATCAGGCTATTATCGAATTATTGCTGAAATGTCTTCAGCATAATTCCTATGAATCTTTTGATGTTATCTTGGGAAATGTTATTTTCTGTCCAGAAAGAATATGATAAAAAGAGAAGGTGAAATTTTTCTATTCTCTTAGAGAAATTTCTATCTATTAACTGCTCAGAGTTGATTTTAATAAAATATACTGACAGAATTGTCATCTTTCACTCAGCTCTAAATTAAAGTTTTTTTCTTCATTAAACCCAAGAAGCACCATTTTAGATTCTTTAAATCAACTTATTGGTCATAAAATGAATTGTGACTAAAAATAATGTGCTAGGGCTGTAGGATTAATGCTTGATTAACTTTATAAAATTGATAATAGCAACTCTTACACAGATGTGCCAAAATTAATGGGCCATTTAAAACTGACACAGAAAGGACATCCATTGCTCAATTATTTTCATTAGAACCTTTTTTTTTTCTTATGCTGATGCTGTCAATGGAAAGAATCAAGTCTTTTTTTAAAATAGTTCCCTAGAAAAACACTTACATAGATTCTTCGCTTACATAGATTTGGAAAATAAAACTATCAAAAACAAAGTAACAGAGTTCTTTTTGATTTATATTATAATGTTATTTTGTTTTCACTTTTGTTTATGAAAACATAGTATATATTGGATAGCTTTCAAGGCAGCGACAGGATCTGGAATTCAGAGATAGAAGCTGATACAGTCTGTAGGCAGTCATATAATTACATAGCATTTCCTGCTATCTTGATAACAAACTAAACTAACAATATAAATAAATCAGTATTTGACTCTGTAATATTAAAATGAGCCAAAAATGTATGACAGATGTCCATGATATCTGGAGATGTGTACATAATCCATTAAGTCAGGAGACCTACACAAAGTATTCTTCAGCATCAGTGGTCTGGGTGCTTTAAATTTGCCCATATTTACAGGGATACTAATTATACTTATTACTGGTGTTGTTTCAGGTCAAGTTCATCATCAACAGAGGACACTTAAGGGATGTAAGCAGATCCTCCTCTATTTCATTACCTTCATAGAGTTAGATAGCTCTAGAGGCGATATGGAAAATCAGTGAAGAGAGGACCAGAAAAAAACAGGGAGTATTTTGACTTACTGCTGCAACAGTCGTCATAAAACCTCATAGTTTCTGACATAACCTCAAAATAGCCCCCATTGTCCTTCAACAACAAATTTCTTTCAAATGCAGTGCTCTAGACTAATTCAGCAATGACACTCTGAAAGCTGTAAAAAATATACCAAAATGTACATATATATATATATAAAAATATATATATATATATATATAAATTCTGTGCTCCTCTAAACTATCCCAGAGAATAAGAGAAATAAAGACTCTTATTAGGAGTACTGTCTAATTCATTTGTTCTTTTGCAAAAGGTTTCCTTTTAAAGATTCCAGCCTTGTATAAATCAGTATGTTCCAGATGGAAACAGGATGACTGTTCAGCAAACGGCTTCTTTGTGCATTAAACCACCTACTTTTTCATTCCTTCTCGCTTCAGGTTCCCATCCTGCATATCCTATTCAGACCAACACAAACTACCACAGCAAGAGGTAATCAAAAAACCAAGATCACCAGTATCTGTCATACTCTCATAAACCACTATGGCAGTCCTGATATCTAATAGCACTGATCTGGGAAAAAAATGAAGAAGATAGCATTGTTTTCCAGATGTTCTGGTAATCAGATTATCAGGAATAGCCTGGTTACGCTTTCTCTTCCTCAGGTGTTCCTCCTGTGTAAGGTACTGTTAGCACAACAGCATTCCAGGGATTCCATACCGTGAACCCATAAGCAGTCGGTTAAGCTGAATTTACAGCCGCTTTGTGGTGCAGAACAGCAATGGAGCCTGAGGCACAAAAGGTTCTAACAAAAATCTCTAATGCTGTACATTTAGACTTGGTAGAGGAAGAAAGGAGCTCAGCCACACTTAACTGCATTGCACTGAACACTGGTATGTGAACACAGTGCTACAGTTAAATTAAAATACTCAGTGAAGATAATACTCTCTTTCACTGAAAAGAACCAAAGCTAATCAAAACAATTAATTATTAATTAAAGTGAAGATACTGACTAGCATTGTTTATTGTTTTCCCAAAAGAATTTCTCTTCTTTCTGAGATGAAGGAAGGAGGCAATGTATTATCCTGAGTGTGGCAAATAAAAATTATGATGATCCTAGTACTATCTCTGCAGAGTGTGTAGGAGAGCTAATAGTAAAGGATTATAGACAGTAGATTTGTTGCCATCAAATGTGTCATTCTTATACTACTCACAGAGGTAGACCATAGATAAACTCTGGGATTACTCCTTTTTGATATACAATAATGGAATTTCTTAGACCATTTCTTTCTTTAGCAAAATGAAAAGCAAAAGTGCTTTTCCCACTAATATTCTGTCCTTGATTAATGAGCTGCAAAAGTAATGTGGTTGATCTTGTCCTGACAGACTTGAAGAAGTTCGGTTATAGGACCTTTACTCCACTAAATGCCATCAGTTATAATCAATTACATATTTGTTGAAGTTCTGCATGGACTTTCAAATTCTTTAACAACCATCCAAAAATCAAGTTTTGTGAATTACAGGATCATGTGGATGGCAATACTTTTTATTTTAAACTGAAGTTCCAGATACACCTCATCTGGGGAGGAGTTTGGCACCTATTTTTTCACTGGCATCTTAACTGAATACCCTTCCTGAAAAAAAAGTTCACTTTCCTTTTTTTTTTTTTTTTTATTATTGCTATGGTAGTAAAATGTTGTAACATGGTCATGCACTGATACAAAAGCTGAAGTTATTTCGGGTACAAAACTCTATGTCATGAAAGATACTTTGGCATCACAGCAGAACTCTTCTAGACACCTTCCCACCCTCTGAGTAAACCTGGGTTAGCTCCCCTATCATCTCTATCTTCTTTTTCCTTTTTTTTTTTTTTTAATCAGAGAAAACAAAGACTATAGGAAGAATCTTTAGGAATCAAATGAGCACACAGTCCTTCCCTATAAGGCCCCCTACCAAAGATCAAAAAGTGAGGAATAAAGGAAAGGGTTAAACTAACCACACAGTGGTGTATTTCTTCTTCAAGAACATCTACCTGCTCTGAGACTTCAGTGTGATACATGAGCTTTTTCATTCATGTAGACAAGCATCTATAAAACTACCTATGGAATATTGTCATATAAGCAGTCACTGTGTTGGAAAGAAGATAGCACGACAGCTCTGCAAATTTCAACCATCAACTAAAGAGCTATCAAGTAAGATTTTTTAATGTGTCTCCTGCCTGCATGAAAAATAGAAACTGTAGATTCTACAACAATGGATGGAAGTAAATCTTGAAAAGACTGACTCACAACAAAGCAGTTGAATTACTGGGTGCATTTTTTTTTTTTTTTTTTATAAATATGACAAAAGGAAAGGAATCTTGATAACTTGCATCAGGAGTCTAGCCTGTTCCTCTGGGCATTATTCTCTATCTGTCATTTTAGTGAGAGAGGCACTGTAAGGATTCATTGTGCCACACAGATTAGTATGTAAGCTCATAAGTTCAATCATCAAAGTAAAAAGGAACAAAGACAAAAATAATTTTAAAGGTCCAGAAAATAATGATAAATTTCAAAAAAAATTACTGAAGAAAAAGATGGCTTTGGTGAAAAACCTGAGGATTATAGTCTGTGAAGGTCACAGTAGGAGTGCTGTTACAGTCACCTTAGGCACTTGGTAATTCCACAACCTATGCTAACATACTTTACATTAAGGAATGCAAAATGATAATATTCAAACCTTAAGGAAAAAAAAAAACAGCTACATCTGCATCACTGCCTGAACTGACTGAACTGTGCAAATTTATGTATCGAAACTGATATACAAAGAAGTGAAACAAGTTTTCAAAACCTTCTGTATGTCAAATCAGGTCCAGAAGGGGTGTGTTTTAGACTGTCTCAGGGAAACTGGCAGATCTCTGACAACTCTTAGTCTTTCCCATGCCTCAGTCTATATAAAACATAAAACAAAATGGTATTTTTCACATGGATTATACTTTGGCACCCAGCAAGCACTTCTTGACAATTCACCGGTGATAGCTGGCTGCACTGAGTGGATGACTCTGGAGCACTCAGACAAAAATGCTGCCAGTGCATTCAGCAGTAGAGAGACTGCTGGAATGACGAGAGAGATTATCAGGATGCCAAAAAAAGAGAAAGAAAAGGAGAATGTTGAGAGAGAGAGGGAGAGGCTGCAGGGAAAGAAAAAAATGGAGCAGTAATGCGAAGCTGAAGAGTGGATGCATTAGCAGCAAGTGAAAAGGTGAAAGTAAGAGATTTTGAGTGCCATGGTTTCAGATGTTTTGGATCTTTGTGTTACTTAAAACAGGTGTAATTTGAATTGACTTTGGTTGTAAATCTGCATCTCAGTTCAATGATCGGTTCAAACGATATGAATGTTGAAATTTTGATTTATATTCTTATTAGGACAAAGGGAAAAGATAATGTCATGTTGTAGGCTTGACTGTTCACATTTTACAGCCTCCTTTTTATCTTTTTTTTTTTTTTTTTTTTTTTT
>VZSV01000031.1:3346929-3400811 GCA_013398735.1 Nothocercus julius
GCAATATTGCTTTGACATTCCAGACAAGATCAGGAATAAAACCAACCCAAAACACTACAGCTTACATTCAAAGAAAGAATTTACAAAACTCAAGATGTCTGCATAATTTTAGCCGCCCAAAGGAACCCTGAACCTCCATTATATGGTCACAGAACGGAAGCCAATTATTTCCAAATAATTTCACTTAAAAAATCACAAGATCCCTGAAGCAGAGTCACCCACCAACAGCATGACTAGCCGACTAGCCAGTTTTGAAAGGCTAGGTGCAGGAATGAACCAGAGTTGCCTGCTGTCATCTTCATCCATTTTGGTCCTTCTTAGCTTTCTCAAGGCTGAATCCTACAAATTGTACTTTCACTTCAGTACCCGGTGGTGGTGCTATTGTTCCTTTCTATGGAGTAGCTTAATTTTTCCAAGCCTCACCTGAGATGTGGAAAACCCAGGATTTATTAGCTTGTACAGAGTGCAGCTACCTTTCTGTTGTCACATGGCAGCCAACTTCACTTTTTAGCTCTGGTGTAATAAAATGCACGTGGCTTTAATGATTTTTTTTAGGTATGTTGAGAAAGTGTTTGAGCACCTTAAATGTGCTAGAAAAAGAGAAAAAAAAAAAAAAAAGAGAGAGAGAGAGAAAGGATAGTCCTTGTTCTCCTTGTTCTGTAGAAATTACAGCTTAAATAAACTTAAATAAAGAAAAGAAGTCAGTGAGGCAGGAGGAGGAAGTCAATGGATTGACCAAAAGCGCTAGCAGAAGAAGCCAGGCCTTCTGAATTTTAGACAGCATTGTATCCATTTGTTCAGCTACTTAGAAGGAGGAATTTTCTCTGATTTTACCTCTTTCATTTAGTTCAAAAGGGTGAAATTGTTTATTTAGGAGACTGTAGATCACAGAAATTAATATCTATTAATATCCCCCAATCTGCTGTTATGTGCTTATAAATAAGAATTGCCCTTAAGAATACAAGTAGTTTCTAAATTCAAAAATCCTTAAATCCAAAAATGAAAATCAGAGCTTTCTGTCCATATAATTTTACTGATCAGATTTTCCAGTGTTTTATAAGTCACCTAAATTATAAGGGAAAAAGTCTGTTCCTTTGATTTATTGTTTATGATTAATATCAGGTAGACATCACAGTAGATGAAGACTAAATGATACAGGTTGAAAACAAATCTGAATAAAGGAAATGGAAGAGTGGCAGAGCCATGCAAATTTGTCAAAATCCTGTTAATCACTTATCCTTCTTTTAAAAAATAAAAATAAAAATAAAAGAAAAAAAGAAAAGTTCTGATAAAAGAACTTTTATTTAAAAGGTCTCATATTTATGCGCTGAAGGATATGTAATTAAAACCTATGCTATGGACAAAAGAAAATTAAGCAGAACTACCATTTTAAAAAAAGAAAGATGGAAACATAACTAAATCAAGCAGGACCAGATTAACACTTACACACTTTAGGTCTGATGGTAGGGCTCCAAACTGTGGGAATTGGAGACATCTCCCCATGATGAGATCAGAACCCTATTTTCAGTAGGAAAAAAAAAAAAAAGTTTCTCATTCCTGCCAAGGGGAGGAGAAAGAAAAGGAGGAAGGGAAGAGCTTAAAAGCAGAAATGAAGAGTGATTAAGGTCCATCTAAGTCTGCAGATAGTTCCAATGGATATAAACTGACTGAACAGCTGTAGCACTGAAATGAACCATCACAGAAAGGAAGAATCACACTCAATCAAGATAAGGCAGGCAAGCAAAGGTGGAGAACAGTTTTAGTCATGTCCTGTATTATCTAAGGCCCTGGATTCTGGTCTTAATTTATTGCTAGTTTAGGTTAAGTAACAAATATTATCCTTAGTTATCTCACTGTTGAAGCACATTTCTTCTGCTCATTTTCTGTACTGTATTCACACCCTGAGAAGTCCTTAAGCTTTAATTAGATCAGAAAGTTTAATAAAATCAGAAAATTAGAATGCCTGTTCAGGATGAAGGAAAAATAAAAGCTTGGGGACCAACTTATATAGTTAAAAAAAAAAAAAAAAAAGACTAATAAGAGGAAAAAATTAAAATTATCACAGTTTTCAGTATTTCTGAATGCTCCACATCAATCACAAGGAACCAGCAAGAAACTCACACGAGCATAGCTTCAATAGCAGGGAAAGGTAAGTAGTGATCTGAATGAAATGGATATTCACCTCCATAGTTGTGTCTGCACCACCTGAACATGAACATAAGCCTTGGGTGAGGTAGGTTTAACAGGAAGAAAAAAATTTCATCTCTCTCTGTTACACTGGTAAATCCATGCTTGCACAGCGACTTCCTTCTTCCCTGCATTCATTGAGTAAATAGCCATCCAGACTTTTGCTTAGATGTCTATTGACTATTGGGAATACCTGAATTTAGGTATCTGAATCTGGAACTGAATTTCACTTTCAGGGATCAATCCAGTCGCCCCCACGTTGGAATAATGGCTCCATCTGCCGCTTCAGAAGGGTTTGTGTCATTCCAATCAGCCATGTGCAGAGATCTTGGATCTGTGAGATGTTTGTGAGATGCCTGCACAGACATCTCAAATGACCTGTGCAGATAACTCAATCGATTGACTCAAGCACTAAAACCAGATGCTTGTTCAATCTGTTTTTGCAAGGTTTTATAAAGCATATGGATTTGACTCTGTAGGTTCGTTTAGAGATTTCAAATCTAGCCCTACATCGTGGGCTTCATTCAAGTTGCTGGATATATATAAATCTTAACCTTGCTGACCTCCTCCTGACTTCACCTGACAAGTTACACAGGGTTGTCAGAGAAACTCTCTCTGTGATGTATACGGGATGCGAAGACACCACGATATAAATGTACTTCTCACAATCTTCCTAAATTTTTCTTACTGTCTGGAAAGTTGTGAATTGAAGGGATGATTCACTTTTCTATCAGAAATGCTTCTGATGAAAAATCCGAGGATTACTTTTGCCTTTTTCAAAAGCCCAGTCACATTAGTAACCCTACATTTGCCTTTTCTAAAAGCCCTATTAGTAGTAACGCAAAGCCACTCTTTGATAGAATAACAAATCTAGCTCTCCTCCTCTGTTATTCCATGTGATCAACTTTCACTCTAGAGTGTACACTCTTGTCAGCCTTATTCACAGGTCAGAGTCAGATTAACAGGAACTATGAAATCCTATTAATTCTGATTCCAGTTTTATTGATCAATGGCTCAAATATGGATTGGAGCCAAAAATGGATCAAATTTCTCAGGGGCATTTCACTTTTTTGGGAGCAGGGAGGATGGTGCCAATCTTCTTACAGGTTGCTAAAGCCTCACAGGTTGATGTCGTTAGATGATTCCTTGACAAAATCCTAATTTCTCTGTCCTGGCCACTGATAGAATAGAATGAGTCACATGGGCAATATCGAAGGGATTCAATTAGTAATCTATGCACATTTCTTTGAATAATACAGCTCCTCCTGCCTCTAGCTTCGTTTGCCATCTTTATTAGTCTTGCCATTCTTTATACTTACAACTTTTATAGCTCTTATTAATACCCACATTCTCCACTTTTAGATCATGGTTTTTCCTCTGGCCTTTTGTTAAAAGCTAGACTGACAGCCACAGATATGTGGTCACATGACTTAGATTTAGAAAGAAAAACAAAAGGAAAAACAAATCCTAATTTCCATTTCAGCCCCTTAGGTGAAACAAATATACATATGAGAATCCACCTTCCCCAAAAGTTTTAAATCATTTGTAGTGTAACCCTGAATCCTAGACAATTGCTTCTTTCTTGTGTGTAGTATTCTACAGCATCTTCTGCTACTGGCTGTGTGTATCACCCCAGTGTTCAACCAGCATCAAGCTGCACAATGTCCCGTTCATACCAAAGCTTCAAACAATCCATAAACAAAGTGTTTTCTGGTTATCTCACAGTCAGAACCTAATCTGATAAACACAAACAAATTTAATCTACTACATTAGGCTTAATACACCATCTAATCAGAAAATTGGTAATACCCATATTGATCTTTCAGCTAACAATTTAAAGCACTGATGTATTTTCTCAGGTATGAATAGCAATTTAATCTTGTCCTTTGAGAAATATTGCAGTACCACAGGGAGTAGGAAGCACTCAGGGCATATACCACTTACTGGGGGGACTCCTGGCACCTATTGCGAGTTCTGTTCTGAATAGATCTTGTTGAACCTATGCATCTTTAACAAGCTAATCAAATGTAAATCTCAACAGGAAATAGAAGACTTCATGGGTTTTGTTCCCTGGTCAGTTCATTGACCTCTATGAATCTTGGTTTCAGGTGCCTTTCTCTTCCTTTCCAGAGCTTATCTAGCCTGATGTTAGAAAAAGTGTTAGAAATTGTTAAAAAAATCTAAGATATTGTATGTAGGTCCAGTCCACTGTTGCTGTATTAATAAATTACACAAGTTACATAATAATCTGAAGTTACAAAATAAAACAGGCTTGAAACTTACATCTCTGTTTGATTTCATAAATTTGGGTAGAAGATAACCAATGAGTAAAAATCTCTTTTCATAGACTGTGCTATACAATTTTTTTTCTTATTCAAATAGCAGTAGATCACATCATTGAAGTTAATGGTGTGAGAGTGATATTTATGCTTGAAATTATTAACCTTGAGATAAGATAGGACATATGAAGCAAGCAAATATTGTAAATTTTCCACAATTTCATCCTCAAAGTTTTATACTCTTCTTTTTCTCATCTCCTAGGTCATGATACAAAAATGAGAACTTGAGAGGAAAAAAGAAATCTTGTAAAAGTTACCTAGCGAAATAGATTTGTGAACTTTAAAGCAACCAAAGCAAAATCAACATTTTTGGATGACATTTCTGCTAATTTCAAACTTTATGTGTCAAGAGAAGGAAACAAAAATGCAATTTCAAAGGATAACTGCTTTGTGTTTGCAGAGCTGTCTTCAAGAGGAAACATGCTTTAATCTGTCAGGTTAGTTGCTCTGCCAAACCTTCCTCAGGCATTTCAAACTGATGAATGAAACCATACTATATGCAACTAAACAAAAGAAATGACAACTATAGAAAAAGTTCAAAAACCAAATAATCATTAAACTGTTCCTAAATAATGTTATGATCATAATAATAGTATTTTTGACCTCTCATGACCTCAAAGCTATCTAAACTTTCCATTCTTAACATTAAATTAAATTAATATACATTAATTTTCTTCAGCTATAACGATACTGTCGATTTTTATTTTACAAAATTATAATGATGAGCAACCATTTGAGTTCAAAATGCATCATTACAAAACTGATACAGCTTCTAAGAGTTTTGTGTACTTATCCATGAAAAGTTCAAGTTGTCCTTCAAATCTAAATGGTTAGACTGATTGTAGCTTGAACTAAATCTAACAGGAATCCTTTTATTTATAGTAACATTTTCTAATTAGGTCCACATTTTTATTTGCACCTAAGCATGTTTTCGTAAACAGATCAATTAAAAAATGGTCTGTGCATGCAACAGTAGAATAGAGATATATTGCCAATCAGAATATATTTGAGCATTAAGAATTGCTATTATACCTGGCTTTCCTTGAAACACTCCTATTGTAATGCACTCAAAAAATGAAAAATAAACCAATTCTTTTATGATATGCAGAAAGAAATTTGTTTGTTGAACTGACAGAAAATAGAACACCATTTTATGTTTTCATTGTTTTTGAAAACACTCCCTTCATGAAAATAATGTACGTATGAGAATTTTACATATCATTAGAGTATTTTTTTGATTTGGTTTATGGAAGTAAAAGCATATCTGAAATTAGAACAGGGTCAAAGAAGGATATGTGGATAACTGTGGAAACAGACGTTCTTTTTTACAAAAAGAAACTAACAGAACTTAGCTTGGTTAGCCTGGCAGTGTGAAAAGGGATGGCATATTCATCATCTCTATAAACAAAACACAACGAGAGGAGTTCCTGAATAAGGTAGTAGACAGTACTGCTAATAAATAAAATGGAAGATAGAGATTAGGAAAAGGCTTTCAGTGTCCAGAGCAGTTGAGTTTGGAGTATTCCAACCACTTCCACATTCCCAAACTTCATTAGCAAAACACAAGTAAAGGAGGTATTTTTGTTGTTACAAACAATTAAATGTATAAGTTAGCTTCTGTGATATAAGTATCTGCACTAACAGGGGACTTAAATTAATAACCCATGAAATCTCTTCTAGAACTTTTCTCCGACACAAATATTTTGCTGATTGTTATGGGAAATTGAGGGCTGCTACCATGCCACAGAACAAGAACTCCTGGGGATACAAGGAATAAGTAATATCAGAGAATAATGTAGCATCATTGTCTGTAATATATATTTTTATATTTCTAAATACAAAAAAGTCATGTTATTTTTGAAGAAATAAATTGTGATGAAAAACGCCCATGTGTGATGATTACCCATAAAACTTCCAACTTATCAAAGGCAGAAGAAATTCAACAGAAGGGCTCAATGCACAAGAAGGTGCATAGAACTGCCTATTTTGAACTACAATTTTCTACTACTGCGCTAGTCCGATTTTCTTTGTGTTAGCTAGGCTTGCCAAGATTTTCCAGTAGTATTTCTTCCCATTCACTATATGAAATAAGGCTCTGCTGCCCAAATAAAATTATGAAAAATGTCAGAAAAAAATAGTGAAACAAGCATATTTTTATATTTTGATTAAGATATCTCCATAGACTGCTTGTTCATTTACCTCACCTTCTTATAACAGTGCATGAGCTGGTTTCTGCCCAGTTCTCTCACATGATGTGTTGGGCTCATAAAACCGACATGATATGGAAACCTTCCTTATACATTTAAGAAGTTTATCATACAGTCCAGTGAGGGACCACACCAGTATTAATATAGAAGAGAAGGATGGGAGTAATAGGCATCCATAAAAGCATTCCCATGAGGAAGAAGGACAGCGACCTTAAAGTAAAATATTTCTGGATTTTAATACCGCATCATCGTTTCTTCCTGCATACTCCCGCTTGAAATCACTCTGGACATTTTGGTGGCTGGAATATACCAGTCCATAACATCCATCCATCTCTGCATGCCCTCCCACTCCTCATTTAGGCATTTACTAGCAAGAGTTAAGACCCTGCTCAGTAGCAGAATTGGGAATTAGCATCAAACTCTTGCTGTATCTAGAGTTAGAAAGTAGCTCCCGGCTGTAAATGCTACTTGCATATGGATGCATCACTTTGAGATGATTCACTTGATCTGAGGAAAACATGTAATTTGGTTTGGGAACCTTATCTAGAAAAATAAGTTCTTAAGGAGTCTCCAACAGGTTGCTCAGGGCTCACGTTTACAGTGCTGTGTTTACTCCTTCAGCTATGGCTGCTCAGTGCTGCACCACAAGTCTATTCTCCTCCCGAGATGGGACAATAGAGGTTTCCCACACAGGCACTGACAGAGAAATCTTTAATTTTGTCTTTGGACCACAAAGGATTCACAGCTTCACAGAATGGTTGAGGGTGGAAGGGACCTCTGGAGACCATGTAGTCCAACCCCGCACTACAGAAGCAGGGTCACCTAGGGCAGGTTGTCCTTCCAGGCGGGGTTTGAATATCTCCAGGGAAGGGGATTCCACAACCTCTCTAGGAAAACTGGGCTCTGTCACCTTCACAGTAAAGAAGCTCCAGTCCCTTAATCAAAAAATGAATTGAGTTGTCAATAGTAACTTATGACAGCTGAAGAGCAGACCTCTTTGTTTATATCCTCAGCTAGGACAAAGCAGAGATCTTCAGCAATATTAGCTATAAATTCTTTTTTCTTTCGCCTTCTGCATTTTTCACGACATGCTTTGCAATATGAAGATTAAACTTGCCCCTTCCTGTACATGTTGCTGTTCTGAGTAGTGTCCACTGTTGTATCAAAAAAAAGAAGAGGAAAAAAATATTATCTCATTCTACCAAGACAATTATTTTAAACCTCTTGCTAAAAGATTTCTGGTTAAACCAAGGTGATGAACTATTGAACACTCAGTTCATTAGCTGTCTTCCAGCTTGACATCTCCATCTTTCAAGCAGTACTGCAGAAAATCAAAGATTCACAGGAGTGCACTTCAAAATCTGCAAGGTAGCCATGCTATGTTAAAGAAAAAGCACCATGAAGGCTATTGCTAATACAGTGTGGAAGGTTACAGTTACCATGTAAGTTCATAAAAATCATTGGAGAATGATTCCTTCACATGCCCCTAGAAAGGTATTTCCAAAGGAACCAACAGGAAAAAGTGGAAGCAGAATAAGAAAATATCTCTCTTTTTTTTTTTTTTTTCTGTGACACCTTTGCAGATCTTCATATGCAGATACAAAGTTACAACATGCAGAAATCATGAAGCTAAAAGACTGTTTATTAACTAGACATTTTTATAGTAAGATTTTTATATCAGTATATATGCCTAAGAAATAATTATTCAGTACTTTGAAGAGCCAAATGAACAACATTGAGTGGTTCTTTTTATAGTATTAGATTTTTTTCCCTTCATTTGATAACATATTCAAGTTTCTAGATATGGCTAGTACAAGATTTACAAGTATATTAAATATATATATATATATATTCTAAATACCTAGATTCTTCCAAGCTACTTTAGCCTTTAAGCCAGCTGGTATTTGAATCACCTTCTGCTAGGACTTATCAAATAGATTCCTAGCTTAGGTATCGTCTTTAAAAAATTATGACAGGTGGCTGACTAGTTTTATGGTTTACTCTTGTCCTCATATTTGAACAAGATAAAAATAAAGAATTTTTTCTCATTGTCTATTACTACTGAATTCCTTTTTTTCTTTTACTTTTTTTTTTATCTGTAATTCTACTTTTTATTCATGGATTTTAAGTAAATATTTTCTTTATGTATTTAGAAAACACCAAAACTTCTTTAAAAGCTTAATTTCTCCAAAACTTTTCTTGTTTTCTGAAAGAAAAACAGGAAAGAAGAAAAAGAGATACACAAGAATTTATTTCCACTTTCTTAAGTGCTAAATCCATATACTGCTTTGAGTCATTCTGTCTGCCTCAGTTCTTTTGAAGTCCTATTGCCATTGATATGTGACATGACAGGGATGAGACGGATATCAATTTATTGGAAAAAAAAAAAAACTTATGGTACTTGTGAATGACTCCTGAAATCAGAAACTGTGCCTGTGTCTGCTGCTTACACTGATTAGCACCCACTGAGGGAAACTCCTCACCATAGCCATTATTAGACTTCAAATTGAATCCTGCAGCCTTGTGAGAAAATAATCCCCATGGCAAGCCTGTACTCTGCCATCTTCTAAAACCTGTACTGTCCTCGAGAAGAAAAAATATCATTTTTATAATTAGCTAAGGCTAACACTTAATTTAGGAAAGGAATACATGATTAATAATAAGAAAAACATTTTAAAAATTGTAATTATAAAATGCACTCTCAAGACTTCATAATCACTTAGCTTAGTTCTACTCCTACTTCACATTCCTCTCAGTTATGGACACATTTTCACATTTTCACTGCCCTGAAGTTCTGCTTCCCAGAACTAATCTCCTTTGCTGATCATTGATCACCTTAAAGTCTTATTCAAGAAGCTAAACCTGCCCTATTCAGCCCAGGTCCGCTCAAAACACACACTTCTCTGAGTAAAGTGTGTTTTGCCAAAAATACTCCCCTCCTCCTGTCTTTCAAAAACTACTAGTTTAATCAGCAGGACTGGCTGTCTATATTTACATAAAAAAAAATATCTGCGTAGGAAAACTCTTGCTGGAATTTTATCTGTCTTAATTAAGTACCTAACTGCTACCTTCAGCTTATACAAATGAACTCTCCTACAATTAGTGTCTAAGCTACCTATATTTTCTCAGCAGAACAGGTTGGTTTATTTCAGAATCTCAGGAGTGAGAACCACTGTTGTAAGTTTAGGTATCTGAGCTTTATTCATACGATTTTCAAATGCATATGCATTCTTCATTAACAGAATAAATACTTTGACATTTATTTAAAGAAGACTTATCTGTTAGGCAGTTAATATCTGGATATAAGTATATTGCATATATTAAGTGGATACAGTCCAAACTTCTATTAGTATCTCCCTTTGGAGATGGACTTTAAAAATGCAGGTTCAATAAACATTATAATGTTCTTCTCTCTTGAACTTTGAATCAGATTTCTCTTCCCTTCCTTTCCAGAAACACCTTTGAATTTACCTATCCACCATATAGGCCAGAATATACTTTGCATTCACACTTCTTTGCAAGAAGCATCATTCTCAGGACAAGGGAAAAAAAATTTAAGCAACATGGCTGTTATTAGGTTCACCCATTCCAATTCACTGTGAGATCTTTAAAGAGTCTGCACATAAAATGCTAACAAGTGACAAATTCTGAATCCACTATTTTGTTTTAGTCCTCAAATTTTGTGAACACACCAGGTTATGGATATGCAGCTGCAAAGGATCTTTTGTATTCTAATTTAATTTCCTTTTGAATATCTTAATTGTTGGTGGACCTCTGATCTAAAGCATTATGGTAGGGATGACAGGTCAGTGATTTCCTCTGGGAGTAAGTGGTACCATTACCCTAGGGAAGCTTAGGGTTTTTTTCAGGATTCAGAGGATACATTCATCTAATCCAAGAATAGGTACATATCGATGAGAATCTTTAAAGATTTTTGTATTCCTACCAACATCTCTTTATGGGATTTTGGATACAGTTAAGTTTACTAATATTTACATAAAAGTGGAACAGTTATATTTCTGCATGGAAAAAGGAAAAAAAAAAAAAAACAAAAACAAGTAAGTACTAAGAAGATAGCCATAAGGCGTTCCTCCATTTCAGTAGGTGGTGCACAAAACCAGCACAAAAGAGGCTAATAGCTTCTGCAGTGCTGTTGATTTTTGTCCTTGTAGAAGTGAGCAGGAAAGGACAGAAAATGACTGGAAAATTATTGTGATGTGCTCTCAGGTTGCCAAAGCCTTAAAGATGAGGCTGCCTGTGTTCTTCCTTTAAAAGTGACCAGACTAAAGACACTAAAACGGCTTTCAACTTCTACTCAAAGATTTATTAAAACTCACACTACAAGCATTTACTTTTACATGCCCAATAATGGTGAGGCAGTAAAATAAAAGGGTTTGTAAACAAATCTTTCCCTAACTGCACCTTGAAGGGCAAGCCCTTCCAGTCTTGTTTCCTAGTTCAGTAATTTTTAGCCACTTCCTGGACTCTTAACAAATTCTACACCGTCTGGCCAGGATCACCAGTGAAATCTCTTCCGCAGGGAGGGTCTCTGCAACCCCCTGCAGCATTTCTGCCAGCTCCCTTCTCTTCTCAGCTTTGCAACAGCAGGATCCTTGCTCCTGGCTTTTAGCCCTCCAGCTCCATCCTCCCTCACATGTCAGAGCTGTCTTCTCCATGACCATACTATGTTGTCCCCAGAGAAGGAGCCATTTCCCCTTCCTCCCTCTGGCACCACGGTACCAATGTTGCAGTAACCTGAACTATGCAAACAGGTGACCATCCTGCCTGCCTGCTACTCACACATATTATTTTTTTAACAGCCAGTGGAAGCACACATTCAAAAAAGTGCTAAACAAACGGTACAAAAGGTGCCACTTACCACAGTTATATTCAGTGACTAATGCAACCTGTGTGTGTACACCAGTACAAGTTGAATGACAAGCTACCACAGTTAATATTTTGAAAATCAATTTATTATTGATTTGTATAGGGAGTGGAGAAAGATGGAGAGGCACATTAAGACTGACTGTAGGAACTCAGTCCTAGCAGCAGTCTTGTGCAAAGAGCCGTCACCCGTTCCCATTAGGTTTCCAAGAGCTTGGAAGTCCCTGTTTCCATGGGCAGCCCATCTTTGTTCAGCTGATTTGCTCAACATTTTCCTGCTGTAAGATAGTGATTTTTGGACAATCTCAGAGTTTGAAACAGGTAGGAATTACATCCCACTTTTGCTTCTGCAAGAATCTAATTTACCTTTGTGCAAATTGAAGTGCCGTGTTCTAAAGAACCAGAAAATTGTCTCTCGTGAAAAGATAAGGTGCACTCAGTCAGTGGTACCTTCATTCTGAAAGGACCAGGGCTTCTCTTGACTCAGAAACAGATCAACATTTGGCAAAAGACAGAGGTTGAAGCATTGTTTACATCAGTACTCTAGAAGTGCAGAAATAAGTGTAGACTAGCTGTAGTTTTTGCTTATCCAAAGCAGCAAAAAGAAAGAAAGAAAGATCATGACCTACCATATCTTTCTTTCTTCCCTAACTGCACCAGGGCAACAGAAGAACATGTTGTCCTTTACTGCAGGCTATCCTGCAAACTAATGAGCAAGACAAATGCACTGCTAGAATGTGCTAAGCTGATACAACAAATTAGTGGTATTTATTTTCCTCTTGAACCAATTTATATTTTGCTCTGAAGGTTATTTTGCTGGATATTATTTTAAGGAGCCCATGGGTTTTTTAAATTGCTTTGAATTTAAATATTTGTTTTATGATGAGAACTTTTATTATTAAAAATAGCTCTATTTGCTTTTTTTATCCCAACTTCATTTTTTCCCCTTAAACTGTTTGGCTCTTTGCTGTTTCTGTATGGCTGTAAAAATGAGTATGTTATTATTTTTGGAAAGGTTGCTTTTTATATTCTTTATTACTTAGCTTAGTCTCTTAATCTTTTTGGGAGATGTTTGGGTGTACTTTTCATTTGCAGGTTATTTATTTTTTTCTTGTACAGTATGTTCTGTGCTTCCAGATCTGCTGGATACAAATTTTACTTAATTATCTCTCCTTAAAAGTTCCCTTCTTTAAAAATATCCCTCCTTAAAGGTTGTTATTATATGCTTCAAAAATCAGGGTTTCTCACAAAATACATTAAAAATATTCATTACAGTCTCTGTTTCTGTCTTGTAATCAGACTGTCTTAAAAAAAAGCAAAAAGAACTGCTAACATTTCATTTATAAACAGAAGGGAATAAAGGACATTTTAATCCTAATAGATAGAACATGTTTTTAATTAAATGGTAACAATGCAAAAATGCACACTATTTTAATATTACAGATGGAATTACAAATTTACTTATGTATCAATTGCTAGATTAACTAAGCAATTTAAGAAAAAAAAATGTAAAACTTTAACATGGAGGGTATCTTTCATTTTTAGTGAATATTTGTGTATGAGAATATTAAGAAGACTAGCATAACGAGAAAATTAAATTTTATGTTTGCAGGCCAGAAATTGTCTATGTAATCGTAATAAGTGACGTTCACACAACAGTAGATATCCAACATAAAGGCACACACACATTTTATCTATTTATCTCCTAAATTTCCTTTTATAAAGGTGATGCCAAAGCATCACTGTATGCTTTAACTGTATGCTGCAGCACACAGTTCCAGCAGCAAAGGAGGGATCCCCTTCATGTCCGTGTTAGGCAGCCATAAGTCAGTGAGAGGAATAGGGATGAGACAGAAGAGGTCACATTATCTTGACCTGTTTTGTTCCTCACACTTATCAACTCCTGGCAAACAGAAAAATCATTAATTTTCCCAGTTAATTTTTTACTATGTATATTGATTAAGTTAAGTACCAATGGGTCCATTGGAAATGAATTCCCCCTCAGAAAACTGCAACTGTATAATGCACCTTCAGAAATTTTTTTTGATAGATTTTTGGAGGTATTTTTTTCTCTTCATAAGTCATTAAGGCATCTAGGCAGAATGTTTTTACTCACCTGAGGCACATATTTAGTGATTTCTTTTCTCTTCGGACCATTCAGACAACATTCATGTACATTTTGAGTAACTCTGGTATTTAAAGACTACCTAAACTTAGCAAGTCTAAACTTAATATGTCTGCTCAAGTCCTTAGTATTTCATGAAGAATCAAGGATATTAAAAATTCTGGATTTATTGTTATTCACAATTGACATTATTGCTAGCCACTTTTAAAATAGAACATGAACCTGAAATGAACCATGAACTTTCCAAATGCCAAAAATCATAAGCTCTATTCCAGAGACAATACACTTTATTTCTTTAAGTATAACAGGTCTCAAGTCAAAAGGCTTCCTATCAATAACATTTGGTTCAACCTGAAATTGAAATTATCGATTATATTCATGAAGCACAGTTTAAAATTACCTTCACTTTTTTTTTTTCAGATCTTAATCCTCAAGACAAACCAGCTATAGCAAACTCCACAGAAATCCTTATTTTTGTGTTTTTGCACATAAATACTGTGTTTGTATTTACTTCAGATACAAATGGTGCCACCTGCTCCTCTTAGTACCCTGACATTTGGTACTAATTAGATGGACTTGCATTATCAACAGCAAAGTAATACAACGTTGTACCCAGGCACGGTTACCATGGATTCTAATGCACTCAGCATTCCACAGGAAATTTAGCAGAGCGTAGGAAATAAATCTATTCCTATGTGAACCTGCACCAGTTCTGCAACAATATTAAGGTTCATTCTCAAAGTTTGCTATATCCAGGTCTAAATACCATTATTATTTCTAAATGTTTATTAATGCATTTTACCTTTGAGTCATCATGCAGGTGAAACAAAATTGCAAGTCAATTTTGAACACCCTGACAGAGCTAATGGAAGCAAGTCATGCATGCAAGCTGCAAAGGAGAATGAGCAAGCTGCAAAGGAGAATGAGTCTCAACTGGGGATCAGTTGCAACAAGAAAGACTACTGGCATCTGTAAGTGAGAACAGTCAAAACAATTCAGACTTGGAAGCTATCACTTAGAATAGCGTCAGTGAAAACTCGAGCAATATGTTCCTTTTCAAGACTACCAAAATGTACGTAATTATTACATTCTAAGACCTAAAATACATGGTCTAATCCAAAAGTCACTTTTACAGAATTATTTGACATGGTTCAATAAACTCTATAGATCAAATTAAATGAGGAGGAGGAGGAATAGATTATAGAGAAAGCAGAAAGTGAAGACAGGAATCTAATAAAAGAAACAAAACCATCAGATAAAACAGAAATATAATAATAAAATTACTTCCTTTATCTTCCTTCCTTCCTTCCTTCCTTCCTTCCTTCCTTCCTTCCTTCCTTCCTTCCAGTCAAATGCATATGAAGTTGAAATTCCTCCCATCTGTTCTAAGATAAAATCACTTCATTTTTAGAACTTGAGATGAGTTGGTGCTTTTTGTCTCAGGTTTCAGCCTCAGCCATTGCTTGTGATTCCTCCATCTTTTTTCAGAATTATCTGAATTTCTATCATCTACAAATCTCCAAATATCAGAAGAACCAGAATTCTATGAGATTTAAAGTTCTTTACGTATTGTATCCTGCCACTTATATCTCATAGAAGACCAGCTCAGTATCTGAGTTACAGGTTGACAAATCCTGTATTACCTTACAAACTACCAAATGTAAGTTTGTAAAACTATTCATTGACCTTTACCAGTGGACTAGAAGAACCTGATGCAGTGTAGAGAAACACCCTGAAAACAAGGGAAAATAAAAAAAAAGGGGGTCCACTCCACAAAGATGAAAGCATCATAGAGCAATATTAGGAAGTCTGAAGTACAATACACACTTCAAGAACCCCAACCAGGCGCAGGTTGCTAAATCTGCACCAGCCCTCTAGGTCTCCACACAACTGAATTCTAATTAAAATATTTAACCTTTAAAAGATAAACCTCATTTGACAATCACTTCATTAAGCTCTGTTTATGTAAGCAGCATAGCCCAAGGGAAGTAGAAGACAGGTGAGACAATAGTGAGATGTGTAAAACGTCTTTTAGGCAGTAACAGAGATGTACTGGCCAGCCATTGTCTATCAATATACTGATGTACTGCTGCATTCGATGGATAACTAATCAAACAGGAAGGCAATGCATGATCTGGGGCAAGATAGACATACCTTTCTTTGTAGTAATAATTCTTCTCCCCATTCCTTTTCTTTTTTTTTTTTTTTTTTTTTTTTTGAAGGGGGAATAAGAATGGATGATGAGTCCATGCCTATATACTATATAGCACAGATCAATTCACAGTTGATCACATTAGTAGTAAAAATAATAATCTAAAATATTATCATTCGGTCTATATTTGAAATAGCAATCAATATCAGCTGTCACTTTTTTTTTTCTGAAGAATGCTATACCCTCTCAATCACAAGATACATTCCCTCCACCAAGGTCCACCATGACATTTCACAGCTGGGATGAAAACTCTGTCCATGTGCATTCTTACTGGGGCTGCTCATGAATAACTGAGAATTTGTCTCTTGCACAGCATAAATACTGAACAGGAAAGAGAGACCTAATCTAATACCTGGTATAGCTGGCCAAGAAAGCACTATCAATCAGTAAGAGGGTAAGATATCCTTACAACATATGTGAAATAGTTTTCTGTAGGTTTTATCTCTCTTTTTTTTTTTTCAGCATTTCGTAGAGCCAGGTTGAGACATGAATGCATTCATTTTTGACATACATGCATTTAATGCATTTACTTTTTAAAGAGAGTTGTATAAAATACCAGATCTATGCTCTCCAGTGAGCTTCCTCCTCTTTTAGTTACCTATATTTCTGGATCTCAAGAAATGTAAGTATGTCAATGGGTGAGCATATCCAATGTCCACTTGACATGATGCTACTGTCCACTTTCACATAGCAGATTTAGAGCAATAGATCAAATGCATTAATTATTTGCTTGTGAAAAATACTCCAATAAAAAGATAAATCCACTGCCTGGAGACAGTCAGAATTACTAGACATCAATGTCAACATTTTTCCTGTGTGATTCATCATAATCAGCATGTCTTTTATGCACAGTGTCATTACTGTTGCCATCATCAGCTATGTGCTAGATATACATTTTCTCAGATAACCAATTCACATGCATCGTGTATCGAGTCAATTATTATACATGCTCAGATAAAAGTTATTTTTCTCAATGCTAAGTCATGCATTCATTCTCTCTCCTTAGACTTATGAGGAGACTTTTATAGAACTACCTTTCACAAGAGAATGTATTTCTATTAAAGTTAAAAAAAAGATTCCTAAAAAGCATCTTAATCAATATTTAACATACTCAAGAAAATCAAGACTATGCTGAAAGTGTTGTTTTGATATTTTAGAACTGAGTAATTTTGGAACTTTCAGTTATATATATTTAAATTTCATAATAGGTAATATAACACAGGATTGCATTTTAAGTAATATAAAATAAGTTTTATTTCCCTTTTATGGATAATCCAGTTTAATTTCAATTCAAAATGTCAAAATCCTTTTTGAAATGGAAGATTGATCTTCTTTGCAGTTCTGCTTCTCTAGAGGATTTCCTGAATAATAAATTAAGAATAAAGGTTTTAACCCTTATTGTATATTTTTGCACTTTTTGAAATAGGTCCTGAATGTATAATAGCTGTAATTGGAAATGCTTCACTATCTCCAGCAGTTCCGATATATCATCTGAGAATAGGAATAGCAAAAAGGGTACCTGGCAAAGATTCCCCATGGCCTGCCAAGGCCTCTCAATACCAAAAGACTCAACTCCAAGCCCCAGCTTCAGCTCCCCTTTCTCCAGACAACGTGCCTGGACTTTTAATTACTCTCTCAGATATTCCACAGCCTATCGTGTTTCTGTGATAAACTGAAGACAAACAGCATAATGAGGGCAGGTGAGAGGAAGAAGGGGAAAGTCTTTGTTCAGAAAGAATTCTCTGTGGCCTTGCGCCGACAGAGATGACAGTGAATTTTAGATAGAGGGAAGGGAGATTTTACCCACTGAGAACACATGCATCATCATCCTATTGATAGGAAAATACATCACATACAAAGCTGAAGTTTGACCAGTCAATGAAAAATATTAATAATGATTTTTTTCAAGTAGCCACCTACTCCCTGGAGCAATATCACAAGTACAGGCCTGTAAAATTCCCATTTCTTTGTGGAACTGGGCACAGAATATTTTTACTTAAGTGGAAGATATATTTAAACCATGCTGCATGCTCTCATAATCATTCTTAAGTGCTTGCATCTGTGTGATACTACTGATTTCACCACAGTCCTGCACAGGTGCATAGGAAGGGCCATATGGCCCAGCTTGCAGGATTAGAGCTGTATTTCTAAATATTGCACAGCTAATTGGTTCAAGGCATAATTACAGCTGAAGTGCTTGTCCACAACATAATTACTAGGTGGAGAACTAACTTTATATGTTAAAGAACACATTGGGCAATGCGTATCAACAAGTGTCACAGAACTGATCTGCTTGATTAATCGGAGAGCATGAGCGGACTATACTATTAGACACACAACCACAATGACACAGGGACCTGAAATGCTACCAAAAACTAGAAACTGAAGAAGTAGGAAACATGGTAATTTGAAGTTTCAGGTATCCACATTTCAAATGAGTAAATAATCATAATGTAGTTCAAAGGTCTATATAAACCTTTCTTTTCCTAAAAATCCGTTTGTCTTTATCTTACTTTTAAGATCTAAAACTCTGTGTTCTGAAATGAAAAACAACATAACTTCCTTTCTGATCATTTTTTAAAAACTTTTCTTTTCCTACTTAGGCTTAGATTGCTGACCTCTGTGATTTCCACACAAAATCCAGTTATTACTCTTATTTGGAGGGCCATATCCTCTCATATCTCATGACTCTTTTTTTTAGCAAAGTATCACTCTTGTATAGCATTGAAAATGGCCATTATACATCCTTTCTATTTTATCTCTGTGTAACCAGGTTGCAATACCTTTGGTCTAGATTCCCAAACTCTGTGTCCTTTACTGTCATCATAAATAAAACAGAATTTAAAAAAATCACATAGGGGTGAGTAAATCCATAAATTCAGTTCAGATAACATGGAAAGTAACCTTAACATGAACCTGAAATTCAAACCAAATCTTTTGCGCACCTGAAAGTCTCATGCTTCAGTTTTCAAACGTTATCGGTCAATCAGAGGAAGTGCAAAGGTGCAATGTTTATCCCAGAGCTCAAGGAAAGGTCTACCATGAAGGCTGATATCCTGGACATAAGTACTTCTGCAGAAAATGTCCAAAAGTTACAGAAAAATATGTAGATTTATTTTCCCATTTTCCTGAAGGTTATTGGGTAACCCTCTGTACATTCTGCACTATCCCACTACACTCAGAAATTACAAATGTACAACATCTTTGCATACTCCCTTCCAGCTCACATGAGACTGCTAACACAGTAAATTAATTCTTCCTTTTTCTTTCTCTCCATTTTAGCACACTACTATAGTTACAAGTTCCTTCTAAAAAACAATAGAAATGTATGAAAAGTTCATGAGCAACATGCTTCATATGAAATTTCCATGCTTGAACTCTAATTTTATGGAAAAGTTAGAAAGATATATATCCAATCTAATTAATAAATGAAACAGATCACGAGTTCCACACTGAAATCCATGATTGTCTGTTGTTAGACTATCAGTAAATGATGAAGAAATTATATAGCAAATTTGGCCTCCTGTTTTCTTTCCAAATGTGTGAGAGACATTTATAATGTCATATGTATTATATATTTGGAATTACTATTTATGTATGTAGTCTATGACTAATCTGGAGTTCATATATTGTTCTTTGTGGGTAGTTATCGCTAAAATTTCAGGAATTATTTATATTCCTCAGAGATCCAGAATATCCCTAGAGATGCAGAACACATGTCATCATTTTGTCTCACAGTCAGAGAACCCTATGTTACTTTTCAACTTTGAAAATTGCTTTGCTGTACTGCAGCCTTTTGGCAAATATTACCATTTCTGTCTTCCCCCAAAAGAAAAAAAAGAAAAAAGAAAAAAAAAATCCAGCAATCTATACACACGGACTCTTTTGTTACATTTCCGGATTTTATCTATAATATATCTTGCAAGACTGTTCAGTGATTTGTAGAGTTTACTCTGTTGCTTTCCTCATGATGTTTCTGAAAATACCACTTTTAGAGTTTCAGGCTCTGTTTCAAAATATAAAAAGAATAAAATTAATTTGTTTCTTGCTTGATGTAGTTTCAAAAGTTACAGGAAAAGACAATTTAGAATGTTACCTTGAGGTGTTTCTAGTACTGGAAATGATTTCTTCATTTCAAAATGAGAAAAAAAGGTGTTGATCTGTACAAAAGACTCTGAAAAAATGGCTGAGGAATATGGCCCAGGAAAAAGTTTACCAATAGAACTGAATAATGACAATGAACAAAAGTCCTTATTTTCTAAGCCAAACAATACTTATTTGGCACTTAAACTTCACTGGACTCCTTTGAACAGGTTTATGATATGTGCAAATGCTAACTCAGTATTCTTTTTTGCTTAAAGGAATAAAACAATAATACACCGTGAAAAAAAAAAAAAAAAAAAAAAAAAAAAAAAAGCAGTCTCTAGCCTAAAGACTTTACACTTGAGCACAAGGAAAAAATAGAGAACAGACCAGAAGCAATGGAAATTTGAGTAGCATGATAGACAGTGGCACATCACCTGCTCCACGACTGCACAGGTTTTGCAGGTATTTAACTCTAATTTTAAAGGCTCAGGTGGAATGTATGTAATGCAGAGACCTTTCCCTTCAGAATCATGAATTATAACTAAGAAAGTAACAAATCGACCAAGACCTTCCTTGGTTGCCAAAACTTCAATAAATGCAGAAGATACAGCAGCAGAATGCCATGGCATTAATCATCTGCTGTTTACTGATGCAACTGAACATACCACTAATGGAAGCAGATCTCATCCCACAGTTTCACTTTAATAGACTGAAATTAACTTCTTTTTCACCGGGTATGTAGCATATGAGATCAGAACACCAGCTGCTTTTGTCTCAGTGACAGATCATGTACATTACACAGACTCATCAAAGATTTTAAAGGCTTAATTTGTCTATCTCCTGGGATTATATCATCTCAGGATAAAAAGATTTAGGCTGAAAATATTAAATATTTCATTTGCAAACAAAGCTTAAATATAAATCTGAAATATAAACCTTTGTCAACAACTCTCTATTAAATATCTTAGGTTATTCAACAGTATATTGCATCCTGAAAATCTGTGATACAATCTAATGTTCATTAGGCAGTCATCATATATTCATATTCTCAACAAGGGCAAGTGCAGGGTCCTGCACGGGAGAAGGAATAACCTCAGACACCAGTACAGATCAGGGGTTGACATGCTGGAAAGCCTCTCCGTGGAGAGAGATTTGGGAGTCCTAGCTGACAACAAGTTAACCATGAGGCAGCACTGTGCCCTCGTGGCCAAGAAGGCCAATGGGATCCTGGCCTGCATCAGGAGGGGTGTTGCCAGCAGGTCGAGGGAGGGGATCCTGTCCCTCTCCTCAGCTCTGGTGAGGCCGCACCTGGAGTACTGGGTGCAGTTCTGGGCTCCCCAGTACAAGAGGGATGTGGAGCTTCTAGAGAGGGTCCAGCAGAGAGTAATGACGATAGTTAAGAGACGGGAGCATCTATCATATGAAGAAAGACTAAGCAAGCTAGGCATGTTTAGCCTCGAGAAGAGAAGATTGAGAGGGGATCTTATCAATATGTACAAATACCTGAGTGGAGAATGTAAAAAGGATGGGGCCAAAGTCTTCTCAGTGACAGGACAAGGGGTAATGGGTATAAATTAAAACACAGGAAGTTCCACCTCCATGTGAGGAAGAACTTCTTTAGTGTGAGGGTGACAGAGCCCTGGGACAGGCTGCCCAGAGAGACTGTGGAGGCTTCTTTGGAGATTTTCAAAACCCACCCAAATGCAACCCTGTGCCACGTGCTTTAGGTGTCCTTGCTTGAGGAAGGGGATTGGATTAGATGATCTCTAGAGGTCCCTTCCAACCTCAACCATGCTGTAAATCTGTGATGATTTTGTATGTTTGCTGATAATCTGTATACAGCTGGCTGCCTTCAGTTTGTTTCCATGTATGAAAGTGCCTTTAAGGAAGTTAAATTACCTCTAAATACTTAAGTAAAACAGGCATAATCAATATAAGCAAATTATCACCAGAATCTTACACAAACTGGGAAGGCAGATATCTAATTGCTTTGTTCAGAAGGTGGTGATCCGTGTACCATGGAGGAGGATTCATTTTGTCTGATTTGAATAATCTAAAGTAGGCCATCTATTCAAAATTAGTCTTCTAGGCTCTATTTGCAGTCCATGAAGAGAGGTAGGCATCCCTACAGGTTGACTCATAGCAGTCTAAATTGCTTACTAAGATATAAAGAGCTTGTCAGCTGAAAGTTGAAGATTTAAGTGAATCTTGACTCCTGAGCTCCAACCAAGGGCAATCCTGCAAGTCCTACTTATATACTGGCCCAGAACTAGAATATGAGTTAAAATCATTATGTCCAGCCATGCTGTTAACCCTGTATAAACTCAACATAACGCTTTTTTGGTTACTTATTTTAACACAAACTAAGGACACTTGTGCTTCTAATCAACCTTTCATAAGGATCCTTCATACAAAAACACTTATTTCAAAAGTTGAATACAAATATGATTTTGGAAATACTGAATTCTAATTGAAGTATTTAAAGGATATACGTCCATTAAAAGCCAAATTCTGACCTCCTTTTTCTACCCTGATTTTCTGCAATGAAATTCAACTCACTAGACTACAAAATATCTGCTTCTGTTTACTTATGACTACTCTCAACTCCCAAAAAACGTGAATAATTACTTCTAAATTATGGGAATAACACAAGTGAAAAATTATTTATCAGTGTATAGAAAAAGTTCATGATATTAAAGTGACTTCCACTAAATGTTTTTATGTTACTATGAGAATCCAGAGACAACTTTGTTTTCTATATCATGTAAACTATAAGTTTAGTATAATTATAGCGAATACATATTTACTTGGATATGGGTTGTAAGGTCATTGTAAATTGAAACCTCAGAATAGAAATATCACAGTGGAAAGATCAGATAATTTCCTTTAATTTTAATATTTTCTTTATTCTTCTTCCTTGGTACTTATATCTGTTAACTTGTTGATATCCTGCAACTCAATTCATTATTAACTAATAGAGAAGAAGCTGTTTAGTGGGAAGTTCTGCATTAACAATTTATGATACTATTCATTCTGTTGTCCCATGTATATGTGAGATAATATTTTTCTACAGCTTCAAAAGAGAAAAACAAGCTTTTTTTTGATCCACTGAAAAAAAATACACTCAAATATACACACACAAAAATATAAATATATATCTTGAATTATTGCACAGTCCCAGAATATTAAAAATAGTCTATATATATTGAGCTGCATATTAAATAAACATTTTTTCTTCTCTGAGAACAGCTAATCAATGGAGTAACATAATGTAAGTTTGTAGTTAACAGTCTACCAGAAACAAGGGCCAAGAACATTTTTCCCAGGAACTGACCCCACTGAGAATTCAGTATTCTTCTTACTCAGTAGGATCAATATCAGAAGCAGATGACTTCCCTTGTCATACAAGCTTTGAGGGCATGAAAAGGGGAGCTTTTCCTCTCTTTTTTGCTCAGTTCCTTTTAACAGGTTATGTCCTCTGAGCCCCACCTGTGAATATGGAAGACAGTTTGCGGCCAAAATCAGTGCTGCTGATCTAGCAAATGTAGCTTCACCTCCAAGATTTCCATCCAAATCATTTCACAGAACAGTGTCAGAGGACTCAGACTGTTTGGTGAGAAGAACTGAGGGGTGGATAACCTCCTTTGAATGTAAGCAGTGAGATCAGCCTCTCTGACCATGTCCAAGAGTACTGAAAATTATGCAGTTAACAGTCATTTTTTTAACATTTAAACTATCTTCTCTTATAATACTTAATCCTTATTTTAATGAAGTAATCTCTCATTGCTAGTAACACCAAACATAAGTGCTTCTGAAATGTTTTATATAAACACTGTAACCTGAAATGCTTGAATAAGGGCACATGTGTGTAACGCGTGTGTTTTACACACCTCTCACAAAGCAAGTTTGCAAAAATTTCCTCATATGTTTACTCAAAAGGTAAAACAACAGAAATCTCTTCTATCTGAAGAGAGATATTTAGGTCTCAGATTTATAGAACGTCTGTTTTATCTTCCCTGTCACAGCAAGTGTGTGTTTGTGCGAGAGTAGGAGAACAAACAGATGAAGAAAGGCATGTAAGACATTGGTTATCAACTTTTCCCTCTTACAAGCATCTGCCCAAAGTATGGGTAATGACTGAATATTGTACTACTGGCTTCCAGGAAAAAGCAGTGAAGAGAGATGGCATTCCAAGATGCGCTACATCTAAGTTACCTCCTGAGTAAAAATAGCCGCAAGTTTTCTGAGGCTGTATTTGAGGAAGTGAATTTGCAGAATTCTCAAAAACTGATACTAAAAGTCAGAATTCATTCATTAAAAGGGCCAGTCTTGCAGAGGCCCTGAGCTGGATAGGCATTCCTAGACTCAGAAGGTACTGCCTACATGGACGTGTAGGCTACATGTACACACACATATGCATATTAAAAGCACTCCAACTTGGCAGCAAGTGTATCAAATTTAAAATGGCAAGACACTCTATTTAAATGATTATACAGTGGAATATGACTCATAACTTGTAAAAGATAATAAATATAAAATTGATACATTTTCTGACAGAAAACAAGATTTCAATTCCTACTTATAACTCAAATTATAGAGAAACAGATATCTAGGGAGTATATCAACAGTAACAATTTCTTTGTTAAATTAGAACAGGAAGCTTTCTGAAAGTGTATCATTTGTAACTAAATCTAAGGTTGACAGCTAGAGTGAAATGTGACTATCTACTGGATCAAGAGATTTACAAAATATTAACAACTGCTGAAACGTTAAAATGGAGAACAGCAGTAAGTGAAACAAAGAAATCAAGTCAGGAAATGGCCAGAATACGTAAGGTCATCTGATTTGACAGCTCTCAGACATATTGAGCAATATTTATGTGCATTTGCAAATGCTGAGATTAAGTACTATTCGACCTTTTTTAGTTTATGGAAAAAGGGCTGGAACTGCCCTTTTGTAAGAGGATTAAATGTGTATATTCTGAGCAGATGTGCCTCAAAAAATAGCCTTCCATAGTTTTTCAATCTATCAGACATGGATAGGAGAGATGATAAAGTCTGTGCCTGACAGTTCTCTACTATCAGAAGAGAATTTGTTATAAGCAAGCATTATGACTTGAAGTATAGCACGAGAGAGTCCATATTTCAGTCCTGTTTATTTTGACAGAATGTCACATCCTTAAATGTCAATGACCATTTTGAGACATCAACTTTTTCTTTAGAATTGAGTACCCAGGCTGTGAAATTGGGAAACTGTCAAAATCTGCAAACGTGTTGAATTTGTGGCCTATAGTACACCACAATAAAGAGATTAAACTTTATTTAGGTTATTGGAAGAGGTCTCGGTGCCACCTGAGACATGATCTATTGTACTAAAAACAAAAGTAAGTGCTCTCCAGCCCCGTATATTATTTAATGATACATGATGTAGTTTGATTTAATGCTGCATCACAGACAGCATAGGACTTTTGCAGTGCAGCTGCCCAACACACACACTTTTTGAAATTCTGAGATAATGTCCAGAGGAGAATAAAAAAAAAGATAAATACAACAAAGAGTCCTCCAAGTCTTTCGTTTCAAACTGATGAGACGGGTAGCAAAGATAAGTGGTCAACTTTGCTCCTGTCTAATATGTTACAAATCTTGCTACTGAGGTTTTTATTTTTATAAATACATATAAAAAATCTTTAACCACTAACCACTCTTCTGCAAAGCGGTTATAGGCTAAATTTCAAATGGCACTCACAAAAATGGCAAAGGCAGCAGAGGAAGAGGACGGAAATAACTACCCTTTCTATCTCTGAGGCCCAAAACTGTAGTCACAGGAGGGAAGTCATGTGAAGAGAGGAATCTGCAGGTGTTGGCATACAGTGTGCTTGAGAATAAAGTCCCTCTGAAGTCTTCGTGCCATCTGGGAAATGTGGTACACCTAAAAATATTAACTGCAAAGTGGTACAAAATGTGTCTACTGTGTATGCTGCTTTTTAAAACTTCATTCAGTTCTCATATAGCAAAAGAAAAAGCATACTTCAGGAGAGGTTCTATGGGAATGGACCTATTACCTAAGACAAATAGCCAGCAATTTCCCTTGCCTTTGGAAGATTCACATTCTGCTTGCAAGCTTCTCAATTTGTTCTATACATTTCTCAGAATATGTCTGAATACAGCAGTGAGTAAATCAGCTTCTTGCTGTTAACATTTTAGATGCAATTGTATTTTCAAAGAGGTTAGTTAAGAGAAAACATTTAAGTAACATATTTGTAAAATTCACAAATATGTAGTATCGATTATACTACACTATGATTTTTTTCTTCACTGAAGAAAATAATCCATTTTGATAGAGCAAATTAAAATTTGACTAATTTACACAGATCTCTTTATGCTTTTGGAAATTCTTCTTCCATCTCTATTTTTAGCAGTGCAGTCAGTCATTATAGGCAGTTAAAGGCTGATTAGGTTTGCTGAGTAATTAAATAAAATCCTAGCCTTAAAAAAAAAAACAGGGAGAAAATACTTCTGTTACTGTAAAAGGATATGTATGAAAGAGCTTTCTCAATTAACATTTTTCCTGAGTTTTTGTTAAAGGACCACATTTTTGTTCAAAGACTGAAAATATGATAATAAGTATATGCCTCGAAGGACTACTAAGAGGGAAATTTAGACAAAATCTCAGCACACAAACATTTAAAGATGACTTCTGTAGCACTTCAAGTTAGACTGGAGTCAAATGTTAACAGGAACAAATCTGAATATATTTCATTTAACCTTGCTCCCTTAACTTTTATTCTATAACAATTAAAATTGCTTTGCTTTCTCTGTAATCATGCTTTGCCTCTTCCCAAAGAGTATAGTCGATTGCCAGTCCAATAATTCAAAGAAACTTTTCAAATAATATTCTGAGATATTTTGGGTTAATGTTCGGATTTTTCTATTCATACTTCTGCATATTTCTTAAAATATGGTATAGAAAATCAAAGTGAGATTGTCAACTAATAACTCAACATCCATGAGCTGGAGTTAGTAACAAAACACAAGGAATAAAGTTGGTCAAGCTGGTCAATTCCTCATGTTTCTAAGTAATTCTGAATCTTGAGCTATCTAAAATTTGACCCACCAGCTGACCCAAATGGGAAGCTGAGGAATGGGAAAATTCTCCAAGATATTAAAGTGCAGCAAGGGCAGCAAGCCTACTCCCTTTATCACCTTTTGCAATCATTGCGCAAGCCATTTATTTCTCTTGAAAGACAGAGGTAACAAAGGAATGAAGGGAAGAGAGGGTCCCTCTATCTTTAAAATTTTCTGTGGGTCTCAAGGATGGGCAAAAAGCTTATCATCTCCTCACTTCTTATTCCCATTTAAAAAAAAAAAAAAAAAAGAAAAGTTTCCATGCAACAGCAGGCTGTTGAACATCACTGAAAGATTCACGTATAACTAAAGACAGTTTTATAGGGCAGAGAAAGGACCTTGAATAAATATGTAAAATGAGGCTTCCTATAACCTCAGGACAGTGGAAGGACAGTGATGGAATTATTGTTTTATCTTCACTAAATTAATGATTTTTTTTTTTTTTTTTTGGTATTGCAGAAGGCTGGGACAAAAAGCTCTTAAATTTTCAATGTACTACTCTTATCCTGATGATTTAATCGATATAAACCGTCATTCAGAAACACATAGAGTCCACAGCAAATAAAGAGTAGCAATTATTTTTTCAAAGTTTAGAAGAATGATTGCTTTCTGTAAACATCAGTGGTAGAATATCTGTTGACTTTAGATGGTAAAGAAAGAAATAATCTTCACTATGAAGTATTTTCTAGTATCTCTATAGCAAAAATCCTGGAAATTAGATTAGATTGGAAATGGTTTGAATACGGGTAATAAAAAATTAAACCTATGAATTTATAGCCGGACTAAATAGAAACCAGGCATTTTGACTATGTCATCATTGGGAATTATAAATGCTGTATAAGAAGAAGGAAGTCTTAGCTAAAATAAAAAGAAATGTGTAACAAAATCCATCTGAATGTTAAAGAAAACTTTATACCTAACAGCTTGCCTTCAGAGAATGAGATCTCTTGGGTTTCTTTAACTGTATTCCTGAACACTGGAATGATGTACAAATTAACAAATTAGTTAAGTACCTGGACAAAACATGGGAAAACTGATTTCTGAGTTCAGCTCTCAAGTTCTGAAATAAAGACACGAATATATTCCTTTCAAAAGTTTAGTGGAAATGTATAGCTGAGAAAATCACCAGAAGTTTCAGGGAAAATCCACTGGAAGGACAAATTGCAAATGGCATAAGGCAAGGGTCAAAACTTTTGATAATGTTTCATCTCTTTAGTTAAATTTAAGCAACTCCAATCCAATTACAAACTTTTTTTTAGTCATTAGTTTTTTTCATTTAACCATTATATCCAAGCAGAATTGTCCTTGATGTATTGATACATCTTTGGTCTTTTGAAAGAGAAGATGAATTCATGCATGAGATATTTTATTTTTTAATATTGAGGGAATGTAGAAGATCGTATTAGACTGATTCATCCTCTCTGGGGGCTGTTGCATGAAGAACTATGCAAGATCCTGATTTTCACACCTCCACTCTTTTGTGTATGTAAGACCATGATGCCTGGAATGGGGTGAGTCAAGATGCCATCTCTGCATCTAGATCTAGATGCAGGAGTCAATCACCATTCTCTGCTAGGTGTTTCTGCTTAAACAACAGGTTCCACCCTGATATCTTGATTATTTTTACTTAAAAGCAACATGCTTGGGGTATTTTTGTTACCCAAACAAGTATGAATTAGACAAGCATAGGGATCATTCTAAATCATTGGCTCATTTCAAGTCTACTAAGACCAAGCATCTTTTCCACTCCATTGCAGTAAGCTAACTTTAAGTGGCGTTAGCTAAGGGTACTATCACTGTCTTTTTTTCTTCAGCAGAATTCATAGCTTTTTCCATGCAGGTGATAATACATGGGCAACCTTCAAACTTCTTGCTCACTTCTTAATACCGTCTCTTGCTATTATGCTCACTTTTTGGGTGTAGAAGATATGATTTCTTCCTATTTTCTGGCACAGAGAATATGACATACTTTTAATTAAAAAAATTCACAGCTGCCTGTTTCAAAGCACAAATAAATTTGAATCTACCAAAGATACAGCCTATGAATTTTAGATATTAACTTTTATTTTTGGCACTTCCAATTGACAGATATGATGAGGTGAGGCAAGTCAGACCACCATCTCTGGTAGCATTTAGAGAATCCCAAACTATGGCATGTATGCTAACAGAAGGCCTTCAATAAAAAAAACAATCCATAGTTTTCTTAAAATAGTAAAAGAAAAAAAATCCCTTTCCAAGCACAGGTAACTAGTTACCCAATCATGACTTACTATTAATCAACAACAAGGACTACAGGATTAGAGTGATGAGCTATGATTTAGGTCACTGAGGAACTGAATTTCATCCTTGTTGGGGGAAGCATAGTATATGGTAAAAGGCAGAAGACCTTAAAAGGTAGAAGAAAGGGCTGTAGTCTGACTTGGGAAATGAGATAGTGTGTGTATGGTTTCTGCATTTTGATATGAGAATGTGTGCTCTATGAAGCGCAGTGCAATAAGACTTTAAATCAATGGCACTTTACATGTACAATGAATCTGCTGGTTCAGAAAGTGGAGGACTTTTGGTGTATGTGTTTGGAGACTGCATGATATGCTTGTCTGACATTCCTGGAAAAACTGGGGTGCAGGTTGCACAGTTTGTGTCTTCAGAAAGCTTGGAAGGGCATCCCTGTAACACAGACTGCATGCTAGTGTAACCAGACAGTCTGAAGACATTGAGAAATAGGATAACAAAAATCTTCATATTGTAGGTGGATTATATTATTTGATGAAAGAAGACATGACAAGGAAAATCAAGACATATGGACATGTATATAGGGTAGAAAAACAGGTATTGCTGCTGTCACCCATCACAGCAATAATGGTACATACCAAGTACAGCTGGTAGTGATGGTGGTAATTAAGCCAATGTTTAAATGTTATTGTTGTTGCTCAAACTTTATAGAGTCTTTCAGATTTATAATACAACGTACAAACCTGTTCTTTTTACACAAGGACAGATAATGAGGACATACTGATTTGCTTTTCCCTGCAGCCTTAAACACAGATTTTAAATTAAAGGAGGAGTTCATGACTTGACCTAGCATCAAGACCTCAATAGTTTCAAGAGAAATTTAGCTTATTGTTTATATATTTCAGGGATAAGAAAAATAAGAATTGCTGTCATGTGTCCTTCATTAAAAAATGCATATAGACAACTCTGCATGGAGTGAGAGACAAGGTCACTGAAACAGGAAGGAAACTGAACCACATGCTACATCTGCACCTGTGCCATTAACTACTAATTTTCTCAGCTAATACCTATGAGATTTTTCTCTCAGGTTTGAAGGAAATGTAACACTTTTCTTACTACAATATAATTTATATTGGATGATTGGGAGAGATGAAAAGGAATATTGAAGGGAGTCAGAAAAATGACCAACAAAAGTCATTTTGTTTCCTGCACTCCAATAAACAGTTTGAAGTTAATGTTTTATTTTATGAATTACCTGTGCATTTCTTGATATTGCTGTTTCTTTTTCCATGTGATCCTAACTTGCAGCCAAAGTTCTCTTCCCAAAATTCTGCAAACCATACATTTCTTCGATTGTTAGCAAGTGTTCTGCTCCGAAAATATCTATCAAATCCTACATTAAAGAAAAGTGAGGGAAAAAAAAAAAAGCCTCGGTATATGATACAGCATAAAGACTGTCATTTAAAAACAACTGTGGATTGTGCAGACATTTCATAACAAGAAAAAAGTCTTAAGTACAAACTATTTTAAAAAAATTAAATGAATATAATGATTAAGGATTTATAATTTATTATTATTATAATTTATAATTTATTAAGGATTTGTAATAAACGAAGTTTTTAAATAGCTACTGCAATTAAAAGAGTCTAAAGCTTGAAAAGAAACCCGTAATGAAGAAAAAGCAATGTAGACAGTTAGATGTTGAAACAGCTTAATTTTTAACACAACAGGCTAGATCCAAATTGAGATTTACTCACAAATAATTAGACAAATTTTAATCATGACTTAATCAAAGACTGTGATCCAAATAAAAATCATTTCATGGACACCTTAAATTCATCAGGTACCTCTCTGTCAGATCTGAGGCTCCCAAGATACCTTAAATCCTGCTTCTGTTTATACCCTTAAGGATGCCACCTGAGAAACTAACGGTTCCTATTAAAACCTAATCTGAAGTTTCCTGTTAAGTCTAATCAGATCCTAAGAAACAGGAGTTGTGCCCTCCTTACTCCTACAGTCCATCGATCATGATCAAACTGTCCAACACATTCCATTGGGATTAAGCTCTTCACAAAATGTTTTCAGGGGCCAACTTCTCCAACGTCAACAATGCTCAGTGTTTCTAATGGTTTAACAGTTTAGAGCGCTTAAACAGACAGCAGGAAGAGTGACTGTGTAAACTCTTGGGAATGAGGTGGTTCAATCCAAGAAATTCCACTTGCTAGAAAAGTGTCTTATATGTCAAGTCATAAGCTATGTTAATATAGTGACTTCTTAAAGTAAGATGTATCAACAGTTTAGGGAGCAGAAAGTAGAACCTCGATGCCTCTATTCCCAGAAGAATTAGCTAACTCATATCATCCATCTGGCCTTGTCACTTTCTGTCCCAGAGAACCACCACGCTGGGGAGTAAGAAACTTCTCAATGTCAGTCACCTATTTCATATGTGCTCTAATTATTAGATAACTATAAGATTGTCTTATTGCAAATTCATAATTTCCTTATCTTGAATCTATTTTAAGAAAAAACAAAAACAGTAAAACAAGACTTGCTCAGTACTTTAATGAAACAATTGCTTTTCCTTTTCTGAGAAAACTCCAAGCTCTCGTGCTGAATGAATGGAAACATCCACACATATGTGCTCACATTTGGGCTCTGCAGATGCCCAAAGGAGGGACAGATTCCAGACACTGTCTTAGGTTCAGTTTTTTTTTTTTTAACTAGGTGTTTCCTCCTTATCATTCAGAAGTTATTACTACTTAGAGAGATTTAATTCTAACCCTACCCTGAAAACAAAGTTAGAAGTCTAACTCAGGCTGTTGAATTCTGCTGTGGGGGCAAAGCAGCAAAAAGTTAATAGGTAAATGATACAAAACTTAAATTGGATTAAGCTTCAGATTCAGAGAAATCCAAGCCTACAAATCATGATCACCCCACAAGAACACATGCACTGAACTCAAGGACCTAATCCAATCTGAAGAGATACAAATAGAGACATTAAATGAATATTGGATTGAGCCACATGCCTCAAGTTCTTAGATGCATAGCTTTCCGTGAACTCATTTCATTTTTTTCTTTCTGTTTTTCTTAAAAGGGTTAGAATGTCTGAACATAATCAGAAAACCAGTCTTTTGTGTCATGTGCATTCCTACCATCAATTGAGGCTCTTTTGGGCAGAATGGTTACGGCTCCTTCTGCAATCTCTTCCTGCTGCTGCACCGGTGAAATTTTTGACCCCCAGCTATCTGATCCAATCCAAAGGAAGTGTCCAGACTGATTAGCTTTTTTGGCTGCCTCTAGTATCCGCCTATAAAAAAAAATAAAAAAAAAAGAGCTGATTAAATAAACGTCATTTACAAAGAACTTTCTGATTGGAATCCCTCTAAAGTAATACTGAAGTAATAATTCTGGATTGGATACATATAAATATGATTACTCTAATCAACTGGTCAATAGTTTTTACAGTCTACAGCATATTCAACAACAGGCATAGAGATCTCAAGCTCCAGTACTATAAATGTTAATTTGATTCATCATTAGCCATATTTGTCTAGAATTCTTGTAAATTTCTTTCTTTTCAATCACTGAAGAGAAATCTACTTGAGCTTCATTCTTAGGAACTAAAAAGTCATCAGACCTCCTAGGTGCGAACAGCAGCAGTTTGTAATTACAACCAAATTTCTTACCAAGAACTTTTACTTTGAATTGAGTCTGAAACCTGTTTACAGCCTTGTTCACCATCAAATTCTGCGTCTCTGTGAAGGAACATCTCTGACATACAGAATTAAGATAAAAGTACCTAATATCATCTTCATTCGCAAACATGATGACTGCTCGAGCATTTGGAGTTTCCAACAGGCGCTTGATGATCTTGTCAAATTCTCCTGGTCTTGGTTCCCGAGGGATTTTGAGTGACTGAGCTATGCAAACACCTCCTGAGGAAAAAAAGAAATCCAAGTTTCAACAGCTTAAATATCCATACCTTAAATAACTCATAGCTAAGCAGATAGTCAAAGAAGCAAGATTTTATCTGAGAAAAAGGCAGTTTAGCCGGAAGTTACCTTATCTACGCACTTTGAAATATGCACTATACAAGCTTATGCATGTAATAGTGTATTCAAGATCACAAAATAGTTACTTATTTTTATTTTATAAAAATAAATTAAAACATCATCCTGAGCCAGATTCTTCGGCATGGTATATTGGTTCAGCTGGACAGAGATACATAGGCTTACCATAATTTATGGCCGTGGAGAACCCAAGTATGTCACAAGATTACATTTAACATTGGAGCTGCAGTTTGACAGTTATCTTGTGTTCATAACATGGCTCTTGGGGGTCAGGTGTTAACATACACCTCTGCTTTTTCCGCAGTGAGCATACGGATAACAATAAATGCTGTGCTTACAGAACTTAAGTGGAGAAATTAAAATTTTCTTTTATGAACAAATATATACAGATCTCTTCAAATTGTTATTGTGGCATTCTTAATTAAGGTGCTTTAATTATTTAAGAGATCTGGGGTTGTCATCTAAAATTTTAAATTACTAATCAGTAAATGAACACAAACTCAAAGATGATATTTATATCTCTTCCTGACAGAAGGAGGAAGGAACTAATTGAAATCCTTATATTTTACCTGTCCTGCAAAAGGGCATAGCTTTCTCCAGCAGCTCAACAATTTCCGATCGTATTTATACACCAGTGCAGAGGAAACTCCAGACAGACCAGAGGTCTGTGCATATGTATGAGCAGATGTGGAAAGACATTCACTGAGAGCCTGGTTCATGAAACACTGAGTCCAGACTGGCAGCACTTCCCATTCCATATTCAGTCTTTCAGGATTTATGTTTGCTGATTCATTTATTTTAGTTATTTTTCCTTTAAAAAAAATTTCCCATAGTCTCACTCGTTTATCTAACTCCCACCAATATTTGCTGTTGCTTGTTGTTATTTGCAGAATAACAGTATATTGCAGAAAAGTTGATCATTAATGAAGTCAGAAAATTAAGAAAGCACGGAAATATTTGTTTCCAACAAAAGACAACAACATGTTACTAGAACAAGTCAAGCCAAAGGATAAAATTTGCTTCTTTACATCTCTGTAGTTTCACAATGAAGATTGCTTTCAGTGTGTGTAGGAAGAAAAATGCACCTTAAAAGATCTATTCTATTTATAATGAACACTAATGGTTATTTTCTGATATAGGAAATTATTCTGGACATATATGTATACATATCTATATATGAAAAGTAATTAGAAAACTTAATTTTAGATAGTTGCCTATATTGTGTATGAGGAGACTTTCCAAGAGTTCCCACACACCAGTGGCTCAAACAGATGAAGCATGGGAAGTACAGCTTCTCGAAAAAATTCCTAGAGGTTTCTCATGTTAGCTTTATTAAAATAAATGTATTTAATCTTTAACAAACAAAAGAAGGTATTTATGATTCTTTTTATTTCTTTTACTCAAAGGTAACATTTTAAAAAATGCTTGAATTCATTATCACAGTCTGTTCTGCCTTTGCAGAATCTCATCCAGCTCAATAGCTTTTTGCACAGGCAGATTACAGTGGAATCAAGTCTAAACATGGCATAAATGAAGCCTGGAATTATCAACAGTCACTTTCAAAATAACAATTTTCAATTGAAATCTGCCAGTTTTAGTCAAAGACAAAAATATCACCTTTTTCATTATTTTATCAGATTGGGAAATGGAAACTACCATATAGATTTATAGATTTATCTTTTTTTTTTTTTTTTTTAACCTTCACATGAAGGCAAAACATATGAGAATACCTGCCTTTATACAAAAATTGTATTCATTTATTTATGAATAGCATTATGATATACATATAAAAAAAACCCTTTAGTCTTATCTGCCTTAAATAGGATCATTGTTCCTTTTCTGACAACATTTTTTTCCTCATTTTAATGAACAGCCTGTCTCCCCATGAGGGAGAGCTAATTTGCCAATAATAGACCAGATGAAACTGTATATCACGTGACCCTCATACTCACCATGTGTTTTTGACAATCCATTAATGAAGAGATAGACACGGTATTATAAAAGTTTTAGCACACGTATATTCTAAACAGATACTCAAATCTTTTACTGCAACCTCTTTCTGTGGTAACAGGGCTGAACACCTTGCAATGAATTGTAAGAGAAATATTCAACAGACAGGCTATAGGTTTAAGTAATTGCACTTCACCGTTAAGAAAAAATCTGAAAAACAGCACTAAGTTCTTGACTGTCCCCAAAGTCATTCAGCCACAAGAAGTAAAACAGTTCCTAAAAAACTGACATAAGGGAATAATTTGTTACCTCATAAATTTTGAAAGCACATTTTTCAACCATTTCTATTCATGCAATGGCCCTTAGGAAAAAATATTCTCTCCACATGAAATGCAAATATTACAAAATGCATGTATATAATATACAATATACTGCCATCTACAATTTTTCTGGAGTGGATTTCAACTGTGAAAAACTGCAGTATCCAAAAAGCTATTTTCAGTCAAAATGGTGCAGAAGAAACACCATTCCATCATTGCAGCAGCAAGTTTAATCATGACTGTGCTGCACATCTTAGGATCTCTACACTAAAGAATGTGTTAAGTACTAACAGGAAGAAAATAAAATGCACTTCAATCTTATTGCTACATTTATAATGAAATCTGCAAGCTATCTCCTGACACACAAAACATTTTGTGTACTTTTGTATCTATACGTTACACCATACAGCTGTTGCTCAAACAAATGACAGGATATCAATTTCCAGCTAACGATGAAATGCTAGATCCACAAAGATGCTCACAACATTACAGTGGCTTACCTCTAGGCACCTTGCTGCCTTTGAAATTCACAGACCTGTCTAGATGTCCAGACATGGAGGGAGAAAAGCACCTAGGAATAGGATTTGTAGGAGCCAGAAAACTGCAGGAGTAGCTCTTCCTCCAAAATAGTTGAGAAATACAGATACACAAATACAAATAATGTTGCATCAGTGACAATAAAAATGTGTTTGCCTTCTTTTTAGCAGCTATCAAGTATGATATCCCCAGGGCCACAGGACTCAGGTGATGGATTATGAAGACAGGGAGAGCAGAGACGAAAGCTGGAAACTCAGCTCACAGCAGGGACTGCTCTCTTCTTCAAAGTATGGCTCTTTCCCCCTACTCTTCACCATGCTTCACAGCTTGTAATTCATGTATTTTTAAAAGAGGGACATAACCAGGCTTGATCTACAGCAATACATTGTTTAGTCTTCTGCATTGCGATAAAAAATAAATTCTTCAGTGCTAGATTTGCCTTGCTTACAGGTGCTCTGTATAACACGGTTTATAGGAAACACATTATCACTGAGGAGGCATGTTTGTGGAAAAAAAATAGATTTTGAGGATATTGTCAGCATACTGGATCAAAAGGCTTTTTCCTTTCCTTTATGCTCCTATAACAATGGTTCTACCAGTGAAAAAAATCAAACAAAAGTACCCGCATCATTTTGCTGGTTAAACTCATGGTGATTTTAAAATGATAAATATTCATTTTACCTCTCATGGGTTCTGAAGTCACAAGATGGCATGCTAATTGTAAACCATTAAATACTCAAGTATGCGGAGGTGGGTGTCAGTAGAAGTGATGCTGAATGTGTACTTGGAAAATAGCAAGCAGTCTTTGTCAAAAAAATGCACTAACAAATGCCTTTCCCAAATCAAGAACTGAAATATCAGGCAGAAAGTGAGTACATGGGCCTTAAATTCTCCTGCCCCCACTATGATCCAGCACTGTGAATACTGGGCCAATTAAGTGAGATTCACAGGAAAGAGTATTTGTACCAGAAAAGATGAAGCAAGAATTTTCAGTTCAAGACTGTTCAGTGAGCACAACAAAATAACTCAGAACTAGTTTTTCCTGTAAACTATTTTTTTCTTCCCATTTATATACTTGACCCTAGCGCTGTGCACGAGGAAGGGATCAAGGTACACACTTGCTCTGACAATCTCATTTCTTAGGATAGAGGCACACATCATCTCATGCAATATATGCCACTGCAATCCAATTATTTCATGGCAGCTTCATCACAGATCACGTTGTTCCTTAAAAAAGCTCAAGGAAAACAGTAGGAGCATTTCTGAGACCCAATCCCGCCTAACAGGACTTTCTCAGCTGCTTTCAAGTCTATGTTTTCTTTCTTAAGATGAGTTCTGTATCACTGGTCACTAGGCCAAGGGAAGAAAAAAAAAAAAAGTAACACAGACCTGTGGAAATTTTCCAAATGACACTACAGAAACATGTGGGGACAAAGAAAAAAGTTCTTATTCCAAGTAGAGGAATAGTTGCCAGAGACTCAGAAACATAAGCTGAAAATTCTCTGAGGCAAACCGGCTGCTGCCACAGTCTCTGTCTCAGGTGGAGGCTTTGCATCCACCGTGCAGTGTGAGAGCACTGGGGAAAATCAGATAATTACATTTCTTCTTCGCTTTCAGAGTTTCCCTAAAGCCAGACTTGTTCATACAGAAGACCTGGTTCAAAGTTGAAGGTTACTGGAGAAATTAAGAACAAGATGCTCCACTCCTAAGTTCTGTTGACAAAAATCAGGTGGCTTTAGTGAATGCATCAACAGTTTTTTTTTTTTTTAAGTAGCCAGTTCATTTCTCAGCCAAAATCTGACTACTAAAGAAAAATAATGCAAATGGCTACTCTGAGTTGCACTTACTTTCACTGATGCTGATAATCAGGATATTTTAGGTATTTTGTATCTCTAGACCTCTAACAATAATTTTAGAGTATGAATCAATAGAAAGTGATACCTAGAAAGAAAAAATGCTTGTTCAAGATAAATATCACAAGCAATAGTTCTCCGAGATGTAAATGTTTTCCTTGATGCAAAAGTAAGAGAAAAACTAAGAAGAGTCCATACTGCAGCAAGGTTGCCTGAGTGCAACCATGCACCGGATCAGAGCTACCTTCACTTAACTACCCCCAAAAAACATACGATCAGTGAAGTAGGTATATAGACCTCAGGGTAGGTTAGCTTCATGAATATGAATCCAAGGCTTCTGTAGGTTCTGCTGCTCCCTCTGAAGCATATGCCATAGAGTTCCTATTGCTATTCATGTCCAAATTTAGCTAAACACAGGTTCACTCAAATATACCTCCTTGGCTACAGTCACCAACTGACTGCAGCAGGGAAATAACCTAATCTGGTCTGGCTTTTCATTTCCTCAGTAGCTCACCAAATACCTCAACAAACAATTCAGTTACTTTTGCGAAGACAGCTGAATCTTCAGTCAATTGTGGCAATATTTTTTGATGCCAGATAATAGAAAGAAAAACAGTAAAAAATATATCATAGTTTGATCTGAATGCACAAAGTGGCACACAGGATCCATACACTAACATATAACAGCGAATGAAAGATTTTATTGTAACCTTTAAGGGCCAAATACAGCATACATTTTGAACCCCTAGGTAGCCATTTTCCATTCAGTTAAGTAAAAATGCTTCTCTCAAAAACCTTTACTGATTATGATAAAGCTGTTTGTTTGGTGTACAAGCACCAAATGGAGCACAACGGAGCTTTGTTCGCTAGCATGTCAGCTGTATTCATTAAGTTTTCTACTCAAAACTAGCAGCTTTTAATAGCACAAAGGGTCAATTTTTTAGTGTTTCAGCAAAGGACTTTTAGATTTTATTAAATCTTCCTTTTTTCATATATTGAAAATAATAAAGCTTTAAAACATGCTCATTGAAGCCAAAAATGAAAAAAAGCAAAAGTCAGATAAATATAATGTACCAAGACCTTTCTAAAACTGCATCGTACATTTCAATATGTATTTATAGGCATACAGCCATGCATATTTCTCAGACATGCACTCATACAGATATTTACATCATGGGCAAAACAGAAGTTAATCTAAAATAGAAAAAGGAGAATGAAATAAAAAAAAATCCATATGGAACACAGATTCCATAAGAGACCATGGTTATTGGCTTCAGTGAGCAGAGTTTCTCTTCAAGGTAGCAAGAAGCAGGAGAGGTCTGTTATTTTATACTTTCACGCCGAACAGCAAAAAAAAGCTTTTTTTTTTTTTTCCTCCTAAAGAAACGCTATTGAGTGCACCCCTAGGGGTTTCATTAACACTATCATCTGAAGGAAAATAACTGCAAGAGATATTCTCACCATCATCAAACCTAATTAAAAAAAAATACAAAAAAAAGGACCCATACTTTATTCTTACTTTAACTTTTTCTTGTTTTTTTTTTTTTTTTCTGTAAATGAAAGCCAGCTTTCACAGCCCTGAAAGTGAGAAGCTGAAAGAAGAATTCATTTGTAATGGAGATGCTTATGAATGGGTAAAAAACACATACTCAGCAAAAAAAGCCTAAATAATTGAGTTTTGGAAGGTTGTGAGAAAGGAATTTTCCTCCAAAACAATGAATCTCTGTACAACTAGTGCACAGAGGACATAAGATGCTCAGTCAACCTTCAAAACAATACATGACCAAAAGAATCTAACTGAAATTGGTCTCCACTTTTACTTACCCATCAACTATAGCGATGCTTTTTTGGGGGGCTATATCTTTTGTTATTATCACAGTGGATATGAATATCTCCTCTTTGGAAAAAGTGGTTCATACTGCTTGTAAATTTCCTACACGAAAAGCATAATATGAAAACAAAAATACGATTTTCCACTTTCTTGCAGCGCATCCTTAAGGAGGAAGGAAGACCTTCTTTTTGTTGATTTTCTAAGGGCTAGGTAAATAGGGGGTAATTTTTGATTAACCCCTAAATTCTTAAATTTTTACAATTTTTTTTTGTTAAATTAACAGCATCTCTGATTTATAACAAGAACAGTAGCATGAATTTGAACTCTGGCCTATGGTCACCTATCATATATTTTCCTCTGAAAGTAAATTTGCTTGAATTTGGCTTTTATTCTTAACTCTTTTTCTCTTAGATTATCAGTATAATGGGGCTGCATTACACAGTAAAGATCTGGATTCAATGTTTTAGGGAGCTGCTGCTTCAATTAATTCTAGTAGTCCCAGTTGACCCACACATTTTCTCTTTGTCAACATCAGCATCCAAGGTCTCGCATTCTCCAGGCAAACAGCAGTGGAGACCCTTCACTGAATGCTGCCAGTCAAAACTACAGGTCACAAAGTAGATACCAGATGCAGCTATTCTGCATCATGTAGGTAGTATAAAAGCTTCTGGCATTCGTTAGAACTATGTTCAGGCAGGAAAGGAAAACGCATCATGAAAAAGGCTGGATTTTGCACAGAACATTTATTTTAAAGAAATATAACCTTTCTTCTTTACGTGTAAATTATCCCCCACAGGCATCTTTTGTTTATTTTTTAATTCCATTTCCTGCCTGCTTATTTTAAATACTTTATCAGTTATATAAGAGATTCTGTTTAGTCAAAATTTTGTGACCTGTCTGATTTTAGTGGCAGGCTGGTGACCTATTTTTCCCTTGTATGCAACTTTCTCTTATTTTGTTGTTCTGAGACTGGCTTCAGTCATACCCCTTCCACTTATATATAACACACAGGCAGGTAACCTGACTTTTAATCATGCCTTCTGTGAAAAAAATAGTAGCGATCTTTTCATTCTGAGCCTTTTTGGTCTGCTTTAGTAAGTAGAGAATTCCTTTGGGGTAGTAATGATGCAAACTACCAAGCACTCATCTTCCTTCATCATACTATAAACAGAGGACTGGTGCATAACAAGGAAGACTCATGTGAAAGTGCCCATCATCAGATGATAGTTGCATGCATTATCTTTTGATAATTCCTGCACATTTCAGGCACATCAGGCCTCCTGTTTGTGTTTGGTTAGAAATTGTTCACTGATAAATTCTACTCAGAAAATGTCCACAGATTTCTTGTATTAACTGTCTGTCTTTATGCATTCCTTCTTTACCCAAACAATTCAGTTTCAGGCAATTACTCTTAAAACTAGGCAGATGTTATTTAGCTTAGGTTATCTCCACTTGTAAAATATTTATTTTCTCATTATTTGGTTATCCAAATAGTTTGCATATAAAGATTTACTTTAATAACAATTCTTCTCAACATAAGATCTTGCAAACTATGATGAAGTTATATCTTCACTTTCTCTTGTATGAGGTGGGATGCTAGAGTTTATTTAATCACTGGATAAGTGGAAGGTATCTTAGACTGCAAGATATATTTACAAATCATATGTCTATTCTGACACTAATACCTCATTACATTATTTCTCTTTGAAGTGTTTTGAGATCTGGACATTTGGGTAATAAACACTACTGTCAATATCTAAAAATACCAGCAAACTTTGGGTGGATTATAAAAGGGTGGGTTATAAAAGATGAAGAGAATAAAGGTAAATCAGGTCTTCACGTTTCTAAACACCAGTTAAAGATACAGTTATATTAAGAAACTTAGCAATACTTCATTTATAATACAACAATAAATTAAAGGCATGAGTTAGTTCCTGAGTGAACAAAGGAGTCATTCAATAGCCTTCCATATAAATAATTATCATACTGAAGCCAACATTACTTTAGAAATGTATGAATAAGAGCTGGTTACATAGCCACTGTAGCTTTAATAAAGTGCATGGCCTTATGTTATGAAATTTCAATCACAGAACTAAGCAGAAGAGAGAAGTTTGGTATCTCTACGTATTTAATACCAAGTGTTAAAATACCCTTGAGAAAAAGTTTTGGAGTGAATAGATCTACTAATTAGTCTTCTCTTGCAGCATACTGGGGTAAACAACTAGCTTAATTCATAAAACCCTAGGGGAAAAGCTACCAGGTAACTAACTAAGAGATATACTTCAGAGTTTACAAAAGTCCTGAGGACTTTCAGAGCCAAAAGAAGAAGCAGAAAAGTGCTGAGAAGCTCTATGCATGCAGTAGAAGAGAACCCCCAAATCAGACATGCATGGTAGTCTACTTTAAGGCATGTAGTACCAACAGGAAGAAACAGGAAAGAACCTCTCTTTCCTTTAAAGTGCATAGCTAATGGAAAATCACATGTAGTTAGAGGAATCCAGGCTCAGCTGATTCTATACAAGTAATAGCCATATTATAGGAGATCACTACTCACTGAAAAAGAAACCAGAGCTGGTTGCTTTATGATAGATGAGGAATTGAAGAAGCAGCTCTAAAAAAAAAGGATATAGTGACTGGCAGGAGATATCTGCAGCTCACTAAACTGCTTATCATATTTTGTAGACAATGAAGTAAAAAAGAAACAATTCCAAAAAAAAAAAACCTACAATGAATAAGTACAAAATTACTTTTAGTATAGACTCTGAAAAAAAACACAGTAGTGGACATCATTATGTTGTTAATATAGGCTGAAATAAAAGCCTATTTTATTGTTAAACCTAGTCCCCACATAGAACTTTGATCAACGAAGTATCTCATTAAGGGCCTGATGGATTTTACAATGCCCATGCTACTCATCTGATCACAGGGTTTCAATAATTTGACATGATCATTCTATTACATATAAAATTTTTAAGCATCCTTCATTATGCTTTTCTTTTTCCCAAAGGCTATCAAAAAACATACCAGACAAAAATCTATTATCCATAGTGCACTTATACCGCACTCATTATCAAAGAAAACTGCAGATATATGTTTTTTCAAAATTAATTAATTGTGAAAAGTACTTCCCATCAAATCTGCTAAGGATGCAATAGAGGAAAAATAAAGGTACTTCAATTTACCTTGAGTTATAATTTGAATAATGATATATGATTAGATCCATGGACTCATGAGAAAGAAACTCCACCTTGCACCAAATCCGCCAAATCCGTCCCATACTACTTGAAAAAAGTAAGAAGCCAGAAGAGACTATTAAGGTAACATAGAAGACAAAGGGAAGATCACAAAGCAAGTTAGGACCAGAGAGCTGTGCTACATTCATTGTTCTGTATGGTGCAGAAATAATAGTGCTGATCCTAAAACAAAAACTTCTGCAAATGCTTAGTACTAAAATAATAACACATCTCTCTTTGCAATACTTTACAATTAATGTCTGTGAAGATTTGAAATGGAAAAAGAGGCACTGGGTATGAGTCCATTATATTCTAGGTTTCCAAAGAACTTCTACTACAGAATATTTGCATTTCTATCAAAGGAAAGGAGAGAGAAGTAAGAAGGGGACATAGGTGTTTCCAAGCTCTTGACAGTAAAGATACACTGAGGCTTTTCACTGAAATATTCAAGTCAGACATTGTTTTCAAAACCCAGAAGATTCAGAAAAAGTTACTAAAAATTTAATTCTGTAATTTTAACTTTTTCAAATTTTGAATTCTAAAGGCAGCCAAAATAACATAATTTCAAGCCAATTTTTCTACATCAGAATAATCAAGTGTGCAAATTTACACTGAATTTAATATTTGAAAAAGTTTTCTCATTAGGGATGCTTTTGTAGCTATTTAGAAAATGTTTCCAGCACATTAGAAGAAGGAAATAATTTTCAACAGCCAAAAAACAAGCAACAGCCCTGAAGATTACAAAAAACTTGTACCACCCCCTTTTTTTTCTGTGCAGATGGATTGACTTGCTCTACAAAGAAAAAAAAAGAAAAAAAAAAGAAAACCAGAGGAATATGGAAGAGTGATAAAGAGAAGAGCACAAGCAATATCATTAGTATACATTTAATCCTGATAGAAAAACGTAGCATAATACATATAGACAATACCGGCTTAAGACACCCAGGGCCCTGTGTACAATACTACTGGGTACATTAAAAGAGGACAAGCCAGGCACAGTGAGTTTGCTACTCTGTGCTCGGTGCACACTGGGTCTGCTACATCCTACATCAGACACTTGCATATTGGCTGTGAGACCCACTCCAACCTCAGGCTGCAGACGTGGACTCCCTGTGTCAGTACTTAAAGATGTCAATGTCCACATATAACTCATGTGAGTTTTTGTAAAATCATTAATTGATTAGTAGCCTGGACTAATCCTTCTTACAAAAAAAAAAAAACCACCTTTTTAAAATAAAGAAATTAATTACTCACAAATTTGACCTATAGAGTACATCATGCAGAGAGATGGGACCAAGCCATTCTTCATTCACATTTGCAAAAGTTTTTCCTCTTATGAAACTTCTACTCACTTACTTTAAGATTTTTTTCTTTATTTATTCTTTTTTTCTCTGCAAAAGCCATCAAACATGAAGTTACTGTTGAAAAGGAGAAGAGGAACAGTACAGGGAGTCTAAGGGGATTCAGATTCTCCTGCCCTGCCATCTTCAGCTGCCTTCTCCACTGCAACATACACACTCCCTAGCAAAGTGTTATTCTCTGGAAACACACTCCATGTGCAGAAACCCAGAAAGAGCTGTCAGAGCTGCACAGAGCTATGTCTTCTTCTCCTACCATACCTCCTCCATGTCCCACTGGGACATAATGGTATGTATATACCGCCTTACAGAAATACAGAACAGGCTGAAGGAAGGCTTAGTCTCCTTAGCACTGCCACAGCTTTCCTCAAGCTCAAAAACATTTCATGAAGAAAGTATGATCTGCTGCAATGCCAAAGAGGGGTTTCAAGAGTGCAAAACTATGAAAAAAACATTTGGCCATTGATCAGCTTTTCTGGGACTGTCTGTCTATTTATTGGTAAACAAAACACTAATGTCCTGGAGATCACCTTTAATCATCTGTGTTGCTCCTAGATTCACGTCATTTTTCTAGAAGCTGAAGGGCAATTCTGTCTAAGACAGATAGAAGCCCAGAAGCAATTCTGCAGGGGACATCCTAAACTGAATTGCTGCTATCACTTTGCTCCAAGTTTTATGTCCCAGCTTGGCAAGTCAGGCCTGACTTGGGCATAGTGACAGCTTAATTTAAATAAAAGTCAACATATTCTGTCCATTTTTGAACAATGCACAGTGAAATGCTGCTTGTGGCTGCTTATGGGAGAACATGTAGTCAGCCTAGGTCCCTCAAAGATCATATTTCAAAGCAGTGAAATGAAGAGGCAAGCATCTAACCAAAGCAAGCACAGCAGAACGGCATCTAAACAGAGTTACCCAGCAGAGTAACTGGCTGAGAAACAGCCAAAATCTTATCCTAAAAGTTAACATAACACTTATTCTTGTCGCTAATCAAAGTGAAGTCCAGGTTCACCTGGGCCAGCTTTAGCTAGCATGCTAAATCTATTGATTAGGTAGAAGATAAGAATATACTTTATTTACATCAAAGTTCTCTGGAGCCATTGAGCACAGTCTCTCTCTTTTCAGAATAACTGTCAAAAATTCCTGCCAAGTCCCAAAGATTACCTTCAGGTGCTACAAAGCCAGGATCATCCTTTCAGAAAACAAAATAGTAGAAAGGGACTCAAATGACCCACTCAAAAACAGTTTTCTCAGAGAGGATATGATTGAAGAAAAGTTGTTCTATTGTAAGCTTGGGTTTTCAGTGTGGGGCTTGTCACTCCTTGATGAAAGATGGATAGTCTACTCTCTGAAAAAGTAACCTGTTTGGCACTGGAAAGGGCATGTATTTGGAGAGCTATAATGGAGTTTGAGCATAAATTCATCCCATTTTTCCCCTGGGTTATTTCACAGCAACTCTATACAGAGATGGGAACTATTACAGGCATTTCTCAGACCAAGTATGAGCAGCATCAAGCACCTATTTGTTGATAGTTAATGAAGATTAGAGATAATTTTAAAGAATACATTATTTGTTGCATGTTGTTAGTCCTGAAAGAAGTCGGAAAAAGGCTTAATATTATAGTGATTGAAGTTCTAAATGGACAAAATGCTTCTGTACATATGACAGGAAAGGACATAGAATTTCTATTCTCTTTTTTTCACAAAGAGCACAAAGTTAACTTGAGAGTTTGCCTACCTCTTCTTTGCAATACAACATAAGCATAAAATTTTATTTACTGCATCTCATCAGAAGGATTTTGTTCCATGTTTTTGTTTGGAATGGTCTTTTTTTCCGTCCATATTTGTGGCCAAAATCTCCCTGCCAGCTGTCAATTTAATTAAAGCTTTCTAACAGAGCCCACTGGATATCCAATTGTGAGGGAAGCATTACAGAAGAACAGCTGTTATGAGTCCGAGCAGAGGTTCATCTAGCCTGTTAGTCCCTTTTCTGGCTACGACTCACTGTAGAAAAGTGCAAGTACAGAGTAAACATATGTGCTGGCACATTGTTCCAGCCTTCAGTTATCTTCATCTTCATGGCTTTTTTAAATGAAGATATCTTTATGCTCATTAAAATCTTTTGACAGATTTTTTTTTTTAAGTGCATTAATACCTCTATTCACTTTCGAACGTGGATAAAGGGTAGATTAGATGTTACAAGAGTTCTCTCAATATCATTGAGTGGAAACTTGTCTGTACCTAAAGGCTAATTTTCCTTTGACTTTCTCCATTATTAGAATTTTAAGCTCCAAAATCGTAGTTGGATTCTGCTAATTCCATGATAAGATCTCTCAGTTTTGAATCTATTTTTCAGCTTTGTCTTCTGGCTAAACTGGAACATCCATGAATCATTTATACACACTACTTTTTTCCTCATTTATGAACAGATTTGTAAGGTATATTTAGATACATTTTTATAGAACTCCTTACAATATTGAAGTACCTCTAAAACTGTAAGCATATTTTTATATTCCCATATGTGTGTCTGCAGAGATTTTTCATGGACCCCACAAAATTGGCCAAGAAAAACAGCATATGCAAGAATCTGAATCTACAGGCATATATGTATATCTTCAAAAGCTACATGGAAGTCTTTTGAAGTGACAGGTTCTGCAGTTTCTAGGTTCTGTGCAGTTTCACATCTATGATGGATGTGCTCCTTCCCTAGCTCAACCTGATTTTTCACACATAGCCCTGTTCAGGTGTTAACTACCAGTGACATTATCTGATCCTGATAGTTGCCTTCCTGATTTCTTCCCGCTATCAGACATTGACCATCAATAACAGTCCTGATGGCTGCATCCTGATGGGTATCCTAACATCATTAGATCTTTGCACCAACCTGCATATCAACATGTCCAACAGCATAAACAGCTGGATAACTTAAAACAGAGAGTTTTCATTTGGCAGTTTGGTGAGCTGTTCCTCCTCCTAAGATAAAATAATCAGAGGGCCAAATTTGACCTTCTGGATTTCAGCTGAAATGTATATTAAAAAATAAGAACAAACATTTTTTTCACAGAGCCATACTTTAAAGAAAAGAGATTCAAGATAAATTATGTTAATGCGCTTCCTTGCGTTCACCATAGTTTAGAACAGCTAATGATATTACAAAAAAATATGGAACAGCTCATGAAAATATGAAAACTATCCCATTACAATGAGAAATTCTAAATGAAAGAGAAGTTGTTTGGTGAGGGTTCTTTTTTTTTGCTTTTTGCTTTTTTTAAATTCAAAATCTAATATTGGCCTGCTAGTGCTGAGTGAAAAGGAAGCATGAGAATATATTTAGACATCTCTTATTTCTGAACCCATCTCTGGGATAACTCACATTTTCGGTGTCTCTTTTACATTTACTTACAGCATGATCTATCTATCCAAAGAACTATATCAACACTAGGATCTTATTTTATCTAAGATCAGGCGCCTTGTCTTGTTATGTAGGTGGAAAGGGAGATAAGTTTCTCCTCTTCATCTCGAGATGAGTAGGTGTGTGGAAAAATGCCATGTGAATCAAACTTATCTTTGATTCATCATTATAATGTTCATACCATACAAAATTATTTGAGTTTAGAAACTCTTTTTTTTTTCCAGTATTCCTAAGAATATATTTTGTACAAAGCGAAAGACCAGAACCCAGAGAGTCCAATGATTGAAAAGCCAATTTATCTGTGTTTGCTCCACAACAAGTAATTATTGTGGTGACATGCAAAACAATTTTAATGAAGAATTAAATTAAGTTTGATCTTGTCATGTTGATAAGAAGCATGAAACCAGTATAGTAGTTATATTTCTAAAAAGACTGGTGGTAAAGTAGGTGACGCTCTGCATACTTACAAGAGTTTTTGTAGTAATCGACTTGTGCATGCATTATTTTACTAACACATAGTCAGCAGGTTCTTATAGTAACCTAATCTCTTGGCAAATGCCTGTTCAATCCACTTTGAATCCTTTCCTTTGAATAAATTGTGGCAAATTATACAGCTCACTCTTCCTCACATATTTTGCAGGCAAGTTAAAGCCAAAGTTTTATGTACACAGAACACCCCACAGTATTTCCTGTAGAACATCCACGTGTACTATAGGAACACACTGCATTATTCCTTTGGAGGTCCACAATGATATTGTCATAAACCTAAAATTAGCTTCCTTATTCTCTGTTTTCCAAACACATGAGTGAGCACGCATCAGAAGCATCACTGGGATTCTGCACATCTTTAAAATAATGTCTGCATGTTCCCTGTTGAATGGATATTATATATGCTGCCTTTCTTTATACTGACCACTGTCTCAAGTTGCACTACAAGAAAATTCCTGCAGTGGCTTTACCAAGTCAAATTCTGCAGGGTCTGATATACACAAAATGCTACTTCCTATTTAATCACATGCAAAATATATCTGATAATAACACTGTATTTCAGTCTCTTGACATGCAAAGTCAATTGGGTGAGTGATCAGTGATGAAAAAAACGGTTTGACAGTCTCATCCCAGTAAAGAGATTGAAGATTTTTCCTAGCTTTGGCATACGCAACTGTAGAAAATCATAGCCTCTCTCTGTTCTGTCTATAAAAAGGGATATTTCTTATTTCACACATAGACTATGTAGGCTAAGGTTTTGCTGATTCTTGATGTGTCTGTAGTGAAAATCTGGGGAAAAAATAGAGGGAAAAAAGTCACATGCAAAAATTACCTTATTTGGTAAAGAAAATTGTTTTATTGTTTTCCGAGGCTTATTTTATCTTATTCCATCCCTCCATGTAAACCACAATGCCCAAAGTCACCACTATGCTCTAGTTGCTTGGAGTTAATAAATAAATGGACTAACAGAACAGAGTTGAGGGTAGCTTTGCATCACCTGAGCACTGCAAAGCAGCTGGAACATACTGGTGAACTGGGCTGGATTTCAGAGGATTTCTGCTTCTTTATTCATATAACAAGTTTAGCCAAACCTGTTATTAGTTCTCTTTATCTATGGTTCATCTAACACGGGCCTTTCTGCTTCCTCACTCCACACCAGTACTTCAAGGTGTGAATGCTTTTTCTGCACATTTCTGTCACGTAGATAAATCATTTACCTCATTAACATTCTATTTCTTTTCAGATTTCATCTTCTCTACTGCTAGTATTGCTTATTTTACTTTTTTAGCTTTTTCTTTTTCTTTTTTTTTTTTTTATTTTTATTGTGTGATGTTTTGGAGTGTAGTTTATATGAAAGATGCTGCACAAAAACCTAAGCATAACCTGATTTCCTTCCACTAAAGAAAGAGTTCTCTAGGCAAAAGTTACATCCATTATTGAACTTATTCAGGGGGCTGGATGATGAAAACATCAGAATAGCTGGTGAGGCTGCATTTTGTATTATTGCTGTTCTGGAAGGGTAGAGAGAATACAATAGGAAACACTGTTTTGTTTGCACAGTCATTAATTTTCATGTTGCAGAAAAAATAACACTGAGCAGATGCATCTTTTTTTTTTTTTTTAAACAAGTGTTTTCTCTTCCTAATTAATTGGAGACCTATTCAAAACTAGCTCAGCAATATGAAATTGACCTTTGAAGATCAAAGCGATAAGCCATATGGGGCTAAATACTTCTCCCCTTATGCATGCAAAACTCTCATATTCTCAGATGAGGTCTGTGTCACGATTTAGACTGAGAGCATGTCTTTGCCAAGTGCTACACCATGAAAAACAGCCCCTGGGGCCCAGATCTTTAATATTTCACTTTATTTTCTTCTCTCTCCTCCCCTACCTTTTTTCTTGGTTTCTTTTGGAAATTTTGCCTCCACCCAGTCTTCAGTCATCCCACTTTGCCTTAGCACAGTTGGCAAGGTTCCTGTAACGCTCACAAAATCCTAGGTGTGAGAACACTAGCACGGCATAATTTAAAAGAGAGCCTCCTCATTACATTGCCTCTTCATTTCAATTATTTGAAATTCTTCTGCACCTTAAGGAGTGTGCAGAAACCAAACCAGGATCTAAGTATGCTTACATTATATTACTATTTATTGAATGTTTAGTTTATCCCTCTACATTTATTTATTTATGGAATGTATTTATTTGTTGAATGTTTAGTTTAACTCCCTAGATATTGGTAGTAATAAATCAGTATGAAACTAACAACTTTCTTTAGGAAAATACCTTTCAAATTACACTGAAAATATACTATACACTTACAAATTGCATAATTTTTTGAATAGTTATAGGTTATGTGAAAAACAATCTTCACTGAAATAAATAATACCTCTGCTTCTGTAAGGATTTTTTTTCCCCCAGAAATACTTCCTAATTTAAAATAAACTTCAATGGTATCAAGAGGAGAAAATTATAAGACCTCAATACCACTAACAATAACCAAAAGAATATTAGAGATTTGTGTGTTCTAAGAGTTAAATTTTTCACCACCACATTTTCATTTTATGGTTTTTAACTACTTTAGACACTGGATAAATCCATTCTAGTCATTAAAAAGAAGTTTATAAAAATCTAGTGCTTTGACATTGGCATAAGAGCCAAATGACACAGGTGCAAAATGTTTCCAGACTCCTATTCTCTCTTTAAAGTCAGTGATTACCACAGGTCAGCTGTGACTCTACTCAGTACAGCAATGCTTGACAACACTGCTGTGAGTACAGTACAACATTTAACATTTTTAGCCTCATTTCTGATGGAATTAAGAGTAATGCAATCTTACTGTATGTTTGCCTTCTCATAACTGGTTAACAGACTGAAAAGAATGCAATGAAATTGAATTGTTTAGACTAGAGAAGAGAAGGCTCAGGGGGATGTTTTCAATGTGTATAACTATTGGAAGGGAGGTTGTAAAGCAGACCAACCCACACTGTTTTCAGGGGTGCCCTATGACAGGATAAGAGGCAATGGACACAAAGTAAATAATAAAAAGTTCCACCTGTGATTCTGTGAAATTTATCAAGAGATTTTTAAAATAGGAGGTTGAGAGGGGAAGGCAGACCTGTAGTTTATCCATAAATAAAATTTCAGGGAACTCACATTATTGGGTAAGGAGGAAGGTGAAAGTCCTTTAAAGGTTCTGCAGGAAAAGCATTGATAAGATTTCATGCCTTCTTTACACAAAAGCCAATTAATATCAAGATGCACATTCACAGGAAAACAGACTTCATTTGTTCCACTGTTCATGGAACTATATGTTGTAGCCTTGCACTGATTTGTACTGAACAAAACTTTTTAAATCCCTAATGCTGTTAGATTCTTATTACTGTAATAATCCTAGTCTTAGCATTTTAAAATTCATTGATGGATGTTGAAAGTTGTGGCACTTAAATACTTCTCACTCTTCATCACTGATTGTAAAGGCCTTTCAAATATTGTCAGTGGTATTATGATAAAAAAATATAAATACTGACATCAAACTATGTTCAAACTTTGTAGCCTGTCATGTTTTCAATAAATAAATAAATAAAATACTAAATAACATTAAAGCCAGATAAAGGTAACAGCCTTCATCTCTCAGCAGTGAAAGACACAGTGCTGCAATTGGCTGCATTTTATAAGGTGGTGAACATACTGACCAACAAAATTAATGTTTGTGAAATAGCTCAGATATCTCTGTCTACAAATTCTGCACAACGGTTCTACAGAACTGATCAGGGTTAAGTACTGCACTGAGTTAAATCCCCCCAAATCTACTTCCACTATGGTAAACTCTCAGCAGTGAGAAGAAAAATACTGTGAGACAAAAGGGCTATTTAAATAAATCAGAACATTAACACAAGAAGAAATGAGTAGACATAGACTATGAAAATGTTTAAACGGAATCAGAAGATTCTTAATTTGTGATGAAATAGTCAATACTGTTTCAGTAGGTGCAGAAAGCAATAAATCCCATTGGTTTCAAGATGATCTGAGTCAATTAACAAATGGAATCATACCTCCTGGTTGTCTGCGCTGCTGCCTGGTTCTGTTTCAATCACATATTGTTATGGTGTTGACAGATATTCTTGGAATTCAAATCATAATTATGATTTGAGTCATAAGAACAAATTAACACTATTCCACTAGAGACCCAAGAGGATTCAACCAAATGAAGGACATCCTGCTGGTCATGAGGTTGGAATGGGGCCTGGATTCAATTCCCTGCTCTGCTATTTGTCTCTCACATTTTCTTTGGAACATCACTGTCCCATAATCTTTTCCTCTGTAAAGAAAAGAAATATTTAACACTATCAGAGGTAGGTACAAGCACCAGTATCGTAAGGATCTTAGATACTAAGATAAGAAAGCTTGTATGATATCTACCTTTAGAGACTGATTTCAGTCTAAAAAATCTTATGGATACAGGTCCCGCAGCCCTGTTGGCATGCCTAGCTGGTGTGTACACTTTAGGTCACATACCAGCAGAGCTGCTAAGAAGATGCAGACTGTCCAACGGTGCAATGCGCAGAGAGCACAAGACAGCCAGGGATGACGTGGCAACCGCAGTCCTGCATGGAGCAATCTACCTGGAGCAGACTGGAGCCCTGCACCGTACCTGACAGCAGCACTAAGTTGGAGACAGGCTGGTGGGGCATCATCAGCCACCTCCTAGAGTAAAGGTGTGCTCTCCTCTGCCCTCCCATATCTCCCAAAATGAGGAAAAGTCTGGCTCTGTGTCTTTCCCCTTGGCCTCCTTGTTCATCTCCATCCTTCTTCTCTCCTGTTCTTGTCAGGATGCCAGGTTCCCATCCGAGATGCCCAAATAAACAACAGCGTCCACTGCTCTGGTGAGAAGCCTCAAGTCAGCTCTGGTTGATAAATCAAAGAACAACTTGCTACTACTATTGCCATCACAGCTCTTGTTTTTTTGAGGGGGCTAGCACAGTAGTAGTATACTGAATATCTGCTGCTTTGGTATTGCATTATGGATGCTATGTGATGGCTACCTCTCTGAAAGAAAACACAGGGATTAATATAGATTTTATCTGTATTTAAAAGTCAGTCAAAATTTCAAATAGCTATGTATAAAATAGTATCTTTGATACAAGCATAGACTATGTTTTTCTCACACTCACTGATTCGATTAGGATTTTCTTATATATGAATCTTGCATTTAAAGTCATACTAGTTTTAGGCTTGTTAGCCTAAAATTCATAGATTGCCTGCAGTGTTAAACTTCCTCTCTTAGCAGTGCACTCAGAGTTCTGTTTTTAGAAAGTGAAGTAAAATATGGGTCCCTGTGGAGCATTCCAGAGGATGAGGATAAGCAGCCCATGTATTAAATACCATAACCTTTCTATATATGTGTGTATATACATATATATATATGCATATATATATATA
>VZSV01000031.1:3410344-3422334 GCA_013398735.1 Nothocercus julius
ACACCAAAAGTTCCACAGGAATTTAAGGAAAAATTTCTTGACCATGAGGGTGACAGAGCACTGGAAGAGGCTGCCCAGGGAGGTTGTGGAGTCTCCTTCTCTGGAGACCTTCAAGACCCGCTTGGACGCAGTCCTGAGCCACATGCTGTAGGTGACCCTGCGTGTGTAGGGGGGTTGGACTAGATGATCTCTAGATGTCCCTTCCAACCTTAAGCATTCTATGATTCTATGATTCTATGAAATAATAAAAAAGCTGAGATTTACAATTTTTTTTTTGTTAAAGTAAATTTAGCTTTTTTTTTTTTTCCAGGATCACATTTTCCCAGCAAATAATTTGAGTCCAGTGCAAGATAATCTCAACAATATCATACAGCCTTCTGGAACACAACAGTAGTGGTTTAGGTTTGTAATGGCATTTTTTATCATTAAATGCCCATGTAGTCTTCTGGTTTTAGCAGATACCTTGTCCACTGTTCTGTTTTCTCACATTTAAGTCAATAATCCTCAAACCAAATCAGCCACACTTAAAAAGCTTACACCTATCTGCTAATTCACAAAAACAAGTGACACGAGTAATCCGATATTATACTAAATATCTAGCACAGAAGACATGCATGTGTTCTCTATATTCATGGTTCCTAAGACACAAAGTAATGAGATTAAACTGCAGAAAGAAAGATTTGGTTTAGAAATAGGAAAAATATCCTTAGAATCAGGACAGCTAAAGCACTCAGAGTTTTGGTTTTGTTTTTTTTTTTTTTAATCTGTGCAACTTTTGTCATTGATGGTATCTGAGCATGAAAAGAAATATTTGACAAAAGTGGGTTAGGTCTTGTCACTCCCACCCTGGATTAGATTTCCTAAAAACTTCCTGTAATGCTTTCTATCCAAATCATTCTAGGATGCACAGGAGATGTGGAAAATACAAAGCTGGACTAAAAATGTTTCTACTACCATCTAAATTAGAGCCTGAACTCATCTCTAGAGTTTATTTCCTTCTCTGGACACAAATTAACAGAAAGCACATCCCGAGGGAAATGATATTTCTAAAACAAGATAAAAGCAGAAAGAAGAGAAAGATAACACTAGATAAATGCAACTTTACAAATGGCAACAAATTCATCTTCTGCTTTTATTTCCTTGAAGCGATGAGGTAAAATGAAGTGAGTATAAAAAAAAAAGTCCCACCAGAACTGCTACATAACACTACATTCTGCAATGCTATTGTCATTCGTAACAAGGTCTCATTAAAATATTGGAAACAGCACTGACATATACCTAAGTGACATAGGCATGTCTCTTCTATCCACTGCTTTGATTTCTCTGATGATTATCTTCATACCATACACATTTTGATGTCAAAAACATTTCAAGTGCAGTGAGACGAAGAACTTCAAAGCATATGCATACGCAGGAGGTGGATATGCAGCTTAGGGCAGCTCTATGCTGCAAGAAGCCAGGAGCACCATGACACCAGGACAACAAGCACATGGCCTCCTCCAGCTCCAGCTAGTCCACCAGGGCAGATCACCGTCCCCTAGGCACTCCTCATGCATTCACTGCCTTTTCTGATCTGCCAGCTCATCTTCTTGTGCAGTGGTTTCCTAACCCATTTCAAACACATGATCTGAGTAATAAAAGCTTTGCAGTAATAATTAAGGTCATAGGAAACAATTTACAATATCTGAGCTAGCCTGCCCATTTTGAGTTCTATGAAATTAGGACATAATACCATGAGCTCTAGTTAACCTGAAGGGAAGGAGTGACCCAAGTATCAAGAGAATTATAGTCACCCTAGCTGGTCCATCTGAAAGAGGTATTTGTTCAAGCCTTTAACTAGCCAGGAAATATCTTTTACCCTTTTTTTCCTATAGGGGAAATGCTTACATAAAATGAAACTTAGTTTGACACTTCTGAGTGCTTAACAATCTTTCTGTCTTAAAATATTTTTCTCATGCAAATGAAAACAGCTGTCCATCTGCAAAGAAATCATCCTCTTCCCACAATCCTTCTCCTTTATTCTTTCATTACTTTAGAATACTTTACTCTAAAGTTCTTTTGTGAGGAATACTTTAATTTCTTCTAGTCACTCCTAACCTCTGCAATCTAAAATATTGTCATTATTGAATTCTAGCTCGATTTTCAGGCAACAAAGCAGTCTTTAAGATTATAAAATTAAGAAAAGGCAGCTAATTTTTTGTGCATAAAGGAGATTCATGGACAAATTGCCTGCTTTATGGAGACAAGGAAGTTAACAAAAGTTCTCTGATGACAGTTATAAAAGAAGCAAGATTTCTATTCTTCAAAGCTGCATAGAAAAGATCAGTCAAACGCTCTGGTATTTAATACTTTAATGTAAGCAGCTATAATTAAATGTTAGATTTTCTATTAGAGAAATGATCACATTAAAGATGGGTTGATCAAAGATTTAAATTTAATTTGGCTGCTTGAGATAGTCTAATAAAGATGTTCTGTTGATTCTCCAACCAATGTCACTTAACGTAAAAGTCTCATCACATTGTGAACTTCAATATGTTCTTCTGGACTGACAACAAAATTTTATGCTTCTAAAGGAAAAACAAAAACACACAGATGAAAATTTTCTTATGATATCTGCAGGCTAAGAATGCAATAAAATTTATACTATCTTTTGAATTTTCTAAACTTAATTGCTCTGTACACTCCCAGACCTATATTTCCAGAAGATAATATCAACATTTAACCCACACCTATTCAACTGCAGCTTTTTATTTATTCAACAGAGAATTAACAATGCAAGTTTCACTCTAATTCTCACCATATGAGCTATGTGATCCACTGGTATGTATTTTATATAACCACAATGAGGAAGTTCCCTTTCTATGTCAGTTAACTCCTTGGATGACATACTCAGCTTCTGTATTATACCCAGCAAAAGACAAAACTAAGGCAAATAACTAAAATACAATAGCTTTCCTGTCTTGTTTTAGCAGTACAATAGGGCCATATTCAAGCTACCTATAAAAGAGTAAAAAATATCCACAGCAAGATAATTTTAGTCCATAAGGAGTGAAATGTGTTCAGCTTAACTAATTGGTAGGCATGAAACTTGACAGTTAGCGAGCAGAATGAGCAATTAGTCTATACACCAGCAATTCAAATATCACACAGACATTCTTAGCTCAAGTGCATAACTATCATAACTCTGAAAAATGATTTCCCATTACACTTATGGCATATTTCACCAAATCTTGGGCAATTTGTTTGCTCATGTTCTCAGGCTAATAAAACATGTAAATCTTTGCTGTCAGATGTCCTTTTAATTCAATTTTGATTTCCTCTGACTCCTTTGAAATGATATAAACTAAACTCTCATTTACTTACTTGGCTGAAATGTATTCTGTCTAACATACATAACTAAGTAGGTGCCTACATTAAGAACCTTATCATTCTTATCTCTTTTCTGTCAATACAAAAATGATAAGAATCTAGGCCTTAAGTGCAAGTGTAATCAATAAGGATTAAATATGTCTACTTTTCTGGTAAGTAGCACTGAATCTGATCTTTGGCAGATTTCAGAATCTGAACTCTTTCATTTACAAACCCTGAACCTGACCTAAAATAAAAACTTGAATCTAAATCTTAGACCTGGTCTTGCAGCTGAATCAATCTTTAAAAGTCTCAATTCTCAGTTTAGGTTCTGAGTCATTTTCTTTAAAAACAACAACAAAAAAGTGAACATTCGGATCAAGGTAAATAATAAATCCTCTGGCTTTCCCAATGATCGGGATATGTGTGAAGATTTCATCCATCTAGAAATACAAAGCGGAAGAGCTATAGGTATAATGTTGAGTGGTCCAAAACAATTATAGGAATAATGGTGTAAATGAGGGAAGATTACATAAAATAAGAATGTTATAAAATATGCAAATGTTTCATAAGAATAGAAGCAGCAAGATTTAGTAATCTCATGTTAGGCACAAAGACATCTTGCACTGGCAGACAAATAGACCTAATACTTGTATAAGACAAGCATCTCCTCATCTACAGTGAGGTATGCACAATTATTTGCTCTCATATATATGTGACAAGATGGCAAAGAATGCAACATGTTTTCATCTCAAGGTACATATGCAGTTATGAAGACCAAGTTTGACAATTTTCATACACAGATCACTACCTCTTCTTGAACAACAATCTTTCTAACCATCTGAATACAGGGTGATATATTGTTTCACACAATGAGTGACATAATGGCTGAAAATACACATGATTTTTTTAAATTGTAGTTTCTCGACAATCTTTCCTGTTTAGCAAGACGAGAACTCTAAAAGCTAATTATGTTTCATCAGTTCGTGAAATGGTAACACTTCAACACTCAAAGGCCAGAATGTTTGATATTACAGGGACAATTCTTGAAATCAACTCATAAATCCATGTAGGAGATATGAGCTGTAATCTTGAGAAGGATAAGCTGGATAAAAAAATGGTAAAAATTAAAAGTGTTATTATGCACTAATTATTACTAATGATATCAGAAGTACATGTATCATGAAGAAGAACATACACCTCTGGAATTCTAAAGAAAGAGATGGCCAGGAAACTCATCCAGGTTCTCTATGGGAATTGTCATTTCATCAACTTCTGCAATGAGTAAATGGCTGTAGCGGAAGGCAGGTGGTCTCATTTATAGGTATGCAATTTACAATTAGGAGAGCAGTCCTTAATGCTCATAAGAAGCTCATAATAAATATGCTCAGTGTCAGGACTTTTTTCCATATCTGCATCTCATCGTTCAATCTTTTGTTAAAAAAACTCAAATAATATCTTCTACATTTACATATTACACCAATCCTTCTTCATATCTTGATTTATTTTATTTTCATTTTTCATTACCACTCTATCTTTAAATTTTTTTTCTTCCTCATTCCACTACCCTTTCTTCGTCTATTCTTTGGCAGTTATTCAAAGTATGAGTTCTGAGACTGTGAAAATACTTCCTTCCTGCTCTTCTCACCTCTTTAGACTGAGCTTTGGGTTGATCTAACAAGAATTTCTCCTTATAGTAAAGTCGTCAAATAGACCATAAGACTCTCAGAGTCTGAAAAGCTAGGATCTCCTAAATCTAGGGCAATTAACTTTGTAAATAAAGAAATTTCAAAGCCCCCAGGTTAAATAGTACAAAAATATATATTTTTAAACACCAGTGCATCCTCAGAGACAGGTCTCCTAGGCCAGATTGGATCTCAGCCTACACACTGTCTCAGAAAGGCTCAGCAAACTCTGCACAATCCCTAGGAAGCCTCTCTGTGTCCATTCGAGCCCCAGCACTGCCCTCTGCCCCTCTCACCTAAATTTGTGGTTCCCAGCACCTTGCCTGGACCCTCTAGCTGTCATCTGGACCTCTCCTTCCCCAGTGCAGGCCTCCTGGTGCACAAGTTTGCAGTGACAGTCAGTTGCTATGCCCAGGGAAAAGTGCAAAACATTGAGATTTCCATATATTTTTCTCCAAATGGACAATATTTTTAATAAAATTTTGTTTTGCAATTCTCTAAACATCTGAATGTGAGACTTTACTACCTTAGACAATCAAGATATTAATAATTTCTCAACTTGTAGTAGATATAATCCATTTTTCCCATCAACGTTAATTCACCAATTTTTGGCAATTTGCTTGGCTAAAACCCAGGTACAGATCTAACTCATAATTCATCGCTCAAATTTGGAAGTTTCTCTGTAAAGTTCTGTGAATGAAACAAACCCAATGAAATTATTGGAACATTTTCTGAGATATTCCAAGTTCATTACTTAGGATTTTTTTTTCCTGTGCTCAGTGGTCCATAATAAATGAATAGAGCAAATTTCGAGATACCTGATCAGTGGAAATATGGAAATATCCTGTCATCCAGTCAGTGACCTGTTACAATATCTATTATTAGATGCACTATTTAATTAGGGTGCACTCAGGAGAAATGCTTAATCAGGATGTCTCCTAGTGAACACATTTAAGTCCAGCGATACTCACTGACAATGACTTTCATAATGGGGACATAACTTTGCTTAATTGGGACGACTTAGCGTGAGTTAGTGTGTTAACCTCGGCCTTGTAGTACTTTGGTCTTCTCCTCTGACAGTAGCTTTCAGATTTCCTCAAGCTATGATAGAAAACACATGAAATATGTAAGCACTGCTTCCTTCTAGCTTCAGTTGTGTGATAATATCAGAAATAAAGTTAATGAATGTTGAATCCATCTCAAGTCAAGGGAAAAAGGATATTTTTTAGTGAATGCTTTAAATATTGAACCATAATATCAGGGAAAAATCCCATTCAAAATTAATAAGTCAACTTCATAGCAAAGTTTTCATACAGACCTCAAAACTTCTGTGAGAAAAAATAATCTCCCTAGTTGCATTGTAAAGATTTCTGTCAGAATAGCATGTGTTGTTTCATTTGTACTATAATTTGAAATACCAACTACAGGCTTTGGAAACGACACCAAGGTTTCTTAACAAGGGGGACAGCACTGGAACATCAGAAATAATAATATCCATGTCAATGAAAACATCCTGTCTGAATAAGTTCCTATACAAGAAGAGCAAAGAAAGATAGGAAAAAAAGATTACTCAAATTGTTAGCTGCAGAAAGAAAAAATGTACCTGGTAAAAATACACCTGCATGATCCACACTTGCTTTCTGAGTCTCAAAAGGAAAGCAGATGCCTGACTAATAGACATTTGCAATCCCAGCAGAGACACAGTCAGTGTCCTTGCAGAAACTAAACTTTATTATGTGTATTGCATCCAAGACTTGGATAAACTCTTTATGCCCGGCTGAACCTTTTCTGCAGTAATATCAAAAGGTTACAAAGAGAAAACTGCTAACATGAACAGTATTTGAGCTAATTGCACCCTGCACCTGAAGATTAGAGAGACCTCATAGCAGTTAATCAGAGCTCTTTAGAAACAGCCAATATTAGAATTTCAACTTCAATCACTAAGGCCCCTATCCTGCAAGGGACTGACAATGCCCACCTGCCAAAGAATATAAAAGTACTGATGAACTCAGAGAAATTGCTAAGCATCCTACCAGTTTGGCCCATGTTTGGCAAAAAGACACTTCTTTTACAATACAAATTGTTATTTTGTAAATAAAAGACTTGCAGCTTGGGGCACACTCTTGCAAAATATCTGGATCATGTGGATAGGGTCCCTTACCTATAAAGATTTACTGTAGGCATTTCACATCTTTGCTTTTGACTAAATTCATTATTTCTAAATCCTATGAAAGACGAGGTAATTGATGGCCATTGCAGAGAGGAGACTGGAAGATTGCCATTTGTCTATTTGCTTTACTAGCTCTGTCTCAAATACAGCATAATTCAAATCAGAAATTATGAACTCAGAGTACTTTTAGTTTCCTTACCCAGAGACAATTTTCTTGCAAAGTATGAAATACTAATTTGAAATTAGTAGTGACCTTTCTTTCAAGCTTTGCCTCTGCCACTTAGAATTCTCTCATTATGCAAAACCTTTGGACACCTGGAAATGCACATTGTTTGGATTGCTAGAAAGATCCCAGATCTGATGGCATTTTGTTATATTCATTGCCTACAACCATTCTTATCACTTTGAACTGTGTACTGTCAATAGTTTTACATACATATAAAAACAATCTATGACTTCTATTTCGTACATTAAAAAAGAAAAAAAAAAGTATGTATTTAATGCTGGCATCTCAATGCAGTAGATTTCTATCTGTCAGGGCACTCACACTAATTGTGATCAAATGGGGTGAGGGTAAGAGTCCCTGTGCTGTTACTGAGTTTTATTGCCCTCTGCAATGAAATCTGCACTCTAGTTCATAGTGGAAATTTATGAAACTCCAAGAACATATTGTTTGCATTCGCATACTCACTACAGAGAAATAAAAAAACACAAAGTATCTTGTTAACTAACACCTCAGAATACACATTCCATTTTAGAGGAATAAAAAACACCAAGTGCGACCAGTCATCTCATTTTACTGCAGAAATTTTTCTTTCATGCAATTATCATAATTGATAAGGCAAAATATTCACTTTGCCCCACCAGCCAGTTTTGCCTATCTACTCTAGGATTACTAGTTTTCCTGTCCGTGCTGTAGTTCTTCACAGGTCCATTCCACTTCCATTTAAATACTATTAAATGATTTGACTAATTTTTAATAGAAATGAATTTCATCTACCATTTATTCAAAGACAAATCATTTTAAAATCTTTCTACACTAAATTTAATATAAATCAGGTTCACTAAATGCTCACTAGTTCTTTCATTATGATCTTACATCAAGGAGAACAGTTTTCCAGTTTCACATAAACCCTTCACCATTTAAAAATGTTTCTGTGATCTTAGCCCTTATTGTTCTCTCTAAACTAAATGACCTAAATCTTCTTAATTCTCTTAATTTATATGCCTGGCCTAACCTTTCACCATCCTATTTACCCTTCCATGACCCTCAGAAGTTCATTATCATCCATTCTAAAATAGCTATGCTATTTAAGCTTAGTTCTTGCTTACAGTAAAACATAAATGCAATTTTTATTCAATTTAGACTATTTTTACACTACCAAAGCAAAAGAACTTGAGTTTACGCGCATGTCAGCTCACAGTGTAATCGAGTAGTATGACAGAAGTGTTGAGAAGACTTGTTCTGGTTCTGAAGGGCCTATTCAAAAATAATTAGCTGGTGAGCTGGTCCTCCTCACCTTGCTCCCTGCAAGCTCTGTATTTCTTCAAGTTCTTAAACACTATAGTACTTCATGCCTACCTTTAGCTAACTCCAGCTAAAACTCATTAAGCTATTCACTCTTCCCCACAGATTCTTTCCTTGGTAAGTGTTAAATAACCCCATTTATGCCTAAATGGGCAATGGGACTTCTAAACTGTTCCCTACCATTCTTGAGATTCAGCCTGCTACAAGGCTTAGAGGAACAGACCTGTCCCAATACTGGGACAGGTATCACGTACACTATCAGACTGTGGTTCATATCTTATACCTTTTTGGCCCTTTCTACTCCAGATGAAGCCAGATAAGATAAGCAAGCACAATAGCTGGTGCAGCTTATTTCTTTTTCAGCCCTGATTCAGCCGGCAGCTAAGTGCCCCAAGTTTCTGTAGCACAGTACTCTTGCTGCTCTTGCACACTCACTCTCTCTTGTCTAGACAGGAGGCCAAGCCATAAAAACCCAGAAGGTTTTTCACTGCCCTTGCTGCTCCTGGGATATTCCATTTACCTTTGTGGATGAGTATGTAGATTAGATTGCAAACCCACTCATATTTTGTACTGTTATTTGATTGCCTAGTTGTTTCTGTCTTTTAGTCCCTTTAAAAACTCTCGTTTTTCATTTTGGTGACCTCTTTAAGGTAATCGCAAAGACTAGTCACGACAGCTCCTGCTGATCAGTAGAGACCCAAGGCTGAAAGACATAATTTCTCAAGTGAGGTCAGAGTTTAAAAAGAGAAAGAAACCAAATCTGCTGTCCATATTGTAGACAGCATCTTGCCATCTCCAAGAAGAACATTTATGGAAATAATTTAAGCTAGAAATATGCTACTCATTGACAATCCAAGATAACCAAGAGCTTATTGATCTGTCCCCTTCTCCTTCAGTATGTTAAAGAAAGAATGATAAAGAGCTGCTGTTGAGATAAAATGAAGTATACTTACACCGAGTACAATGCATAGAAGTAAAAAGTTTTGTATTAGCTGAGAGATACTGTCAGAATAATATCAGTGGATGATGTTTTTGCAGCCCTACTTTTGCCCAATAAACTCTACCAAAGATGGAAAGAAAGCAAAGGTAATATCACATATGTATATCTTGGGAATGCAAAGCTGCACAAAATCCTGTGTGATATCACAAATGTATGCATAAGCAGGTTCTGTCACTTGATCACTTGAGTTATGAGCTCGCTGGGTATAAGCCAGCTCCAGTCCAAAAACCACAGAGCCATGTTACCTTGGTTTATTATTTTTTAGGATTAGCACTATGATAACACTTGCTGCTGGTGGGCACCCAGCTGTCTGAGAGCACAGACGGAAAACGAAAACAACTGTCTATACTTGCCCATGTAAACATAGCCTGCATGTCACTGCAAAACTCCATTTTAGGAGCTAGCATGGGGACCCAACAGGGCATGTGCAAAGAGTTGAGTCTCTTTCTTCACTAACATTCACGTTCACCGAAGAAATAATGTCACAAATAAAAACAAAAAAGAGTTGCACCAGTGTACATAGATAGTAAGTGCAATGAGAAGCCTGGATTGGTTGCATTTGCAAAGTATATTCATTCACCCTGTTCTGTCACTTAACAGTTTCTTTTCCAGCTTTATTATTTTATTTTATTTTATTTTATTTTATTTTATTTTATTTTATTTTATTTTTCATTTTAATACAAACAAGATGAATTCTGTTGACAGAATATGTGGCCAAATGCTGTACTTTGCTACTCGGACAATTAACACTTGAAAACATATTAAAGCAACATATCAGTGCGGTGATTTTCCAGAAGTTAAGTTACTAGAAAGCAGCTATATTGTTATCGTCTTGTCAAGCCACATTGAAATTTTATGCAGTTTCACTGTGTTATGGCCTTACGTTCTAGGATATTGAGTACTTTCTGGATGGAAACAGCAGTTTGAGTTCTGACTGGTAACTAGGGGAGTGGGTTGAATTTGCTCAGCATATTCCAGGAAGAAATCAGCAACCTGGGAGATCAGGTAGCTAATTCATCGTCCTCCTTAAATGACTGTGTTTATTTTTATAGACACTTGATCAATAAAGCCCGGACAAGTGACAGAATGAATAAGATTGCATACTTTTGATAGCATTCACTGTAAAACTATGTGAAACTACAAAACAAAGCCCTGAATCACAATATTTTCATCTCTATGATGGTTCCTCTGTGATTTCCTCCTGAGTGAGACACTGGTATTGTGCAAAACTAGATAAACATATGCTGTGACACTTAAAAAGTAAAATACAGTAAAATTCTTACTCTTAGATGTCGGACAAACAGAATCACAGAATCACAAAATGGTTAAGGTTGGAAGGGACCTCTAGAGATCATCTAGCCCAACACCCCTGCTCCAGCAGGGACACCCAGAGCACGTGACACAGGGTGGCATCCAGGTGGGTTTGGAAGATCTCCAGAAAAAGAGACTCTACAACCTCTCTGGGCAGCCTGTTCCAGGGCTCTGTCACCCTCACAGGAAAGAAGTGAGAGACTAAACTTCCTATGTTTCAATTTGTACCCATTACCCCTTGTCCTGTCACTGGCCACCACCAAGAAGAGTTTGGCCTCATCCTCCCTACATTCTCCCCTCAAGTACTTGTACACGTTGATCAGATCCCCTCTTAATTTTCTCTTCTCTAGGCTAAACAGGCACAGCTCGCTTAGTCTTTCCTCATAAGATAGATGCTCCAGTCCCTTAATCATCTTTGTCACTCTAAGCTGCACCCTCTCTAGAAGCTCCACATCCCTCTTGTCCTGGGGAGCCCCGAACTGCACCTAGTACTCCAGGTGCAGCCTCACCAGAGCTGAGCAGAAGGGCAGGATCCCCTCCCTCGGTCTGCTCGCAACTCCTGATGCAGGCCAGGATCCCATTGGCCTTCTTGGCCACGAGGGCACACTGCTGCCTCATGGTTAACTTGTTGTCAACCAGGACTCCCAGGACTCCTCCCTCTGCAGAGCTGTTTTCCAGCAGGTCAAACCCTAATCTGCACTGGTGCCTGGGGTTATTCCTCCCCAGGTGCAGGACCCTGCACTTGTCCTTGTTGAACCTCATGAGGTTCCTCTCTCCCCAACTCTCCAACCTGTTTAGGTCCCTCTGAATGGCAGCACAGCCCTCTGGAGTGTCGGTCACTCCACCCAGTTTGGTATCATCCGCGGACTTGCTCAGCGTGCACTCTGTGCCCTCGTCCAAGTCATTGATGAACAAGTTGAACAGCACTGGGCCCAGTACTGACCCCTG
>VZSV01000031.1:3427659-3528001 GCA_013398735.1 Nothocercus julius
CGCAGTCCTGAGCCACCTGCTGTAGGTGACCCTGCGTGTGCAGGGGGGTGGGACTAGACGATCTCTAGAGGTCCCTTCCAACCTTAAGCATTCTATGATTCTATGATTCTATGAAATCCTGGCTTGTACTTGTAAAGAGCGGTCTCTTCAAAATGTGTGAATGCACCCATTCACAACATCTGCAAATAACCATGTGTACACCTACATAAGATATGTACACATGCACATGTAAAGGCAAAATTCTTGTGAAACTAGAGAAATCATGTTAAATGATCACATTTTTTGGCCTATGGCCATGTACTACAAATCTCTTATGTCTCAAACTATGAATCCAATCAAATTAATGACAACACTTCAGGAAACAGCTTTGATCATTTCATCAAATGCAAACTATTAAATTAGATTTAGGAAGAGAAATCAAGTAATCTGGTTGCTTGACAAGTTGTCCTCTTTCAGGATTACTGTTTGTATCTCATTAATGCTGTTCTACTCATTCTGCAGAGCTGCAAATGTTGCTGAAGTGCTGCTCAAGAGCCCGAAGTGTGCACATGCTGGAGGATATTCTATTCATACAGGTCCTACAAAAACACTTGCCAAGAGTATTTGTTCAATTAGACAGAGTTTGAAAGACACAGAAATTGAGCATTTATTGAATGAATATGCACATTTTTTTTGTTGGGAAAATGGTTGAAAGGAGAGTTGAAATTTCTGCAAACATCTTCTCAGCAGCTTCCCAGCCTTGCTCATTGCAGTGTACAATTGCAGTGTACCAATTCTGACCGGGGAAGTATGGTATTTTACAGTTCTCAGTTTCCTGAAGCTGAGAAGCTGATGGGAGCTGATGATACTGAGTGATCCACCAGCACCCTAAAGAACTGTACACTGCATTGCAGATCTCTGAAGTCTGGTGTAGTTACATAAAGTAATGTGGAAACACTGTGAACAAAGGTAAACAAAAATCCTTTTTATAATACTTTTCTCTGATATAACAACATTCATTTTATTATTGATGTTCATCGCAAAACTTAATAAGTACAACAAAACTTTGTTATGTGCTTTGTTATGTGTACATTTACTCATGTACACTACATTTTTTTTATAGAGTAACAGCACATTCCAGTACAATAGACTTTACATTTTTACATGTAAGCTCTGCATCTTGACAGGATTTATCTTACATCTTAATGCTCTTTTTTGTTTGCTTTTTGCTGTTATTAAATCCCTTTTTTTTTTCCTTGCATTAATATCATTTAATGGAGCAAAATCTATGAAGACTACTTTCATCATCTTTTATGCCCCGCCCATGATAAGATTATTAGGCCAGAAGAATATCATGTTGTTAGAGATACTGCTCTTGTCTGAAGTATACACTTCAGACTGATATTATTTGGGCAAGAAATTCTTTCTAATTATTTTCTGCTGATGCTTTAAAGAAGGTTAAAGTTTATATCTTACTAATTTTTGTTTAGCATTTTTACTTTAGGCACTTAAAATATCAGTATCAGTCTTATTTCACTGTAAATAATAGAACATTTAAGTATACACTCATACAAAGAATTTAAGTGTATGTAAGATACATACATAGAAAGTGAGAAAACAACTTGTTTCTCAGCAGTCAAGAATCCATTTATAATCTAACTTCTTTCCTTTTTTCTTTATTTATTTAGCTGATCCTATGCAACCTGCATAGGTTTTTTTTTATCTACGAGTGGATCCCAGTCTGATTTATTCTTGCTTTGTTGGTAGAATTAACACAGTTCTGACTCCAGCAAAGATTTCTTCTTATGTCAAACTGTGTGCAAAGCCTAAATGACGGGACTAGTATGTTTGCATTTTAGACCTAACTATGCAATTTCAACATGAATTCCAAAGATTCTAAGATAAAGGCTTGTATGCCCTACAGTATAACAACCTTCAATTCACAGCTATAAAAAGAGATATTCCACTTGCTGTAACATTTTTTTTTTCATCTAGCACTGCAGATTTCATAGATTGTGCTTAATTCAAATGACCACATTAGATTCTAGATTCTGCTAATATATACAGATTAGTAGTCTATTATAAGAGACTACACCACCTTGAAAGCTCCCCTATCAGTCATCTAGATCTTCTTTGTTCATTTTCTTAGACATTGAAACTAACTAATTTATGCTTCAGAATTTCTGCTCTTTAGAGAGGGGTGTTTTTTTGGTTTGTTTGTTTGTTTTTGCTATTTTTCTTAAGAACAGAACTTAAGAAAAGAAAAAAAACAGAAAGGGATTGAAATTATTTAAAAAAATAAAACAAAAAAAAAAAGCAGGTGGAATTTAGTGTCTTTAACATGGACAGAGAGTGACATCTTAGGTGCCTCAGGTGCCTAGTTTCCTACAGCCCTTTAGATGCCTTGCACCTAATGGAGGTATCAAGGCAGGTGTTGGGCAGGAGGTACGGGAGACCCATGCCTTTCTGGAGCTATATCTGGAGGCCAAGTGGCCTCCATAAAGGTACCTTTATGGAGGTATCATCATCATTACAAAAAATCATTAGAAGCCTGACTTTCAGTCTCAGTCATCTGCTTTTTCTAATATAAAAACACTGTACAAAAAATAAAATATTAACTAAAAAATAAACAATATCTTGTACCAATGTAACTTATGTTAATGTAGAAATATTACATATATTTCTAAGCAGAAATAAACTAAAAATTTGGGATAGAGAAAACAACAGAGAAAGAGAGGAAGAAACAAACAAAAAAAGCATTCCGTATAATTTTAAAATTTTTTTCAAATTTAGAAAACTTTCAGTATCAATAAAGCTGTACTTTCCAAGACAAAATAAAAAATTCAAATTGTTCTAAGCAGAAATTATTGTTACCATGTGCTCTTTCTTTTCAAGTTAATAGTTTCCTGTTCTTCACCACAGGGCTATTCTCCATGACCCTCCTGAATTTTTAGCATCTTTCTAGCACTGAAATGCCCAGCACCATAGCGCTGTTGCTGCTTGTAGTGTTAGCAGCTTTCAGAAAGGGCATTATCACCTTCTGTTCTAGCTGGGATGCCTCTAAATATGGCTTAATTCTGAACTCCTTTGACTTTTTGCTGCCATATTTCACAACAAACTTGTATCTAATATTGCCCATCAGTTTGCTTTTCAACATTATTGATTTCCATCAATCTTCTTCCTGTTGAATATGTTTGTGATTATTTTTCCCCAGACACAATCCTGCCCATTCTTCAAATTTTATCAAGTAGCTGCCAGGACACTTCTGTGAAACACTATCTCATTGGTTTTACTTGAAAAGCCCCAAATCGTAAGTGCATAAGTACCACTTTTTCATTCTTTCCAGGAAAACTAATGATGATTTGCTCTTTTAAGGGAGGGAGGATCATTATTCAGAGAGGCAGAGCAGGGTTACAAGGTCACTTGCAGCCAAGGATTCCTTTATGATTTTCAACAAAAACATCGGGTTGTTCCAGTAATAAACCCACCGACATGAATTCAATTTCTCCGCAAATGCAGCAGTTGAAAATACACACTGTGTGCAATATGGTCATGTCAGACACATCACTGAGGCATCAGGAAGAAGTTAAGAAAATCACACTAGAAGCTCACAAATTCCCAGAGTAACAGCAAGGATCTGGGGACTAGCAGTTGAGCACTAACAGCCCCTTCATCTTTTGTATCCCCTTCCCCACCCCGCCTCCACAGAAATTCAGAAAAGTTAGCCAGAATCCTGTTCAATATCTGTATATAAATAACATTTTGGCCTTTGGGTTCTTAGTGTTTCCATGGAGACCTAATATAACAACAACATTTAATCACCATTTTATTGTTGCAAAACAGTTTTTGAGCTTTTCTTTTTTATCTCTGGGCTATTAAAATGTCAGCTGTGTATTCTTAAGAAAAAAAAAAAAAAGAAGAAAGAAAAAAAAAGAAAACAAGATCAATGTAGTCCAAGAAACAGATTTTCTAGTGAATTTTTTAAATGTGTCTATTTATGTGGTTACAGTATTAACCAAGGCAATACCTTGATGAAGCCCTGTGATATACCAATTTCACTCTACTTAAAATCTGCCTTTCGCAACTTCTCTATTAATGCAACTTGAGCAAACAGGTTAATTCTTTCCCTTTTACATGAATTTTTTTATTTTCCTTGTCAAGTGTGATGCTAGGAAATTATTTTCTAGTAATAGAGTGTTAATACTTTCTATGAAAAACCATATATCACAGGTCTAAAATTTTGCCTTAGAATGCAGCCTAAAATCTATCTGAACTAGAGTTTTGCATAGAATTCCATTGCAAGATCTATGTTGAAGCCATCCTGAAGGTTTAATAATAAGTTCTAAGCACACCATCATTTTCCCCATTCAGGTTCTAATCAAGATAAAGTGGTCAGTCTGTATCTTCTGAAAATATAGTATGGAATTATTTTTAATAAGTATCTCAAATACAGCAAAACATTTAAACTCTTCCATTCCTTTTCAAAAGGCTCCTCTATAGAGAAATGTTAAATAAGGAACCGTGCAAAGCAATATTTTTTTTCTTCTCCACAAGGCAAGATACTACCTCTGAATAATCCACTGGATTTTCTCTCTTCCCTTTGCAGGACTGTCTCAATATACACGTTTGCCACAACCTATGTAATATAATCTCTTGATTAAATGTGCCCAAGCTGCTCAGTAAAAAGAACTATCTAGCTATGTATTTATTAACTAATAAGAAACAACTGGGATGTACACAGGGCAATTTATATTCCTTTGCTTTCATTATCACTGTTTGCTTTCCTCCAGCCCAGCTATCGTTTGTAATAATTCATATTCTACTTCCATATAACTGTGAAGTCTTGGGGCAGGAACTATCTCTGCATATAAATATTGTGAGTAATATGTCAAGATACAAATTTGATTGAGACCTTTGGGCATTATTAACAATAAAAGAGAGCTAAAACTATCTCATGGAGTTAAGATTCAAAACAACAAGATTGCACTCTTATCAAGCAGCCTCAGAAAAGACGCCATTTGATCGACTCATGAAGAACGTAGATGCACAGATCTCCCTTCTTTCTGTCTGATTTGGAAGACTGGGAGAAAAAAACTGGCAAGTTATGATGCAGTTCCCTTCCCTGATGACATTATGCCTGTCTCCTCTCTCTTCCTTATAAACAGTTCACTTCATAACCTTGTTAACTTAATGTGAAATGTGAGATCCCTGAGCACACTTGCAAGCCTAACACATGAACAATGCAAACAAATGTGCTTCCCAAATAACTTCCAAAACTTTCAAAATAGTAGCAACACTGTTTGCCCTTCCTATTTTGAAGCCCATTTTATACATTTTTAAGATTTTCTCTATTCCGTGGTCTATGTTCCCCAATTTTCTTGTATAGATTATGCTACGCATTCTCAACACCGATGCCATCAGTTCTCCCTAGGACGGAGAAGAGGGGATCGTGACTGCTTCCCACTTAGCATGACAGCTGCATCAGGCCAATGTAAGAACAAGAACCAAGCTTTCCCAACACCAGCATCAAGGGACTCAGAGCAGTGTGAAAGTATGGATGAATTTTACGATCTTGAAGGCCTTTGCCATCCATAATGATTCTATGATTCTGTGAAAGAATAGATACACAGTAAACATTCTGATTGGACATGTCATTTGTTTATCTGAGGAAAAGGCACACAAAGAAAATACAAACAAATAAGCAGTTACATGAAAGCAAAGCATATTTGTCATTGTTTTGAAAAAAATATGCACGTATGTGCCCCAGAGACAAGCTATACCACAATTAGGGTAGCAGCATGTGTACAGATAGTTTCTGTATTATTATAAATATACATCAAATTTATGTTCCCCTGATAATTTGTGCATGGGCCTTTACTTAAAGTGATATCCACTAAAATGATGAAAAGATGTAAATGGAGATAGCTGCTGGAGATGCTGCAACTCTCCCAGAGGATTATTTTCATACAAGTCTTGAGAAGTAAAATTAAGAAACATGAACAGATCTGAAAGCAGAGATGGGAGATCATGCATTTTTGGCAATAAACTGAAGGAAAGTTTTGCCATATATTCTTGTTTCCAAGAACAACCAAGAAATAAGCTCCACCATTCTGTGGGAATAGTCTCATACACATCTCACAGCTTTGAATAATTGATTATTGATAACACAGAGCCCCTGCTTTATGTCAGAAAAGCTAAAATGTCCAGTTACAGCAGCTCTTTGAAGAAGACAGTCCAAAGGAAGATTAAAAAATAAAAATCAATAAATGGTGTTCAGTCCAACCACTCTCACAATATTAAATTCAAAATTCAGTTGCTCAGAACAATCATTCTTGTAAACCACATTCAAAGATCCCAAACTAGTCTGCATATTTTATGACTGTATTTGCAAATGGTATAAAATACAATCTTTCTCATTACTGAAAGTGCAGCCTTTTTTTTCCCCTGCTAAAAGACTACAAAACAATATAACACAAAGTCTGACAGCTTTTCCACTGGGACCCTGGGCCTGATGGTCTCTGGCACTAGCAAAACAGGACACAATTTCTCTTATATAGGCAGAATGAACCCATTCGTAGTCTGCTAACCACCCTTAACATCGTCGCTGCACTCTTTCTCTTCTTTCTCCAAGACACTTCATTGATCTCTCTTGGCTTCTGAAACTTAATCAGAACTGCACAAAACACTTTTTCTCTGTGCCCTTACTAGACTTTATTTGATTCCAGCATGACCAGAGTTATTCCTCAAGCTCTAAGCTAAAGATAGGGAACTGACAGCTCATAAAGTGGTAAGGAAAGGTGAAATAGCAGATTACGTAGCTGAAATCCACAAAGCATTAGAGTTATGGGGTTTTGCTTCATTAATAAGAGGATAAAATCCACTGACAAAATGCAAGATCCAAACCTGAGTGCCTCTCTGACATACTGGAGGTATATGTGGCCTCCCAATCAATTTTTTTCTGTCCGGAAAGCAACTCTGCCAGTAAGATTATTATGTTCTCACTTTTAAAACTTCTTATCAGAGACTCCTAGGCAATATCTGTTTCTTCATGATTCATTCTTTCTAAATATATTTTTAAAACTCTAACACGCCTACCTATTCTCTCTCCAGACTCCATTGTAGGCCATATTATATTTGTCATTAAATGGTGACAGAGGTCTATCAGCACAAGGATACATCACTTGAAGTAGCAGAAGCCAGCAGAATCCATTTGCTGCATTAAAGCAGATCAGCAGAATGAAAGCTTTTAGTTCCATGCTACCTACAAAATACACAGGGAAGGGCCCTGACAGATGTCCTCCAGCAAGTCTTGCTGTCACAGGTTAAACATTATCGTATCCACTAGACCATCCTGCTCTTTTACCAAACAAAATGTGTTTGTTCTATGGTTATCCCCATACAGAGATAAAAATATAACTACAATGCACATTTATCAGAAGTTTAGTGGCATGATTGTGTCCTGGGGGCAGCTGCGATCCAGAAGCACCATCCTTTCTGCTACCCTTTTTATGGATACCCTGTTGTATTGCAGTGGGGTTGGGCAAGCAGCTGTGGATAACAAGATAACACATCCCAAACAAATCAAAATCCAAGTCACCACTGAACATCTGTTAGTGCCGAAAGGCACTCAGCTGAATGTTCCATGTAGACCTTATTGCTCTCGTTTGCATTGTGCTGGGAAGCTGTTTGTGTGACGTGAGACTATACGGGGAGAAACGAGCCACGCTGTCAAAATGTTCCTCTAGCCCTAGGCCTAAGTATTTTGTCTGTTCTCCTAAAAGTGCATATAAATCAGGTAGTCACAGATGACAGTATCACCTAGATTTCAATGCTTAAATATTAGATGACAGAGTATGAGCCATCCAGGCTCCATTTATAGTCAATGGAGAGAAATAGGCACTACCAGAGGGCCTACTCATCTCATGCTATTTCATACATTTAAGATAAGTCAAATAAATTCGCTTTGGAAGGCATCTTTGCCTTTCCCTTCTACCTAAGAGGGAGTTTATGATAACCAACATTGTTACAAATACGTGAACAGGTGAATATCTCTCTGTATGTCTATCTGCTCCACTATATGTGCTTCAGACATAGACTTAATATTTAGAAATGCTGAAGATGAGGTTTTCTTATTAACATGTAAGGTATCTTTGTACTTTTTTTCTCTGTAATTCGCCCAGCATATATAACCAGCTTAATTTCTCACCCTCCATTCTTCTGATATGGACACAGATGAGATAACAAAGGCTACAGCAATAACTGTGTTAGTGTCAAACTGTTTCAATATAGTTTTCTAGTATAATTCTTATTTAATTTGTTATAGTGGCATTTAGAATACCTTGCACACTAAAAATAGCAGCATCCAGGGAGCTGCCACATGCATTCACAATGAATTACAGCTTTCTGACCTTCTGTAAAGGAATTAAGGAATAATTATTCACATATTCATTTACACTTTGATAATGTGCTATGTGTGCTATGATTTTACCACATCTCTGGACACACTATTTGACCCATTAACCCTTGTATCAAAAAATTAAAACAAAAATCATGGAGAATGTATACAACGTACAAAAAAAGCTACTGGCATTGTGACAGCCTCCATAATTCCAGTCAGCAGGAAAGGTGCACAAGGGACGCTTCCTTTAATACCACTGTCTTTTGAGGGTACAAAAAAGGAACGGGGATACAGCTACGGCTTGCTTAATAGTCCTGCTACTTCCAAGTACTGGTTAAGTGTCAGGAGAAACGTGGGCATGATATGCCATAGTAGTGAATCAGATAGCCAGCGACTAAATGTGGTTCCTGGGGAATACAACTGTTCATTAACTTGGCTAATACACATGTATGACCTGAGAACTACTTTGCTGTTACTGGAAGAAAATGGAGCAGAAACAGGTCGTGACTTTAGCTGCCTCAGACATTCCCAAGACCCTCAACACATTTCTCCTTTCACTTGTGTAGTTTCCTTTGGGGGTTTGGCAACAAAAACCTCCACAGTACTTTTAATACAGTGAAAGAGAAATCAAGTCTGTGCTGTGAACTAAACACCCATATAGTAGAGAATATAAAAATATTGTCCTTCCTTACTCAGTTTTTGATAGATTTGCAACTCTGTTGCCAGTTCAGTGACACAAAATTTATATTAATTGCAGCAGTCAAGTACCCCAAAGGTATTTAGGAGAAGGCCCTAAGGATATCTAAGGATACTTAGGTACCTTAGACCTTTAACAAACAAAGCTTCTCCTTATGCTTTTATTTTTCCCAAAATTCTCTCTAAACCTCAGCAAATCACTTGTAAACCCTCCTTCGGCATGCAATTTTTATAGTATATGCCAAAAGTGATGCATAAAACAAAAGTCCTCTATTAAGTGTTTGTTTAACAAGTGATTTGGACAAATTTTATGATAGTACCTCAGCCATTACTTCTGGAATTTTCTTTTCCATCCCAGGGGAACTTTATCTTTTTCATTTAAGTTCTTGCTTTAGGTGTTTTGAATTGTAAAACATGGCAGTGTTACACTTCTGAGGTGCTGGCATTCTACCAGTGGATAGATAGCTACCTTTTTGTCTATTTCTTTAAAACAAAACACAGAAATACAGAAATAAAGACCCCTTGGTACATGCACATTTCTACTTTAACACTGTCTTTAAATTTTCCCTAAAATATTCTGAATGCAAGCATATTATTCATTTTATGAACACATATAGGGCTCTCTCCTTTCTAGAAAATTTTAAGACTCCTCTCTGAAGATAGAGTAAGTCTAATACAGATCATCAGTTGTTCTTGCTTCAGAGAATTTTAAAGCATCAACCATGTTAAATTTCCTTATATCACTTAATGCCAGATGTAACAGCAGTAAGAGGCACTCCAGATAGTAAAACATCAGCTTGAAATAGGCAGGTAAGCTTATGCCTAAAACTTTCTTTTTTTTTTTTTTTTTACTTGCTGATCCTATTTATAATTAATTCCTCATGTTATTTCATGATCCAGATCTTTGTGGCTCCTTGTAACATACTATAACAGTACTTAAAACTGAAATAAGAAACCTCTTAGTATTAGGGCGGTATTTTTTCTGTTGCCCTTTTTCATTGTTGTCCAGCTGCCTGCTGCTATAGCTCTCCAGTTTACAATAACCTTGGTGATAGTAAAAGGATAGAAATGGGAATTACAGGATCTGCATTCTCAAATATATTTTAAGAAATAAATCACAAAAATAAAACTACCAACAAAACAGTGTTTAGTAAAGAACAAAAGTTATGTTAGGCTTGCATAATGACTGCTGTAAGAAAACATGGTGTTTAGGAAGTGTTCAATACATACTTCTTCTGAGGGAATTTCAGGTTTCATCTTCTAACAATTTATTTTTGGAAAGGTTTTATTCAAATGAATGGTTCCCTACCAACAAGTGACAGAATGGAAGAACACACAAATGGTTGGCTTTTCAGAGAATCTGACAAAAATGCAAAGGTATTTTCTTGCAAATGTGAGGGCTTTCACCAACATTTTCATTTTTTTCTTTTAGAAGTTCCCCTTTTTCAATAGTTGTGAGATTGCTTTGCTTGGATTTATAGTCTTTTTGATATCTCCGAGAAAGAACATCCTTTCAGTATTCTAAAAACTTTACACTATTTAAAATACAAACTGAAACCCTTGCTTGCTCTGAGTATCCTGGGAAAACCTCAGGCCACTACATGGTGAGTTATGCTTTTCAAAAGCCTCATATGAACACAAATATCAGAAACAGCACTCCCTACACAAGGATTCTTGCATCTTTTCCCCCAGACACTGCCCAATGTAACCAGTGTGAATTAAATTATTCTCAGCAAGTCTAAGGGCTGACAGCTCCATTTTATTGAGTCAACAAAAGAGAAGATGCAAAGTCAAGATGGCAAAGTGTCTTCTCTCAGTCCTACTCAAGAGGCTCCAGACTGTGTCCCTCCACAGCCCTAATACTATCAGATAGATTAGCTGCCAAATATTACAGAAAAAAAAAAAAAAAGAGGGGGGAAGAGGGAAAGGAAAAAATGGGGCTGAAGAGGAGGGAAGGAATGGTAGGATCCATTTAAAACACAGATTTCAAACATAGATATAAACCAGTAATCAAATCAAAAGTATTTTCTGAATTAAAGAAGAGGCAGAAAGTTACATTTTTTACCCTTATAGTCCTTCTAAGAGATGCAAGTAATGGATAGATAGGATCTTCCAGGCACTCAAGAGAGTGAAGGAAGAGGGAAAAAAAAGGTCTATATACTGATTCCTCTTTGTGAAAAGACTTTCTCCAAATTAAATAGATAGAGATTTTGGCTCAGTGACCAATAAGGTGAGAAAGGAAGACTTAAAGATCACTCTGTATAGGACTTCCTGTTACTCTTATCCTGTGGCAGTCCCTAAACATTTCAGTTATTGGCATTTCAGAATTTCAGATTACTTTTATAGGAAAGAGTAAAGGATCCCTGTTGGGGTTTAAAATCACTATCTTAATATTAACTATCTCAAATTTCCATGCATTCAGATTCCATAGCAAGGTTTATCTCCACATATAAACTCAAAGAGACACATCGCCCTTAAGTGAGGCTCAGATGAGCTTTTGGACCATTACTGTGCTGGTCCCAGGTGGCTACATGATTGGCATCCGGGACTGACTGGGTCTTCAAATATCTGCATACCAGTGGTAGAGCTGACCTCAAATTAACAAAAGCCAACAATTTAATCACTCCTAAAACTCACTTCTATGAAGAATTGTTGTTTTTTAATCATGCTATCTTCTCCCAAGGTGTTTTGTTATACTTCTCTTTAGCTATCGGAACAAAGATTTTACACTGTGCCCTCTTTTGTTCTTTACATCTAAATTGTATAATCACATTCAAAGATTGGGATTTAAAATGTAGAAACAACACTTATTTTCAGCATAGTACATAACACAATCAGATCAATTTCTTTACTGAAATTCCTAGGGGCTACCATAATACAGAGTTATAATAATGCTGCAAATATCTGCACAGAGTGCATCTTGGAAGCAATTTTCATTTGAATTAAAATCTGGGTCAAGGGGACTCTTTGTTTGTTTTAACCAACAGGTACAAAAGGAAATTTGTTCCCAGTGATAGCGTGCAGCAGCTGCTACACATGGCATCAGTGCATGCGCTGACTACTGTGGTCACAACCAACAAAAAGCAGTGCTACAGGGTGGTACAATTTTGTAATGCATGCATTTTGCTCAAATGCAGTAGCATTAAAGGCAATGAAATACTGAAATCTGCCAAAAATTGGGTTTTTTTTAGCCCTGCTATCCTCTCTCCTGGAACTGTTACCCTATATATGAATGCAGATACCTCAAAAGCAGGAGCTTTATTAACATTATAAATGCTTTAATCATTCACAAAACTATAACGAAATTAAACTTCACAAAGACACAAATAATGTTACAATAATATTATTTTAAAAACATAACTATATGAATGCTGTGTAGGATATAACTCTAGCATCCCATAATACTGCAAAACTCGTCTCTTCTGCCACATCCACAAAAATTAGCAGACTCATTTAACTACATTGCATTGATTCTGAAGGCATGAGCTGCTGAAGGAGTTGGGGAAGTGTTTCAAGATGGAAGTGGGAAGAGCAGGTGGGCATATTAGAAAAAAAACAATTTAGGAGCGGGTGAAGCACAAGAAATGATCAACTTCATATAGCAGATGAAAGATTTAGCTTGAGAAAAAAAGGGTAAAAACAATCTTTTTTATAAATGAGATACCAACATTATGTTTTGCTGATGACTGTACCTTATATGCATGCAGCCATCAGGAATACATTTTTTTATTATTAGGTATTTTTTGGGCAAGGTTTTCACATGCCTGTCATACTTTGAGTGCCCACAAAACCATGGTAATTAATGATGAATCACTTATTCATTAAATTTTGTTTCTTTTTATGCTTGAATACTGACACAATTACTCTGCAATTCTTACACTCATATTTCAAAACTGGTGTATCCAATTATTTCCCATGAATATTTCTTGATAGGCAGCTTGCTCATGAACTGTTCTTACTGAGGATACCAGAGCATGAGTGTTTCAACAGGCAGATGGAACAGAAAGATTATGTTCAACCAGCTTTGAGAAAAAAATGTTTCCAGAATGCCCTATTTCATTATGTCAAATATACTATAACACTTCCATTAGAGTTCTCCATTAAGTCATTTTTGTCATCATCAAGAGGTCATACGCCCCAGGAAAGCAATAGGAAATTCTGCATGTTATATTATGTGCATCAGCTGGAAGGAAAACGAGTGCAATATGCCTGTTTTTCTGCAGTTATCAAGTTAAGTGATGTCATTATTAACATTTGCCATGTCGCCTCTGAGAGGCAGTTATGGGCCAGGTCTTTTACCTCAACACCACTCTAGGAACCAAGTTCTATGATACTGAAAAAGCCTTTTAAATATCTATTGTGTTCTTTAATTTTATACAAGAGATTCTGAAGGCTCTTTCCTTCATGCTTATTGTTTTTCTACAACATGACCATTAAAACTGTTTGCTTCTAGTTTAAAACAGCATAGGATTGTGTTGTGTCTCTTGCTCTTTACACAACTAAAATAATCAATTTGAATAAATAACCTATCTCCTACTGATTGTTAGACTTGATTTTCCTAGTTAACTGTAAAACCCAGTATCTACATTTATACTGCTGTTTTGGTTTCTACTGACTTCTGAAATGTATACTTGGTGGTCAAGGCTATGAGCAGAGATATTACAGACATAGCCAAGCTATCTGGCTAGTTTGTTCAGTGCATTCAGACCTTGGATCCTAATTCAGTCAATAAAAAGAAGTGCTTACAATGCTTATTCAAACATATATATATATAGCAGACAGTCTGTCTATGACCCAGAATCCAATAACAAACCATACAATACCTTAATGCTACTCTGCCTCCATCTGTCATCTTACAGTGATTATGTGTTTTCTTCATAGCTTTGTGCATTTTATTAAAAGGGCTACTTCTAAAACACCATTTCTTCAACTGAACATGATCACCTAACAAAACAAAACTTGTTGAAAGTCACTGGGACATAATTATAACACATAAATAAAATCTAACTTTTCAGCTTCTCCTGTGGTGTGAAGAATTAAAGAAGTTCTATTCCTTCTAGAATTCTTGGTGGAGGCCAGTGACAGGACAAGGGATAATGGGTACAAGTTGAAACACAGGCAGTTCCATCTCCATGTGAGGGAGAACTTCTTTCCTGTGAGGGTGACAGAGCCCTGGCACAGGCTGCCCAGAGAGGTTGTGCAGTCTCCTGCTCTGGAGATCTTCCAAACCCACCTGGCTGCCGCCCTGTGCCCCGTGCTCTGGGTGTCCCTGCTGGAGCAGGGGGGTTGGACTAGATGGTCTCTGGAGGTCTTTTCCAAGCCCCACCATTCTGTGATTCTGTAGAACAAATTATCATGCTATGGGACTAACCCAGGCATCTAGTTTCACCCATTTCCATATTTCAGCATATTTTCTCCATGCAGTCAGATGATTTGGAAAAGGAATAATAATATCATTTAAATGTTGAAAAATCTCTTAAAATGCTTACTTGAAAATATGACATCTAGTACAAGATGCCGTATTTCTCAGGCAGACCTTGGCTTATGTTCTTTTTTTCTGAACACTGCCTATAAATGTCAGAAGCAGGAAGGACCCAGTCAGCTTTGTATAATAAGAATTATTTCCTGTTCATCTAAAGACAACTGTCTTAAACTGAGATTAGTTCAGAGAGATAGATTCCTTTATTATTTACTATTTACAACTCTTGTCTTTGCCAGTAGTCTCTTTATTTTCATTCTGCAATGGTTAGGCAGCATCTAGACGTCAAGGACATTATAACATGACTATTTAATAGTGATGACATTATATTGTTGTACATGTGAGAAGAAGACTATCACAGAAACACATTTCTCCTTTTCTTTTTCCTTATTCTTTTTTTCCAGGTTCTAGGTTTCTTTACATCCTAAAGCTACTTGCTAACAATTTCACCCATTGAGCACCATCAGGTAAACTATGTTGATGAATCCCTTCATCATGAAACTTCCTAGTGAGATGCTTATTACATGCTTCTTCCAAACAAGCAATAAAAAGCCTATGGCTTAGTAGGTGCAATTAAAATCTTGACATTTACCACACACAGTAGTTACAGTTACTGTGATATTTACAGCATGCCACACGGAGTTCTGAATGCCACAAATACTATAGGGAAGGTAAATGTTACAGTGCAGAAAATAAGGTGGCTTTGATGAGTTTCAGTGTTTCATAAACAATGTCTAATTCATTGATCAAATGAAATCAAATTCTTCATTTGCTTCATTTTCCTCTTTTTTTTTTTTTTTTTCAGAGTTGGGCTAATTCTCAACAGAGAAATTAGTCTCATATTTTTCTCCAGGAAATGTTGATTTCTAAGGAGGAGAAAAAAATGGCATTTACTACAGCAATTTTGATTGAAAAGAAGGCTATTCATTTAATGCTCCAAAATGAGTTTTGATCCTGCTATTGATATGCTTCAAGTATTGGAGAGATTTTTACATTATTTTCCCTAAGAAAAGCTCATGTGATCAAATATCATATTCTTTAAGATCAGATGTAGCTTTCGGCCTCTGCCTTTCCCCTGTTGCATGAAGGTTTTTGCCCAGTTTTGCCCAAACTTGATGGAAAGGTATAGGTCCAAAAGATTAATAAGTTCATTCCTCTTCTACTTCTCTTCTACTACAAGGCTGATCAGAGAAGAGAGATCCAATGAGAGCCCTCACTGAGAAAAAACTAACCTCAGCTCTTTCTAGACACCAGAGAATCCACATAGGCTAGAGCCATTTCAAAAGCCTGACCAACAGAGTTTTAATCAGAGTTTTCAACAGATTCAACCATGAAATACCAAGCCGTAGGACACTGGTCTTCATTCCATCCCTGCGCATAGAAGGGCTTGTTTCTTTAATGTTTAGAACCAGATATATCTACAGTTTAGAGGAAAAAAAAAAAAAAAAAAAAAAAAAAAAAAGGAAAGGAAAAAAAAAAAACACAAAACCACAAAGTCTTCTATCTTCTTTCAGGCTTTTATGAGAGTTAACAAATTCAGAGAGCAGAGATTAATCAAGTGGCTATTGAATACAATGGCCCAGCTACAATTTACAATGCAGGAAACCCTAGTGAATCATTTTGCACATATATCTTGCTCCTTCAGTTTTCCTGTGAGGTGCCTTTGCAGCAACAGAACCCTGAGCTAGGTAGACCCTTGGTTAGACTCCATTCAGCTGCATTCAGACTCTCACACTTTGAGACGAGTGGATAATTACTTTAATGAAAATTAAATTTCAGTCATCTCTCTTCCAAGAATAACTCAGGCATTTTCTATCCCTTCCCTTAAACAAAGTAGTCTCTGTATTCTTGTTCATAATACTAAATAATGGATTGATCAGAGCTCCCAGACTCCTTTCCTACAAGAGTTCTTATACTGGTACAAAATACCCATGGGATGAAATACAATCCTGCTAATGCAATGATTAATTTAGGCATTGCCTGAATGAAATTTTAAGTGTCTGGCCAAAATAGGGACTTTTCAGTCCACTTAAGTTGACCCTTAGGGAGCTTAGGCAATCAGAAGAAAAAACTATGCAGAGGAAGATCTCATTCCCCTATCACACCTCCGTCCTTCTGGAACTAAGCACCCTCCCAGCAGCTTCTGGCTGCAGCCAGCCTGCCTGGAGCAGCTGAATTCCCACATCCAAAATCATCATCCACCAGCACCCTAGTCACACCATGTTCTCCTTATGAGAGTAAGATGGCCAGAAGTAGAAGACAAGAGGAAAGTTTGGCTCTGTTCCAGTTATTAATGGCACGTGTGAGAAGATATCCTTTATTTTCAACTCTCTGGTATAACTATGCATTTAGACTATCACTGAAGAGAACAGGTTCATGAATAATGATTGCTTTCCAGTCCTCCTCTTGGCTAAAGTGTAGGATTAAACTACTGCACTCTGAGGATGCATATTCCCCTGCACAGAAGGTACGCTATCCTGACCCTGAAGTCAGAGTAAATAAATCACCCTCCTGACCACAGATGGCATTTTCAGATGTCTCTGAGGGCTTAGCAGGGTTCAGGACACAGCCTGTGTATACCTGGGCTTGTAGGGGAGCCTCCAGCAGCAGGAGCCTCAGATGGATAAATCCAGGTGTCTACAGAGCTAAGCTGTCTTTGATGAGACCTTTGTCCTGTCAGATGTCAACAATCAAGAGTCAAGTAATCAAATCTGATATTTAATGTAGATTCATTATAAAAACAAGTAGCGTCAAATTTACCCTCATTTAGCACTTCTATTATGTCCATCATCTCAGTCCTAGAAGACTTCAGAGAGACTCAGGAATACTAGGATTACTTTAATAAACAAACCATAGGTTCTTGCTGTCCATCCCTTAGGTTGACTCTGTGATGGAATGATTGCTTTCTTTTCCATTTAACCACTAGGGAACATTATTTTAGTAAGAATAAAAGCTGATCTAGAAAATTAATCAGGGAAAGGCTGAGGATAATATTGGTGTCTCATCACGATGGTTCTCAGTGGCATCAGTCTTATTAGTATTCCTTCTCCCTCTAAAATTCTATTTATTCATATGCATGAAAGGGAATGAATTAGAATGGTGGGAAAATCAGTGCTTGTGAGCATACAGAATTAATAATGTTGGGTAAGCAAAAGCAATAGTGTTATGTAAACTCTCTCACCATGATCTCAACTACACATGCTATAGATTTCTAAAATGATGAGTTGTGAAGATTTGCAATTGGAACACTCCTGATATAACAAGAAGTTTGGAAGCAACCATGGTCCTTTGCACTTGTGACTAAGGTTTGAGCTGATCTGTAGGGGAAAAGATTTTTTTACTAAGCCAGCTAATTAAATGTCTATGTTCTGAGTGTGGTGAGGGGAGGCAGGGGGTTGGTTGTTTTTAAGTTTTAGCACCCAGAACAGAAATTAACCAGAAGCCTACAATAGTAGTCATATTGGGATGAAATCTAGCTTGCCTTATATTCCATGGAATTGCAGTAGTTTCAACAGGAAAATACTAGGATTTATGCTGTTCTAATTCAAGAAGTGACTTGGTATGAAATACACTCCCCAAGTTAAAACATCTGCTTTCTTGGTTGTATTTCAAAATCATATCAGTGACAAAGCCACACTTGAGGCTGTATTTTACTGCTGTTACCCTTTCAGTGCCAAGACAGTTAAGATAGAGTGAGCTAGAGTAGAGAGATTTGGGGCATGACCAAGAGAAATGTTTACTGAAGACTCACAATTCATTTGAATAAATCTATATTTTAAAAGTATAGACTTAACAATCATATTATTGGAAAGCAGCAATATATTTATAGTTTGGGAAAAAAAAAAAAAAAACGATGAGGGATATGAAAGCCAAACTTGATTCTCTTGGAGTCTGAACAACTGTTTCAGGTTCCTTTCACAACTTGTTTTATTTTTCTTCCTACGAATAAGTTACACTGGGTAGAGTTGACTTCCCTGCTCAGCAAAGCATTAAACTACCTAGAATACTGTTCACTATGAAAATGTAACTATATTTTGTTAAGTAAAGCTGAATATAATATAAATTAAAGGCTGATATCAGAAAAGCAGAAACAATAGAAATATTTTTATCCTTTGTTTTCACCTTTATTTCTCATTTCTTCTATTTTTCTCTACAGGGAATTTCTGTCATTGTACGAGAACAGATACACTTGTACACAATATATCTTACCTTTTAAGCATGTACAGAGTAAGTCCACTGAACCTGTTTTGCTTTGACTATATAGATATTGAAATAAGAACAAGCAACCAAAAAGCTTCATTTCAGAAAAGAAAAATAAAAACACACACACAGAAGGCAGCCGTCTTCCAACTAAAGCAGTCCTTGAATGGCTTTTACAGTTCCTCCTGAGAGGCACCTAAAGTGTAGGTAGCCCCAAGGGCTTGTCACAAGCTTCCTATGCCTGTAGCAAGTGCACGTACAGGAACCCCTTCTCTTCCATAACCAACATTTCCTGAACACATCCAAATACCCTTCTTTCCAAAAACTGTCTCCTTTGCAATTATTTATCACATAAAGACAAAGAAAGCTAAGAAGACTCCAGCTAAACTAAGTTTAGTTAATGAGCCTTATAATTTCAAGGACATTACTGGGGAAAACTGGCCATTATCATTATTCTTTAATTGGGAAGTCATTCTATATCAGAACTGAACACTTGCTGTCACTCGAAAACCTTTTCCCCCACTGTGCTCAGCCTGTACCAAGGTCCACATGGAAGGAAAATTATCTCCAGAGTCCCACTGACTTTAACAGCCTCTGCGCAGACATCACTGTTGGTGCATGTACATTTGATTAACTAAAATAATAAAACCAGGAAGGGATTTACTTGTAAAATGCCCATTAACCTCAATAAGAAATCTGTAAGTGTCCAGGCTCAGCTATGGAAACCTCCATCTGCATCTTCAATAACACTTTGTAGGTTAGAATTTTTTTTTTTTTTTTTAACTGTAGAAAAAAAGGAATCATACATTTTTCATACGTTTTAGCAAGAGAAAGAATATTTCCTGTTGGTATAGCTGGCTTCTTCTCATTAACCTGCTAAACAGTTAGAGTATTATTTGGTCTGTCATAGCTACTAGCTTCTTCAGGGACCTAATTATCAATAGCTTATTTTGTCATTTGAAACCTGATTCCTTGACCAAAAAAAAAAAAAGAAAAAGAAAAAGAAAACATCAGCACCTAATTTCTCTTAAAACTCTCCTCAATTTACTTGCAGCAAAATGGCAGCATTCCCACATGACACCATAAGGAAAAGCTTATCCATTTCTGACAGCATTTTTATCTGTAGATTGATGCCTGGGACCATCTTATCTAATTATCTGTATACTGATGATGAAGTCTTTTATTGGTAATAAAACCCACCTGCTAGTCCTACATACATGACGCAAAAAGCAAGAACAGCAAGTATGAGGTTGGAATCACTAGTCCTGTGAAAGTGGCATTATATTTTGAAAAACTATTTTTTCTGAAAAAAAAAATGAAAAAAAAATAAAATTAAATAATATTTCTACTTCCTAAATAAGCTCTGAAAGGACTTAATCCATTATATGCTGTAACATTATGGAAGCAATTGTGAGGTTTGACAATTTTATAAATAGAGCTATTGAGCTATCTGCATTTCATTAAATGTGTTAACATGTTGGGTAAAATACTTATAATCACATCACTCAAATTCCTGGACTTAGGAAATGTTGTGATGCATATCAAGGCAAATCTGATGAGCTTGCAAAATATATTAAAATACACCTTCTGGAGTGTACATAAAAATACTGCCCTCTTATGGCTAGTGACTAAATACATTAGTGAATAAGGTCTTTTCTTGCTTTAAGGTTTACAGATTTGTGCTGCACAATCCTTTTTGTCCATATGTCATTATATAAGGCACAGCTTTCATGGTAATCATGGAAAACATTAGTTTAAACCTTAAGAAAATGCAGTCATACAGTCCCAGGAAATAAAAATATCATTTTGTCTCATCCTTCAGGAACCTCCCTAGGAAAGCTGCCCTTGTTGGTTTCTCAGTATCCCAAGAGGCACTGGTGAAGTTCAATAAGAAAGTAATTCTCTCTGACATTATAGACTCTTTAGATGTTCTGGGATGCACATGCTGTTTTTAAAAAAGTGGGCAGCACAGAGGAGAAATACAAAGGGAAGAAGGAGAAAGGAGCACAGAAGAGGAAGGTGGGAATACTAGCGAGAATAAATGACTACAGAAAAAATTAGTTAGGACTTTTCATTCTCATTTTTGAAAGAAAGTAGAGCTTGCCTTGGTATTCCTGAAAACAGCTGTGGCTTTTTCTTTAGCTTAGAGAACAGAAGATTCCCAAAGGATTAATGTCATGCTGCAAACTCTCAGCACAAGTGTTTCTAAGTCTCCTCAAGGTGTTGGGGTTGGGTTTTCTGGAACATTTACAAATTCTATATGTGCATATACTTCAACGGATTGTCACATTCGGTTTGGAAATAAGTAATTTCCTTTTTCTTCTGTTTACAAGGTATTTGAAATTTTGTTCCTTCTACTGAAGAATCATGGCATTCTGGCAAGCAACCCAGAGAGGAGCTGACATATGGGAATGATGGTTATGGTAGAGCTCCATGTAACACACTCAGTATATACATGGCAGGAAATTTTCTGGAAGCGTAAGGCTATAGCAGTGCATGGGGATTTAATTCCATGACACCTCTACTACTCAAGGGTATTGTTGTGTAGCTCTTCTTCTTGATTAATTGTCTAGTCAAAATACCTTGCTTTAAGTATCAATGCTAAAGAAGGAGGCCAGTAATTCTGCTAGAACTTCATCATTTGAAACAATTAGTTTCATTTCAGTTTCTGCTAAAAGATGAGAAGGCACAAGTCAATCTATATTGAAAAAAATGCTAAAAAACAGAGGAAAAAACAACAGTATTTTCACTATAGAAAGTCCATGAGAGAACAGACTTTTGATGATAGCAAACCATTTGTTGCTAGTAAGAGGGAAAAAAAATCTTTCTCTTTTTTTATTCTCTAACATTTCACAGTATTCATATTGCTACTATCCCAGTTTATAGTGATGGTATCACAGCTTGTAATTTGCATAAAAATTAGGCATTTCTGAAAGAGAGAAAAAAATGGTGTAGGAGTCTTTCCAAATATTAGTGAAGCATACACATATGCCTGCTCTTCTGGAATGAGTAATAGTAATTTTTTCAATTATTCTGTTCTTTGAACAGAATTCTTTGGCGCTTTTTGGGCAGTTCATGTGGTAACAAAACTGGAGGAATGCTTTGTAGCTAACTGAATGGGTTACCCCAGCCTGAACATACGCAGGCACGTGAAAGCATCTGAGATGATAGAAATCACTGCTACTACTAAGCTACACCACTGCAATTTCAGTAGTAAACATGTGCTTACTGTGACTCAACACAATACGGCCCACTGCCCTTCAACAAAAGAAAGAAAATAAACAAAATGAAATGGAAAACAATGTAGCCTTCACATTTGCAATCAAGCATTCCTAACTTGTAATCTTGGAGGAAGACTGTCATCATAGTAGCATTCAGCTTATTCAACTGTTCTTCATCAGGCAGATGAACAAAGGTCCAGAGCCTTATATTAGTATAACGTAGTAAAAATAGCCATCAGTGGCAACTGCAAACTTTGTTTCCCAAGTAAGCCATGGATACATCCGTGTTTTAAGGCCAAAAAAAAATATCAAAACAAGTTCAGAAAATAACAAGAAATAAAACTTGAAGATCCCGTGGATAAGCTCACTGATAAGGTTCAACAAATATTGTCCTTTTATCAGCATATAAAGGAAGAATGATAGTGGATGTGCTTTTACCATGTCATGTTTATTTGTTTGATTGTTTTGGAGGTTGTCTTTTTTGTCAATATTTACACTATCATTCTTTATCTCTTAGATAAATAAAATCCCAAAAGGCCAATCAAGATGCTAAGTTCTACATGTCATAATATTTTTTTTCAGTCTTAAGGTAGCTGCCATGAAATTAATAACAGACTGAGAGGACATGTCTGTGTATATATGTGTATAATGAAGATATAGCCATATATTATGAAGTAGCCTGTAACATATAATGTACATAGTGTCCCATATTATGCTATGTAACTACATAGAATTATTAAAATGAATGATGACCCATAATAAAAAACAATGAATAGAAAGAAACAATCAAATTTAAAGCCCTGGAAAAGATTAACAAAACTGTGCTCCAGAAATGCCTGCTATGACTTGTACTTCATAATACAACGGTGTTTAAAATAAAAGGGAGGGAGAGAGTGGTGAGCAGAAAGATGGTAAATTTTGAAGATGGCAAAATATTATTTGAAATAATCAAGAATAGAGAGAAGATATAGAGAGAGTACTGACAAAGCTAGATAAACAAGTGCATCATAGTAAAATATTGACAAATGCAAGAGAGTACAAACTGGCAGGAATACCTAAAATTGTTTACACACATCATTGAGCTCTAAATCAGCTGTAGCCATTTGTTAATAAACTTTGAATGTCAAAATAGATAGCTCTTGGAAATAAGTTGCCTGATACCCAACAGTCAACAGAAAAAGCTTACAAATGGGGCCAAGAGCAAAAATGAGATTACAATGACACTACATTAATCATACAGTAAGGCTTCACTTGGAGTGTTCAGTCTTGGCTACCCAGCTTAAGAGAGATATAAATTAAATGAGGAATCCAGAATCCAAAACTATTTAACTGCAATTATTTCATATTTTCTATTTCAGAGTTAAGATATGTAGGAATGTTTACTATGAAGGAGGTTAACTGGCTTCTGCACCTTACCACTCACAATATCAAAATATTCAATGAGTGAGGTTAAACAGTTAACAGTAAAATAAATAAAAAATATAACGGTTATACTTTTTTATGCTTCAGTAAATCTAGATATCACCCACTGTAACCTAAGGTTACAGAAGGAAGGCTCCTTTCGATACACAATTCTGCCAGGGACCATTCAAAGATGCTTGGGGACCTTTCTCTTCATCTAACTGAGTCCGCCACTGGAGACAAAATATCAACCTGCAGTGTCTGACGCAGTGTCTGACTCAGTATGATAGTCCCAGTGTTTCATTGCTTAAACTTCAACCATCGATCACGAAAGAGCTGTTAGTAAAAACAAATTGCTGATACTCGCTCATGAGACATCATTCACTCATGAGACACCTTCTCCAAATGCTAAAATTCTGAACATTTGAAGCTACTCAAGCACACTTACTCTTGTTAAAAGAAAGAAAGAAAATGCAATTTTCTAAGGTAACTCAGGAGAATGAAACTTCTCTTCAAGAGGTGCAACTTGTTAAGGTGAGTTAGACTCACCAGTCACAAACCAGTGGAGCACAACCAAGATTCAAATTTGAAACTATTCAAACACTGTGAGTCCTTTGCTGTGTTAACAAAAGAGAATAGGTAAATACACACCAAGCCTGCACCACCATGCTACCTTTGGTGCCCTTAAATACAGACTTTATTTGCAAAAGTCTGTGCATACCAGGAAAACAAAAGCTTTAAATGCTCTGTTGTCAAAGTTGGCTTGCAGAGGTTCTGATCAAGGATACGCCCTGGCCTGCACATTTAGAAGCTGATTAAAGCAGGACTCACAACAATAATTCACATCCCTGCAATACAAAAGGTGCCACACTTCCGCCAGCTGCCTGAAAGCAAGCACTCTGCAGAATGTGGCAACAGCAGAAGTTAAAAATTTAATAGATAAAATTAAGTAGGTGTAAGTGAAGGATAAAGGAGCTCTTAGCTATTGATAAGCTAAGGGGTGCGGGGAGGAATATCACTCTGAATTAAGAATCTGAAGCTTCTGGAACTCGCTGTTGATGCAATCTTTTTATGAGTGAACCACAAGCACGATGAAAACTGTTTTTCAAAGTATTTCTCATACTTCTTCCCTATCTTGCAGCAGAACTGATTTGTAAAGTGGGAAAAAAAGAACATAGGCAGCTTTTTCAGAATATAACTAATCTATCTTTGCAGTTTTACCTTTTAGTATCCTGTTCACAAATACTTTCCCTTACAAGAATAACATAAACTAGAACTAACATCATCAAAAATCCTCTTCCCATTGACAGGTTTGTATGAAATTTGGTCATAAGCAGCCAGAATGGCTACATTTTCAAAGTCTGCTTGCACAAGAGTTTCTTCATTATGTCTGAATTACTGTTCTGAGAATCTTACTAACAAAAGAGAATATCAAAACCTAATAGAAACCACCATTATATTGTAATAAAGAGAATAACAGGATTTGAGAAATTTCATTCCTGCCATCATAAAGGCCTGACGATATTATATATTTTTCTTACTTTGTATTTTAGAGTATTTAGTAACAGCTAATATGTCCAGAAAGAATACTATAATCATACAAAGAATATAATATGTTCTGATCTCATAGTATAGACTATAGTTTAAGCATTCTATGTTCAGAATTTAAGAATTTCTATATTCATCCCAAAATTTTTTAGAAAACTACCCTTTAGATATTTGCTACTGATCTAAACCCTCTTTAGTGATTTGCTTTAAAGCTCAATTACCTTTGATATTAGAAAACATTTTACATTTTATTTCAGCTTGTTCACCATTTAAACTATTGACTACAATTTATAGCCATTGAAATTTATAATCCCTAACCTCTGCTTAAGAGCTCTGTATTTGAAAGCCACTTTATGAAAATGCATATTCATTACAAAATACCATATATTATTTCAAAAAATTATGCTTTTAATCTATTAAGATTGCTGTTTTAAAATTAGCATGATATATGTATAATTTCTTTTGCATTTTTACATTTAAAAATCCTGAACTAGATAATATGACTGCATTATAATGTCCTACAAATAAGGCATTGTATTAATAAAGTACCGCTGAAATGAAAATTTGCTTCCTGGCCATTTTTAATATCCTTGAATTTGTGCTCACTATCTATTAGTATGTATTATCTAGTGCTGAAGTGAAGTAAAAAGATCCCTTAGATCTGGGCATCTTTACTGCTTGACTTCGCGGTGAGTGACGCCATGTAGTTCAGTGACTCCTATAATACATTAGTAGGGTTCAATATGTGAGTACACATATACATATATGGGCAACTTGATGCTATAATGAGCTTCTACTGTTTCTTTTGGTGAGTTTTCTAGAGTAGTCAGCACAGTAGGTATCATTGTGGAAACATGCTGTTCCTCGTTCTGAGGAGCTTAGTCCCTCAGTTCTCCAAGAACTGACTGCTATAAGAAAAGACAATCAGGTTCAGCCTCAAGAAACCAGATATCACAGCTACTTGAAAACTAAATCATACAAAAGGAGTTAATGAACCACAGTCCACAACTCTGCCAGTTTAAAATAGTAAATATCAGGTAGGAAAACCAGAAAGTATGAGGTGTTCCCACTCTGAGCCTCGTTGGTAACCCCAGAGACAGTCATCCTGTGCATTTAAATCTTTGGGATTCAGGGAAGTATTTACTGACTTCCATTTCAAGCACATACAGAACTGCCTGTTTTGCTGCACTGAATAAAACTGTGAATTGCCTCCCATGGACTAGAAATAATGTATTCTAGTAGGGGAACATGAGGAAGTTTTGTAGCATACAGCCTTTAAAACTCCATAGATGAAATGGGACCATTCTGCCAGGTCTCATAACTACTAGTTCATTCCAGAAGTATTAGAGTATAATGCTGTTTACAAATACATGTAGATGTTACTTTTTTTCTTAGATAATCCATGAAAAATGACACTGTCTGTAAATTACTCAAATGGCATTCGTTAGGCTTTTTTTTTTTTCCCCTTAACTGTGGTTTTTGGAATAATGGCAAATCATAGTTCCTTAAAAATAACCTTTGAGGGATATTACTGCTTGAGCTATCTACAGAAATTAAGAAATATGAATAGAATATAATTCTTGCAAGATCATGAGCATGTCAGTGTCACAGTGGTTTGGGAAGCAAGGTACATAACCTTTGGTAATGGGATACATTGTATGGTATGATTCTATGATTCTGTGGTACATAATGCAGGTACAAAACATTGTTCTACACTTTCTATACTGTTTTTTTTTTTTTTCTTTCCCCTCTTCCCCCTGCTGTAGCTAGTGAGCCTTCTACAGCAGCTCTTAAAAGAGCCTGAACTATTTCATGGAAGACAAACCCTGTCAAGAGGCTATTACGGAAGTCCCTCTTCTAGCAATCACTGGAGGGCCAGAGAGCATTCCAGCAAAGTGCCACTCCAGCCTTGCGCCTCTTACGTATTTCTTTAAAATTTCAGAGGAAGAAAGGTATTATTAAAACTGAAGAACACCATATTGATTAGCCTCAGTGAGAAAAATTTAAATAGCCTTCTTAATAAACCTTTGAAAATTATGCTCTTCTTTCTCAGGTATTAATTGATACAAATATTGAAAACTGCTGGAATAATTTTCAAGCTTTTGCAGCTTTAATACACCTACCATCTAATTTTTCAAACATTTCTTTGAACTTCCTTTAGCCAATTATATGGCATTATTATTAATTACAGCTTGCAGCTTAAAATACAGTGTTATCAATAGAGTTCAGCTGCATAAATACAGAAGTAAAACTTAAAATTGAATTAAACTGTTTCCCCTTTGTGAAGTTTTGTTAGAATATTATTAGTTAGGAAAATTAATCTGTTAAGCTTGAATCCATTTTTTAAAAAAGGAATATATTTCTGGGAAAATGGTTACATTTCACATTGTATTCCTCCTGTCCTCACAAGGCAAGATATTCTTAATCTTATATTAAATAACATCTTGGGTGGGCAGAGGGACAATAAAAAGAAATTGTTTTTCAGCATTACTACAAAACTGTCAGAAGCTATAGCCTGACATTAAAAGTATACAACGATTACTGAAGGAAATGTGAATTAATCTAAACAGCAATCAACTTATTTTCTGATTATCAGTGAAATACATACTGAAGTTTTTTTTTTTTCTGCACAATTCATCCTCCTCACTTCCCATTAGACATTCAATTTCTTCCATGAAAGCTTTAGAAGTGAAAAAAGATATTAAAGGCATGAAATAGTCCACTGCTTTGAAGAAAAGTGGAGAGGTAGTGTATAACTAGACACAGAAGACCAGGCAAGAGACAAAATGGTTGAAAAAGAAGGTTGAAAAATGTTTTCACAGACCATTCTCTATGTAGAAAAAATGAAAACTAACTATAAACAATTAAAATACTTTAAATAAATCTACCGTAGCATTTGTTATTCACATGCATTCTTGAAAACATACTTTCATTAAAATTAAGTGTATAGTTATCAGTGTGACTGTAATGGTAAAATGTTATGATGGACCATAAATTAAGCATGGTCTCTCTCAGAAGAATGCTATTAACAGCACTATATCAGGATGAAGACAGTAGGGAAAACTAGAAAAACATCCTACTCCTAGAAATCAAGCATTCATCGTACACATTAAGGATACAGTTTGCTTCCAGGATAAAGTTCCCATGAAGCTATGTCATTTTACTTCAGGAAAGATCTGGTCCTAAGTTCTCTTATCAGCTTTACACCTCTGGCAAGATGTACACATTTCCAGACTTATAGGCAAAAACGAGCAAGAAATGCTAATTTTTCTCACCTTTCCTGAATGATCACTACCATTTCCAGTCTTTAACATTTTTAACACCCCTTTCAGTAGTGTTCCATAAGGGCTTCACTGCCTTTTTACCATTGGAACTTATGGTGATGTTTCATTGACCACCTGTAGGGCTAACGTGTTACCTACCATTTTATATACTCTTCAGTATGTTATGCATGTTCTTGCATTTTACAAACATTGCACTAACTGAGCAAGTATCTTTACCTCAAAGAGATTTTTCTGAACCAAGCCTTTTGTATCTTGTAAAGAACTGAAAAGGATCTCACATTTTCATCTCCAATGGTAAATTCATTTGATATCTAATAGCAGAGGAAATGAACTTTTAAAGGAAAGTCTGATTAGAGACTTACCAATGCATATTTTGTCAAACATCATTAATGGCAAAGTAAATAGAAAAAGAGTATTCAGCATGACAGTTTAATGAGGACTTGCTAAGATGTGCTTCTTTCTTTTTCTATTTTCTTTCAGTGAGTCAGTGTTCTGTTAAGCATTATCATTTTATATCAATTCATTCCTTTGGCCAGTGTACCAAAATAATTTGATTACTATGCCAAAATGATTACAGTAATGCCATTGATTAACTTTGTAATGGGAGTAGAAAATACTATAAATTTAGACATTGTCTTCAAACAATGATGCACAGGAGAATGAGTTTGAATAAGTACCATTTCCCTATCTTCCTTTCAATTATAGTCATGTAGAATATTTAATTTCCAGCTATGCTTTGTCCCAGACATGATCTTTGTCATTAAAATGAGAGCAAATATTGATACATAATATGTTCTGTGACATGTCAGGGTGGTACCATTTTGACCTTTTCAGTATTCCATGTTTCATTAGGAAGTCTGTTCTCTCCTTTCTGATTCTGTTGATCAAGTAGAAGATGAATAGAGGACCAATCAAACTGGAAATTAGAATCAAAGAGTCAAGCTCATGACAAATAAGTACTTCTATAACCAAGTATATATTTTCTACCTTAAAAATATTAGACTATATGTATCCTTCACTCTTGTCTGGCTGGAGAAAACTTTGAAAAAGATGGGAGGTTTCTCTCATTTATAATTTCAAAACTGCTATCTTGTGTCCTCTTAGTCACCATTTTTTTTCAGAAATTAAGATAGCGATTTCTTTCACATTAGTTGCTTTCCGTTATATTTACCTTTACATTCACTTTGACTCCTGTTGTTGGTTGCTTATCTTAAAAAGGAAATAAACTATTCAAAAAGCAGTTAAGTTGTCCTATGCATTCAGATGCCCACAGCAAAAGGGAATCGAAGTCCTGATTCGGCTCTCTTAACACACATTCTATTAACCTAAAGCTGGTAACCTGTGCTGTGTTAGGCATAGTCTCATACTATTTAATGATTTTATAATCCTAGCTTCCCAGACCTAATAATTAGATCTCTCTAATTAGGATTCAATTAGAATCAAATTCTCCATTTTAAAAGAGCTTCCAGTCCTATGCTTCAGGTGAAAGGTTTGAGGACAGTGAATACTTCAATTAGGCTGGAAGGGACATTAAGAAACCATTCAATCCACCTCCCAGCCCCAAGGAAGAACTAAGTACACTTACATAATCCCTGGGCAGGTGTTTGTCAGTGATGGACGTTCCAGCATGTCCCCAAGCAATCTGTTCTAATGCTTTAATATCTTTGCCATTGTAAAGGGCTCTCTTCAAATCTAAGCTGAATCGTGCTAGAGCTTAATTCAGTTGCTTCTGTTCACATATTCTGTACTTTGATGAATGCTTAGCTCTCTGTCTTTCCGTAAAAGCCATTTATCTATTTTAAAAGATTGTTTTCCATCACCTTCCCTTCCTAGTCAAACCTTCTTCCAGGTAATGAACCATATTGCTCAGTCTTTCCTCACAGGCCATGTTTTCAAGATCTGTGATTATCGTCTTTGTTCTCAGTCATGGACTCTCTCACCTTTCCTGAAGTGAAGAACAAAAGCTGTACCAAGTCAAACTGAAGTTTTACCACAGCCAAGCAAAGCAGGAGATTATTCAAAGTATTTTGCACACTATATGCCTCTGTACAAGTTCCAGTATGACACAGGAAATGTAGGAAGGTTATAATTCATTATCATGCTCAGATAATTTTTTGAGATGGCATTTTCTACCCAGTCTTTTTACCTTTCTCACTGTACAGATTCATCCTGTCGAAGTGTGATGCCTTACATTTGTCTCTTACATGGCACACTTTTTTCTCAGACCATATCTTCAATTTATCAATCTGATTTTGAATTTTACCCCTCTCTTCCAATACACTCTCATTTCCCATTCTGAAGTCACCTCCAGAATGTGTAAGTCTATCCTTTCTTCCAGTTTCACCTGGGCTAAGCATGGAAATGCTGGCTAGTACTTGAGTACTTGATCAAGGATAGGCCCCTGCCATACATGAAATGAACATGATTTCTAAGAAGCTCTGCATACAGCCTATGACATTTTCATCTGGATCACAGCAACTACATTTGCTTAGCTGAATATTGTACATGACAGTTGAGACAACACTACTAAATCGACATACAGGACATCATATGCTTCTTCTCCAACCATAAAGCTCTTAAACTTACAAATACACACACACACACATATTTAGGTTGAGTTTGATACTATTTATTTTTAACAAATCTGCTATCGATCTTGTCCCTGTGGTTGCATATAATTTTCCTGATTATTTCAGCATTTTTTTCCCCAGGAATTTTAATTCCCTCTTCAATTACTTGTTTGATTTATAATTTCCTGCCTATCCTCTGCTTTCCTATTTACTTAGAACAATTTGGCCTGACCATTAAGTAATAGGTTTCATGAACAAAGAAAGCAGTGAATGAGCTCCTACTAAAATAGAGTTTCCAAAAACGAAGTGTCCCAGTAAATGCCTTCTAGATCCTTAGAAGTCGCAAAAGGGGGCTGAGGGAAAGTGAATTATTTAATGTATCTCTTGAAGTTAACAAGATCTGTGTAATATTTACAATTTCCATTCATTATTTTAAGTTCTTTGGAGTCAATCATACTATCATTCATTAAAATAAGATTATTAATGTAAAAAATTGGTTTTTTGAGGATTAAACAAGGTCCAGTTGACGAAAATGCAAATCACTGCCATTACAAATCACTGCCAATAAAATTAAATCACAGTTCTCATTATTGTAATGATCTGAAGAACTATCATATTTCTAGAAATCAGAAACAGCAAAAATGATCTTTTTTTATTTATGTACTTTCAGAACTCAGTAAAACTAGTTGGGGACAACAGAAAAATGTGATTGTAAACCAGTCAACTTTGCTGTGAATGTCTGGGGCAGCCAATCTATTCAGTTCAGTATCCAACACAAAGAATGGGCCTTCCTTTTTAATATATCATATTCAAAGGAAATTTTCTAATAACAATGATTTCAGAAATCTGCAATCAAGACCTGCAGTGCAATTTCCAGAATTGGAATTTTCTGATTTGTCTTTTTTTCTGGCTATTGAACTTCAGGTTATCTGCAATATAGCCATACCAAAGCTCAGTTTCATTTTAAGTGCCTTGAGTGAATTCTTTTACTTAGACTCTCATATTTTATTTTCATAGAATCATAAAATGAATAAAAAAATTTCATAGAATGATTCTATGATTCTATGATTCTATGACTCTCATATTTTATTTTAGTTTCAAACTTTGGATAAATTAGTCATCCCCGCACTAGTTCCAGATCAAACCACTGTACATTGATCTGCCTTGGCTCACACATAGAATCAGAGTATTGATTTAAATATGCTGGAAACAGCATATTTATTAGTTAATTCATCCATCATATTATACACAACAAGACTCTAAATAACAAATTCTTGTGATTTTATCGTATTTCCAAGCTGTTGTGAGCAACTAGGCGTATTCTTCATGGTACAGGTACCTTAGACATACCTGCACCACCTATATGACTGAGACGATCTCTACATTGCATGTGTTTATTGAAAATGGAAGATTTCCTCATGTTTTCTCATCCAAACTGACTGGAAAGAATTAGAGATTATTGGTCTTCCCCTCACAGCCATGTCCAGAAAAGTAACTCAGACTTTCAGAAGAAGGACAAGAGAGCTGGTTGCATTTTTTTTTCCTGTAAGGTTATTACTTTTTGTCTTTCAACATTGCAGTCAGTGAAACACCCATTCGTCCCTCTTTCAAAGCACCTACTACTCATCATCTTCATTACTTGGCATCTAAAATCTATTGTCTCTGAGAAACAGCCATTTTTTTCAGGCCAGAAATAGCTATTGCAGTGTGAGAAAAAATCAGATCACATGGACTTAAAAATACTTCTTATCATAATGCTTGTATTTATATAGCGCTTTTCGATATGAAGGAAAAACAAATAGGGTATGTCTTTGTACTTCATAGTTTTCATTGTTGTGGTGTTAAAGTTTAGCAAGATTAAGAACCCTTTGAACTAGATTTATGAATGCCAGAGCAGGGGCAATGGGACTCATTGCATTATGATTTTCCGAAGTCAGCTCAATCACATTACCTCAAATTTCACTGTAATTCAACTGGGGGTTGTTTCCTGCCCCAATAATGGTTTAATATAAGTCTCATTTTTAAGTAACCATACTATGTGAAGCTTATGCGTGTCAAGTCTCTAATTTATCAGGAAGCTCTCTCTTTCTAAAATGGGCCAAACACATACATCCTTTGCCTTTGTCAGGAGCTCCTATTAAATTAGTGTCAAACACCTTGAAAGACCTGCAAGCAACAAAATCATCCATAAAACACTCCACTTCCATCCAGGTTGCACTTCTGCTGGTGTTTGGAACATTCTGCATAGACTCAGGCAATGTTTAGTGGCGCTTTGCAACTTGTAAATATAACACCTGATAAAGGTGCGCTTACCAATTTCCCTTGAGATTTGCGTAAATGCTTCTACACCGCTCTCTCCGTAGTTTCCTTCGGAAGCCAGCGTCGACACATAGTTCCATCCAAGGGCTGTCACAATATCGACCATGGCCTGAGCTTGATAGGAGTCAGGTGGAACCACTCGAGAGAAAAAGTCATACCTGGTGTTATCGCTTAGCTCTGGAGCTGTAGATGCATAGCTGATTTGAGGTATCTGCAAATAAAATGACAAGTAATTCAAGCCAATATAATATCATTTTCCGCTATGTACTTGTATGTCTGAAAAGCCTTAAAATAGATTATGCACAGGCACTGCGCAGAATTGAATATCTGTTTAATTAAATGAACTGATCAGAAAGAATCTCAGATTTTGTAAAATGTCAGTCAAGTCTTATTGTATAACATTCTCACGAAGAAATAATGCATCCTGCTTTTCTCCAGATGCTATGATTCTTGACATGTAAATATAATAACTCTTTTGATCCTGGTTGTGACAGGGAAGAGGGGAGAAGGAATTCTTGTTATCACTATAGAAGGGAAAAAGGTCACACTTTTGAATACTGTAATTCTTGAGTGCTATATTTAAATTTGAGCAGTAGAGTGTAGATTGTTTCTGTTTCAGTATTTTGTGTATATATGTACATGCCTGTACTTTCCTACTGTCCTTCCATTTTCAAGGCTTCTCTCTCTCAGATTTATTCATTTTCCACTTTCAATATGGTATTATGCATGACTCAAAAATATGCAGACTATGCAGTTAATAGCAAAACTCATGCAATGAAAATCCCCCCACCAAAAAAAAAAAAAAAAAAAAAAAAAACCACTTTGCTGGTATACCATGCACATACAAAGGAGAAGGGTCACAAAAAAAGGCTTATGGCCTTCCTATGCAATCAAAAGAGACAAATAAAAAAAAAAGGAACATTAAAATACTTTTTAAAAATAAATTAATAATTTCACAGAAAATAAAGAATCTGGGATGATTCTATATTAACTTAGTCCTCTGAAATGGTTTGGGAATGTTCAGAAAATACTGTCCATATGCACTTATTCTGAAGATTATTTTTGTGAAAGAAAGTTTACTTAACATTTATGATCATTTAAAATGGGAATGATTTTCTGTTTTAAAATATAACTGAGGAAATACTCAGTAGCCTGAAATTAAAGATATCCCAAATATGTATTTTCATTGTATTTATAATCACTATTAATAACAGGTGTTTAATTCTCATCTTACAACACCAATTAGTTTTCTGGGGAAAAAAAGGAAAAATCTGAAGAGAGTTTCTAGATTTATTCTGTTGAAAGTAAGGGTTTGCCAATTCCAGATAATAGGCGATCTGGTAAATGCCAATGATCTGGTAAATGCTATAGCAGAAGGTCTAATTATGACAGCTGGGTCCCATGCAGTGAGACCTAACTGCATGGGCCTTTCCAAAAAAAAAGGATCAATTTAAGTCACAGGAATGGGATTCAAAAAGTCCAGGCACCAGCCCTATCCCTAAAAATAGCATAGGTTTCCATAGTCTGAAAAAATATATGTTTTAGAATCTAAGGGATGGCAAAATCATTTCTCAGTCAGAAGCAAAATATCAATAACATAAAAAAAAAAAATTAATGTATCTTGGCTATACTCTTATTTAAGAAATATTTTAAACATGGAAAAGCTTCAGAACAAATAATCTGAAATGTTGTATCAACAGAGAGAACAGAAAAAAGAAAGGTGAGGGAGGATAATAGAAAAAGTTAAAGGTTATAATTCTTGGAAATAAGTATTCCTAACAAAGCAAAGACCCACTCAGTAAAAGATACAGTATGAACTAGCTTTGCAAAAGTTGCCTTGTATAAATTCCCTTTCTTTTTATAAACATTTATCTCTTTACACATGACAGACTTTTACTGACAATACACAAAATTATGTACTTTTACAGCACCTATAATTTCCTTTCAAAATTTGTTCCATTGCTCTCTGAAACAACGAGTTTCTTTGCAGATGAAAAAAAAATAAAGGCAGTCTTTGTCATTTTACTTATTTTCTTTTTCAGTGTGAAAATACTTGTCAATATTATGGGTTACTGCTTTGTTGAAGATAATGTTCATAAAATCAACATCCTTAAGAGATCTTTTAGCTTAACACAGTCTGTTGTTAAAAATCTTGATCTCCATAGACTACAGAATTACACCCATTAACTTTCTCAGTTCATGTTGCTCATCAGGCACAAGATGGATGACACGGCCAAGATATCCATTAGAGCAGTTGGTACACAGTAATGAGATGTTTTAAATCAATAGAAATATTTTAGGCACCTTGAGTATCTCTTATTTGGGACCCTCAAAATCGCATAGAAACGATACTACTTTTCTGCTTAGCTCTTTGTAGCTCAGCTTCTTCCTGAGAATTATTTCTAATAACACTGGAAGTGAACGGAAGATAAACATGGTTCAAATCAAATGTCTCTGAAATTATTGGGCACACCTAGCAGGCCTCTGCCAACTTTCCAAAAGGAAAGGACAATTTGCTATATGAGAGAGAGATAGAAAGCCATAGTGTTTGCCTAAGCGTGGAGAAAAACATTCCACACACACAATGGAATGATGTTTAATTATTTTCCTTATTCTTTTTTATATACATCCCCATGCTTGTAGAGAGCACTTCACAGTCATTTTCTCTCCAGAACTGTAGATTCCCTATGCAGAAATATTGAGAGGATTTCTCTTTGTAAAACATTTTACGTAAAGGTGAATGACAGCTTCCTGTCTTGCCTGCTTTTAGACTCCCAACATGTAAATGCAGGGTGGCACTACAAAGTGGTTTTAAAAGGTGGGGATCTGAGGCATTACATAATTACTGCAAAGACTCTGAACAACACTCAAACAGTTTGGCGTCAGGACAAATTGTTAGAATTTACTGGATCAATAATCCATGAATGAAAAATATATACATTAAAATATAACAACTCTAGTTATGGACTGTAGGCTTAATAAACCATTTACATGTCCCCAAGTACATTTTACAAGATAGAGCATAATGCTGCCTAAGCAAGGGAACTGTTATGCTCTATCAATTCAGTAATACATGTTTTTAAAACTCCCTAAATGCATTCTGTATTTATAATTTAAATTCTATTGGTCCCTTGGGGTGTAAATTTGCATTTTGAAAGACTTGTAAAAAAGGAGTTTTCTCTTGTAGTTCTCATTCTAAACTCCTCATTTTAAAATATCAAAATTAAATACAATACATAGCGTATATTTTGTACTTAAATACTATATAGCACTGTTAGTAGCATTTCTTTTTCTTTGGGGAAAAAAGTTCAAAATGCATTATTTAACTATATTTGATTCAATTGTCACGCTCACTGCCAATGACTAAAAACATTCATGTCTGATTATTAACATTATATTTTGCTGTTCTTTCCTGTCCTGTGGTTTGGCCCCTGCCCCACATTAATGTGTTGATAAAGTCTATCATAAGCTAAAATTATTGACTTGAAATTATTATGCAGAGAAACTCATAGAAGCATTAGTTTAGATCCTTTTAAGCTTGAGGTGCTCTATTAAAAACTCTAATGTTATCCAAAGACAGATATTTATAGCATGGTACTTTGGGTTTGAAATAATATCCAGTTTTAGTATGTATTCTTCTTAATCCTGCTGCACACTGAACTACTGAAACTAACAGCAGTCCCTCAGCCCTTTAATGCAAGTCAGTGATGGCTTCATCAACTTCCAAAGTCATTGGCAGAAAAAAAAAAAAAAAAGTTTTCCTATGTTTAAAAAAAATGGAACAAAAAAGGCAAATAAAACATACTTAACATAAGTAGATGGACTACTCCTGCAAGTTAGATTCATACCAAAATCAACAGTTACACACGGTCTTTCATTTTCCTGAGTCTTTTTTGTATTCATCATCAAGGTCATTTAAAATCTGGCACTAAAGCTCAGTTAGTTTCAGAACTAACTGTGCACAAAGTGTGTTTGACCATCACTGCAAAGTAGGAACAACTTTTGAGTCAACTAAAACATTATTACAGGACAGACTTTTACTTCCTGGTGGAGAAGTTGGGCAACTTCATCAGTTCTAAGGGTAATTTCATTTATTTTTGTAAAATGGTAGCTACTTCCTCTGGAAGTAGCCACTCTCTACACTGGAAATAAGAGCCACCCATCATTCCCAAGTCCAGGACTGTTCACAGAGGAGTGTTACTCTGGACTTGTACTCTTGTCATCCAGTGCTGGGATTCAGACCAAAAAATATGGTGGTGCTGTAGTGAAAATAGCAGAGAAAAATATGCGACTCAGTTTGCCCCTCCAGTCACAGCAGGTGGCTCTTAGTATGTCTTCTCCTCCGCAACATTCTGTCCAAGTTCTGGGCAAAAATTCATCAGATCCTTATTTTATTGAGCTTTCAAATCTATTTGTTTACTACATTTGTCAATTTAAAGTACCAGTAAGTGACTTGAAATTACATCTTCCTTTATATAGTCTTTCAGGTGAAAGAGGGATTTCAGAAGCAGAATAGGAGACACAATGAAATGAGTAAAACTCATATATTAAAAAAAAAAAAAAAAAAAAAAAAAAAAAAAAAAAAAAAAAAAAAAAAAAAAAAAAAAAAAGACCTCAGAAAGGAATTACTGGTAATTTTCAACATTGCTGACTATGAGTTATACTCACAACAGTAACCGGTGCAGTCACCAGCCTAATGGGCTTAAATCACGCACATCCTCAATTTCACTACCCACTAAGTCCTATCACTATTAATTTTAACATATCAACTATGCGTTTTATTTCTCTTTTTCTTTCTCACATCACAGAGAAGTCATTTTCTTTGAGGAATATTAGCAGTCACACTTTAAAAATAGAAAATAATTGTAGCTAACAGATTGAAGTCAATAAACTTGAGGCTAGCAATTGCTCAAAATCAACTGGCATTTCACCACTAACTAAGAAAGCTAGCAAATGAATAAAATCAAAACTTGAAATAAAATTTGACTATGATAAAACATTAGTGATTTTTTTGAATTTTAAATGTCTATCATTAATCATTAATGACTCTGTCTTTTCAAGATTTCTCTTCCCTCCTCTGTACTGCAAAGTACTCTGCACTGTTAGCACAAAATGCTCACAGCAGTGAAATGAATCCTTAGGGCCTAGATATTGAACAGTAGCTGGATGGGAGCTGAGGTCACTATCTTTTAGCTATTAGTCACATTTGTAAATTACCATCAGCCAGAACCATCATCATAGCCTGCCTTCACTTTAAAAAAAAAGTTCCATTCTGTGGTAAAGTAATGTTGAAGGCATTCACAATCCACATTCAAAAGAGTTTGATGAGACTTGATAACATCTTGTGCTATACAAAACAAGATTAAAAAGGTTCAGGTTTGTTACTAACTGTAGGAGGAGATGAATCGCACCCTAAAACTGCCTATTTCCCTCCACTGACTGTACAGGGAGCATGTGAGGTTAATTCAAATGTTATCTGCACAATATAGAATAATACTGTAAACAGCTACACATCTTCCACTGAATCTCACAGTCCCACTCCTTTTAACCACACCTCACTGTCAAGGCACCCATGCACAGCTAATGATCAATATTAGTTTTTCCTTTTGCAATGTCTTCCTCTCTCTCTCTATGATAAAAACTGAATAGATGATTCATACCATCATTAGAGATGATGGTTTCATTCATTTTCAGAGATAAACCAACACTAGATCACCTTGGGCTGTGAAGGATCCATTGACTACAAACTACCCACAGATAACAACCTGGAAAGATTTCCAAATTCAGCATATGAGATCTTCTGATTCAAGTTCTTTCCATGGACTTTACTGTGTGGAGGCACAAACTGTCAGAACATATTTTCCCAATAGATATAAACATGTACAGTTCTGATTTATATCTATTTAGAAGTATATATGCTGGTTCCTATCAAGGGTGCTTGCATCACCTAAGGATGAGGAGCTAAAAATGAGTCTCAACATTTTTGGAAGGCATCTATATGTTTTTATGTAGATGTTCAAATACAAGGTCTTTGTGGTAAAAAATCCAGCACAAATATTGCTGCTTTCTTCCCCAAAACTCAGAAATGATCCATCACATATGTTTCAAAGTTGAGAAAGGTGAACTCTTTCTTTTCATTCCCTATTACTCTTTTCACTGACGCTACTTTGCCTGCATTGTCATCAGTTATCTTCTAAATTCTTGAACCTGAGTGGAATCTCTCTTCAATGAGCTGCACTGAGATTTTCATGAGAATAGGACAGAGCTGAGAATCACTGAGAATCAATGAAGAGCAGAGAAAGAATTCATCATGGTTTGTTGCTAACAAAACTACTTGTACAACCATTGTAAGTGGGCTTGGTATGTGAAAAAATTAGAGAGGAAGATGCAGCCACCATCCTAATGACAATGTGGAGATAATATCAAACAAGCAAATCATCCTTCTTCACCGATTTCCTCAATTTTCCCCCCACCCAGAAAAACAGAAATGATCTATCCCATCCAAGCATTTCTGAGATGATCTCCGATGATCATGTGGACCAGCACCATGCTATGCTAAATAAACTGAATTAACTAAGATAAATTAATTTCATATAGTTAACATAAGTAATTTTTTCATGTCATTTTATGGGATTCAGAAATATTAAAGATCTGTGTATTACTGCATTCTATCACAAGCATCTAGAACACATCTTTCATAAAGCCTAACCAGACACGTTAAAGAAAGAACATGTTACTTTACATGATCTGCTGTGCCACTCTGGAAGAACAGGATGTGGCAGAGGAATTTATGCAATATATAGTGTTAGATTTTGAGAAGTTGTTTCTTTCGAGTGAGTTGAAGTAGGTCAGGGACTCATTAGAAGTCATTACTTTTAATTACACACAAGGGATACTACAGAGAAAAAAAGAGTAACGCAATATCACGATCCCAAATTCCATAATAGATGCAGTATCTAGAAAACAAATTTACCATTCTGGAACGTATGGGTCTCTGTGTTTCTGCGATGCACTTTAGGGCAAAAACATTAAAGGATATTTATGCATTATGAACGTTTTTACAGCTGAAGCAGATTTTGTCACACTGTGCATTGCTGTGCATCTCCAGGAGGATGGGAATCCATCTATAGGACAGCTTGAACTGTCACCAATGTTCTGTGCAAGAGTATCTACTGATAAATGTTTAACAATGGCATTTTCACAGTAAGGGAGCTCTATTTTGGTATTTCCACATCACTTTAAATACTGTTTTCTTGCCTCTCTGAAAAACAGCTATATTAAGCAGTTGTGCATTAAGTTATCCACCATCTGCAGAGAAGCTCCTTCTAAATATTTCAAACTCAGCTGAGATCTAGGCACTAAATGATAAGATGAAGAAACAGTAGATCAAACAAGTAATATCCACGCAGAGACCACATCACATAGAGGGAGCGGGGGAATCTTAAGCTTGGGAAGAGCAGTTAGCTCTTCCTTCACACTTTCTTATGTTGTTCGATCATCAGATCAAACAAGAAGCCAAGGATGGTCAGATAGCTTTAGGGACTTAAGCTATTAAAATTCCCTTTCTACTTATCAGGGAAACCCACACTTAATTATGTGTATCAATATATTATACTTGTGCCAAGCTCTGCTGAGCACAGTGTGAATTCTTATATTTCAAAGCCTTTTTAGCCCTACTTTCTTCATTAGGATCAGGCATATCACTGATTTCAAAAACTGTAGTCACTTATGAGTTTGAGAAAGTACATGGAGGTGTTCATGACTTTTGGTCTGAACAAAAAAATACATTTTTTCTATTATTTTTCAGTAATAATAAAATTACTTAGTAGCTGTAACACATTCTTCTGTCCAAATCAGGTTTCCTTTATGCTCATTTGCTAATTAGTACCACAGAGAACATTGCAGCCACTTCAGAGAATAACCTATGAGAACATGCAGTTGTCTACAATGGATTTTCTTATTACGGGGAAAGTAATACGTAAGAAAAAGGTGCCCTGAGAAAGGTAGATGTTCTTCTTAGTGGATATCTCTGATCTTTGCATTTGCTTTTTAATGTTGCAAGGCCAGTTCTTCTACTGCTGGCTGAACAGTGATACCAACTATCCTCCTACCATCTGTGGTGCCAGTTTTATATCATAAGATACAAACAACTGAAAAAAATCAGGAGGAGGAAAAGCAAATCTTGTATTGTTCACAGTTGCAGAGAGCTGAAAAGATACGCAGATTTGGATTGGTTGCCCAAATATACATGCCCAGTGCTTTAGTGGGTGCTTCCAGGTGCTTGTAGTTTATACTGCCTACACTCCATCTGCCACCCCAAAAAGACACAGATTTCCTGCAATTTCCATGTACAGTGTGTAGTATCCCACACTAATGACTTGGATACTCAAGACATCACATAAAAAAGACCAGCTAAGGACTAAGTAGGCTATCCTGAGGTGCCAACAATTACTAAATTTCCTCCAATTAGACAACTGAAGTCCACTTCTACTCTTGATGAACAGTTTAGTTTCCCCACGAACACGCAGTTTCATAAGGGAAGCTTCATGATTCCCTCATATCAGAGCGCATTAAGGGAACACCAGTGATTCACTACAGCTAGGGATTCCTTCTGGAATATAACCAGGTCATAAGGGATTATGAAACAGCATTTTAAATCCAGCTATTATACTTAGAGAAATGAGCTTTTTTTTTTAAGTCAATCTGCAGTTGAACAATTTTACTTTGAGTTTTTAACATAGAAGAAAATAGACAGTCCCAAGCCATTCTGAAAGATGTAAATGATATCTTTTTTACCATAGTGAAATGCTGAGTCTGGTCGTTCCTGGCAGAAAAAAAAAGGGAACAAAACGCAAAACTTTCCAAACCAAAAGACTGTCAGTTATCTGGCAGTTAAGATGTGAGGATCATAAAAGTGCTATCCAAGCCTTACTTTCTATACAAAGTGCACTTTATTTTAAAAACAGTAGGTCAGGTCTGCAAAAAAACATCATCCTCCTCTGCATGATTTCTGGACACCACATGGTGATGTATATTCTGTTCCATTATTACCAGATTTCCATTCTGATTTCTGACTTGAACTGAGCATTGACCATGATTTTTCACTGCACAGAGTCATGGATTATCTTGTCAAAAGCATCATGGCAGGCAGATAGATGAAAACCCAAGCAATAGAAGTGTGAGCACCACTAGGCAGATATATCTAACTATAAAGTAGGACTGCCTTCAGCCCTGACTGTCCAGAGTAAGTCCCTACGCTACAGACTCCAGAAGATTTTAAAGAGTTACTAATACCTAAATATTTAAACTTCATGAGCTGGACAGGTTCATTGGAAATGAAGAACTCGCATATAACAGGAATGATATTTTTTACTTCTAAACTCATTGTGTGGTCAGAGTGACTTAAAATAATAGGAATGACCTTGGTTTTCTTGTGTTTAATGGGATCAGAGACTGGAGTTCTCAAAAGGACAACCTGGCTCCCATCAGCCAGGAAAAATCTCAACTTTGCAACATTAAAAAGGAAATATAGGGACATATATATATACACTACCTACTAATTTGAAGTTGTTCACAAAATAACTATTGGAGTTTCACTACACAGTAAAAGAGACTTGTAAACATGGGCTCAGGATTCAGCGGACCATTACCGCCCTGTCCCCTCTCAAAAATATATGTGTATAAATGAATATTTATATAGAGAGATTCAATATGTATGTATGTGTGTGTATATATTATACATAAATATACATACACAGTCTAAAACATGCTGGTTCAAGCATATGTAACAGCTCAGTACCCACCAAGTCTACTGATGCATATTGCAGACAACCCGTGGTTTGTTTATTGAGTGCATGGTGCTTTGGAGGCTGCTCCATGGCCAAGAAGTCAGAAAGTCAGATAGCACAAATTCTGTTCAGAATCTTTCTAAACAGGTNAAAAGGCCAAAAAAAAAAAAATCAAATAGAATGTATAGAGTATCTTAATAATCTATGCTAGCAAACAGAAAACAAAATCTACAGCTTTTAAATGTAATTATACTTCGTAAGTTTTGTTTGTAGGAAAGGTACAGCATTACAAATCCTACTGAACGCACAAAATTAAACCACACTAGTAAGTTGTTATTCCACAGCTTGTTACTTCAGAGGTACCCCTTAGGTCTCAACTCATACATCAACTGCTTTTACCTTCTCGGCAATCATTAATCAAGTCTCCAAGTAAAAATAAGATTATACTGAAAGGACAAAGTTCCTTCACTCCTGGTTTTCCCTGTCTCTTCGCACTCTCTCATGCCTCCTCTATCACAAACTGGACTGAAGAATGAGGAAGAGCAATTGGCTCCCAAGCAGCTGACCTGGGCTTCCCAGCTGCATCTCTGTTTCTCCGCTTTGGCAGCCAACTGTTCACAAATATTCAGTGTTTCCACTTGGACCAGCAGGAAGGTCAAAGGGGAATCCTTCTTCCAAGTAAGCTTGGGCAGGGTTATTCCTTTCTCAGGTCACCCAACTAAGGTTTCTTTCCACCATAATACCTGCCCTCACACACATCTGTGGTGACTGCAATAGTAAAGCTTGGTGTAGGAAAAGAGCCTGTGCTGGAAGAGCAATTCATGTAATTTGTGCAAATTCTTCTTTCCCCTACTTTCCGTCATTGCAATTTAAGTATAAATCAGTTTACTGTTATCACCACTGTACAGCTTTCTGTGTGAACTCTTGCCTTAGCCTTCCATGATGGAGATTTCCTTCCTAGCTGTGACTCTCCAGTATCTCTAAGTCCAAATATATACACGATACATAAGCTCTTTGGAGGGTTCTTAAAAGTCCTCTTCAGTTAACTTGATCCTGTAAGTCAGGCCCTACCATGAACACAGTACTTCAGCAGCTTGGCAGGATGCTGAAAGAAGAGGGCGTGAGGTGCTCTCAGTAAGTTTGGAAAAAAAAAATGCACAGTGGAGCTTTCCTACAGTTTCATCCATATTTCTGCATGCAACCACACTTACAGTTATCAGCACACCCGGGCACGCAACACAGGCCACATCGCACCTCTGTGGGTAGAAGAACCTCGTTCATGAGGTTCCAGAAAAACTTCTTGCTTTTGCCTCAGAGGCGAAGAAAGAGCTCACATTAACTCAAGATATATTTCACATAATTCCCTCTATGTGGGTCAAATGAGAAATTGGTTCTGCTCTGACCAAATACTGAGAACCTTTACAAACTTCGGACTGTTGAAGATTTTTTCTCTGAAAAGTGGATAAAAGTTCCATTTTTATGGATCCAATTTTATTATAATCTGTTTTAAGAGAACTCCACATTTGCCAGACAGTCTTCAAGTTTACAGATACTGAACTGTTCAGTGCACCAATGCACTGTATAGTCTTAAGAAATCCCCTTTTGTACACTGTGCACAGATTATTTGTGCTAGGAACTAGAGCAACATTGTACCACTTCTGAATACTAGCAGATTTTGATGAGTAAACATCTTTTATTTTCAAATTGTCTTCCCTCAATCTGTTACTGCATATGTTAAAAGGCCCCATAAAAGGCAAAATTACACTTAAAACTAAATAAGTGTCAAGTGCATTGAATAAATAGTGGAGACATCAAAAGCCTAAGTGGATGCTCCTGATGACAAGTGGCATTGGAATGCCAGGCTATGGTGAACCTGATACAATTTCATTTTTATCCACTTGTTAAAATCCATCATAAATATACTTCTGCATATCAGTGTCACCTATCCACTTTCAGGCACTGAAAGAGTTGGTCTAGAACTGTCAATTTTTAAAAAAAATCATCATTTTCCCCCACGCAAACAGAATATCAATGTCATCTGTATTTCTCAAAAAAAAAAAAAAGGGAAAAAATATCACTTTGAAGTATTTTTTTCTAATGTCTTTCACCTGACTTCTCGTTCAGTTTGTGGATTTTTTTTTAATCATTTAGGCAACAGAACACTCAGCTTTACTGGAACAGAATTTGCAGACTCAGTCAGGCATGTGGGCTGTCTGTACAACATAAGGAAAAGTTAAGCACTTTGGAATGGGATTCACATGGTGCTTCCTGAGCTAACCGGTAGGAAATACCAAGTAAGTATGCATCCAAAGTCCTATTTCTTTGGTGTAGGTAGAACTGAGACTGCAGTTAATATCCGGCGCTATCTCCCACATAAATCTGGCTCACTCTTCTCTTTAAAAGGAAGTCTGAATGCTATCAGCTCCAGCTGCTTTTAGTTATTTAATTTTTAAGAAAAGCTAGTTGCCAGAGCCCGTATCTATCTACTTGCATTCCCACCCAGCTAAGAGCCTTTCATTGTGTAGGGGCTCCCTCAAGAGTGTTTGCCCTAGTTTAGAAACTAGTACAGAATGAGTTAAAGCACAAGGCAAAGTGTAAAACATGGCTCTTATATCATTCACTATTATGTGAAGAGCCTGAACCATAGGTCCCAAGGGTTTGCTCCAGCACCAAGACATTGGTAAGACTGAGATGAAGGGGATTCTGCCACCTCCCCCAGGGGCAGGAGTTTGTGTAGCCAAGTCTTACAAAGCTGGAGAACAAACAAGCACAACAAACATGACAGCACTGCTCTGTACTGCCTCCAAACTGCGGTAGGTCCCAGAAGCTGGTCTTGAAATCCTGTTTCTTCCGTGCCAAATGTTTAGGCAATGAGGACAGCAATGTTAGTTGTCAGGACAGCAGCCTTTGGGGTACATGCATTCACAGGACTACAAGAGAACTTTATTGGACAAAATTAGTCACCAAAAATTTCATAGACCCAAGAACACCTTTTCAGTTCTCAGAGTTGTCCAAATGCCACTTTAAGAAAGAAAATACAAGGGTTATGCAAGATCTTACCTATTTTACCTGAGCTAGGTAGTTCAAATACAGCTCTCCAGATTATAAGTGGTCCAGTAGTGTTTCTAGAGTTTCTAGGTTTCTAGAATAATTTTCTCATGCAGTTTCACTCTCTGCTAGCCTGAGAATTTTCCATTTGACAGAATCTCCATAAATTGAAAATTTCCATAGATTCATGTCAACCAAACTTATATGGTATTTCTGAACATTCCCTCCCTCTATACTGCCTCATACTGTGTCCTCTCCACTGACTTGAATTGCCTGACACAGATGACTAACAATATTTTGCTCAAGAGATGGAAATTTTTGTTCTTATATACAAATTTCACAGCAATAATATTCCAACAGAAAGAAAAGATGTTCTCAAATTACTTCATTCTCTATAGAGATGAATATTGTCATGATGAATATTTATAGGGGAGGATAAAGCACAAGTCAAGCCTGTGGGTGAGGATTAAAAGGCAGGCCAACGGGGTGACTCCGTCTTTGGAGTTTACTACAGGCCTCCTAACAAGGAAGAGGAAGTGGATGAGGCCTTCTACAGGCAGCTGCAAGAAGCCTCATGATCTCAGGCCCTGGTCCTTATGGGGGACTTCAACCACCTTGGTGTCTGTTTGGATAATCACACAGCTAGGAACAGACACTGCTGCAGAACATTGCAGATAACTTCTTGATGCAGGTGGTTGATGAGGCAACAAGGGGAGGAGCGCTGCTAGACCTGAAAGTAACAAAGAGAGAGGGTCTAGCAGGAAATGTGAGGGTTGGAGGCAGTCTTGACTGCAGTGACCATGAGATGTTGGAATTCACAATCCTGAATGGAGGAAGTTGGGCAAGAAGCAGGATTGCAAGCCTGAACTTCAAAAGAGCTAACTTCAACCTCTTCAGGGAGCTCCAGGACGAATCCCCTGGGCCAGGGTCCTAGAAGGAAAGGGGGTCCAGGAGAGCTGGCTAATATTCAAACACCACTTTCTGCAAGCTCAGGATCAGTGCATTCCTTCAAGAAAGAAGTCGAGCAAGGCGGGCAGGAAACCTGCATGGATGGAAAAGGAGCTTTTGGGTAAACTTAATGAGAAAAAGAGCGCATACATACTGTGGAAGAAGGTCCACATTACGAGACCTTACGGGATTACAGGAAGAAGGCCAGACCACATGGGAAGAATATAGGAACATTGTCAGAGAATGCAGGGATGCAACAAGGGAGGCCAAGACCCTTTTGGAATTAGAGTTACTGAGAGATGTCAGGGACAGCAGGAAGGGCTTCTACAAATACATCATCAGCAAGAGGAAGACTAGGGAAAATGTGGGTCCACTGATGAATGGGGAGGATGCCTTGGTGACGGAGGATGCAGAGAAGGCAGAGTTACTAAATGCCTTCTTTGCTTCTGTCTTTACTGCTGAGGCTAGTCCCCATGAACTACAGAGCCTGGAGACAAGAGAGATAATCAGGGGAGAGGAGGACTTTCTGCTGGTCGAAGAGGATTGGGTTAGGGATTATTTAGGCAAACTGGACTCCCGTAAATCCACGGGCCCAAATGGGATGCACCCAAGAGTGCTGAAGGAACTGGTGGGGGTTATTGCTCAGCCGCTCTCCATCATCCTCGAGAGGTCGTGGAGAGCAGGGAAGGCATCGGAGGACTGGAAGAAACCAACATCACTCCAGTCTTCAAAAAGGGCAAGAGGGAGGAGCTGGGAAACTACAGGCCGGTCAGCCTCACCTCCATCCCTGGAAAGATGATGGAGCAGCTCAACCTAGAGACCATCTCTAGGTATGTGAAGGAAAAGTAGGTGATCAGGAGTGGTCAGCATGGATTCACCAAGGGGACGTCATGTTTGATGAACTTGATAGCCTTCTACAATGGGATGACCGGCTGGATGGATGATGGGAAAGCCGTGGATATTGTCTTCCTTGACTTCAGCAAGCCTTTCAGCACAGTCTCCTATAATATCCTCATAGGAAAGCTCCGGAAGTGTGGATTGGACAAGTGGACAGTGATCTGGATCTCAGTCCCTGGACTGAGAACTGGCTGGATGGCAGACCCCAGAGGGTGGTGATAAATGGGGTCAAGTCTAGCTGGGGTCGAGCCTATTGCCAGTGGTTTCCCACAGGGGTCAGTACTGGGCCCAGTGCTGTTCAACTTGTTCATCAATGACTTGGACGAGGGCACAGAGTGCACGCTGAGCAAGTCCGCGGATGATACCAAACTGGGTGGAGTGACCGACACTCCAGAGGGCTGTGCTGCCATTCAGAGGGACCTAAACAGGTTGGAGAGTTGGGCAGAGAGGAACCTCATGAGGTTCAACAAGGACAAGTGCAGGGTCCTGCACCTGGGGAGGAATAACCCCAGGCACCAGTGCAGATTAGGGGTTGACCTGCTAGAAAGCAGCTCCATGGAGAGGGACTTCAGACAAGTTAACCATGAGGCAGCAGTGTGCCCTTGTGGCCAAGAAGGCCAATGGGATCCTGGCCCCTGCATCAGGAGGAGTGTTGCCAGCAGGTCGAGGGAGGGGATCCTGCCCCTCTGCTCAGCTCTGGTGAGGCCGCACCTGGAGTATTGGGTGCAGTTCTGGGTTCCAAAGGACATGAGGGACATGGAGCTTCTAGAGAGGGTACAGCACAGAGTGACAAAGATTATTAAGGGACTTCAGCATCTATCTTATGAGGAAAGATTAAGTGAGCTGGGACTGTTGGCCTAGAGAAGAAGAGACTGACAGGAGATCTGATCAACATGTACAAGTACCTTAGAGGTGAATGTAGGGAGGATGGGACTGAGCTCTTCTTGGTGGTGGACAGTGACAGGACAAGGGGTAATGGGTACAAGTTGAAACACAGGAAGTTCCGTGTCCATGTGAGGAAGAACTTCTTTCCTGTGAGGGTGACAGAGCCCTGGAACAAGCTGCCCAGAGAGGCTGTGGAGTCTCCTTCTCTGGAGATCTTCCAAACCTGCCTAGATGCCACCCTATGCCCCATGCTCTAGGTGTCCCTGGTAGAGCAGGGAGGTTGGAGAGGATGATCTCTAGAGGTCCCTTCCAACCTTAACCATTCTGTGATTCTGTGATTGTTCTTAATATGTAAGAATAGAATATTCAGTGCCTATATTGGTAGCCAAAGCCAGAAAGTGTTTCTACATCTTATGGTACAAGAAAGAAAAGCACCTTCATAAGGCAAATTCAGTTTTTACATTGACTGGACATTTTAGGCAACTAAGTGCCAAGATGAGATGTTTCTGCTATGATCAGCCTGAATACAAACCTAAAGGCTAGAGTCTCAAGAGTCTGTTGTATCATGCAACTAATTATAGAGTGAGGTCTTATCTTCAAGTGACTAGATGGCTGCAGAAACCCACATGTTCATGTTAAGCTCTTTACTTCCCTAAACAGTATATGGGGAGGCATAAACAAGGACTGGATGCACGGGATATGGCATGCTCTGCAGAACCAATGTAGTGGTCATTAAGAAACACTAAATAGGAGTATCCAGCCTCCATCTCCTCCTTCAGAGGCTTGGAATTGTACGTGTGTAGAGCTCCTTTCTTCACTTAAAGATCCTCAGCCTGAAAATCCTCCAGAGGTTCTTGCAGAGAAGGAAAATCCTCTAGCCGCCAACCCAGAGAGCTTCACAGACATAGCTAGACATGAGATCTAACCTCAATCTTTGCACAAGTAATAGGCCAGACGTGCTTTGCCACTGTTTTTTGTTGTTGTTGTTTGTTTGTTTTTCTTCATTAGTTGAGTTTTCTTAGCTTTTCCTAGCAAGAAGAAAACCAGAAAAAGGCTGGCAAGCCTCTCCAGGAAATACCAGGATGTCTCCACACTACAATTTCCCCACAGACTTGCAAATATCATTTTTGTAAACTTCTGGAAATACAATTAATATCCAGGCTCTCAAATGATGTGAGCATGAGCCTTTTCTTATGATAATTCCTGAAGCTATAGAGCAAGACTAACACATTTCCTTTTTTTCCTGAGTTCTCTACTCAAAAAAAAAAAAAAAAAAAAAAAAAAAAGGTTCAGTTCCCAAATTCAATAAGTTCACTATTCAAGTATTTATTAAGGTCAAAGGAGCTTTTCTTAGTCATGGAATTTTACCTGAAAATAGCCATTAAAGAATCAAAATCAAAGAGATGATCAGAAAAGCAATTTTTTTCACATGCCACATCTTTTTTAAAGCTTCTATATACACGCCTACATATTCTCAAGAAATAAGAAGCACTTGAGATTCTTCTCACACTGCATCAATTTCCACATCTTATCTCACTTCTGTTCATACCTGCTGGAAAATGAAGTCTAAGAAAAAAATTAATGTGTTCAAACCTACCAGTTAATAATGAATTCCTGACATATAGCCAAAATGGGTTAATTTATGCATTACAGATGCAAAAAGGAGCAAATTTAATACTGAACTCAGAATGTAAAAAAAAATGTATATTATCTTTTTATTGACTACAGACATTTAGTCTAAATAACAGCTGGAAGTTAAGAGTCTGGAATACTTGCTTTTATTAGTCATGAGATGCTGTACAGTGTGAAAACTTAGCTTATTCCTTGAGTTTTGACTGTTATTGTTAGCTCAAATAATACCACAACAATAAATAAATAAATAAATAAATAAATGTTTTCCTTCCCCTCCCCCCACCCCCAAACTGAGTACATCTCCCACAGCTCCCTAAAAATTACCTTTGCTTTAATATCTAACTATATCTGTTTTCTAAATTCCAGATATGCTAATAATTTCCACCTGCTTACAGGAGTCACCTGTTAGTACAGCTGCTTCTTAACAATAGTTCCTTGCAGCTGAGCTAAGAGAGAATTCAACAACTACAGATCAAGAAGTGATTTGATTGTATACTACACTAGTGTTTTCCACTGTCAGAAAACTTATTTCCTTAAATAAATAAAATCACGACATGATTCAGTAGCTAAAATGAAGAAACTATAAAAAAATAAGGACTAGAAATTAGATAAAGGTACTTAATGGTGAAATGTAGCAGTTGAAAATTGTGCTGGCCTCCATTTCCTGGTATTTTGCATAAGACAGGATCTGTTTAAGGGTCTCTTTGTGTAAGGGTCTCTGTACAGACCCTGGATTTCAACTTACTCACAAAATTGATAGGTAGGTAAGATAATGCCTTTTTGCTTCAGTCTTCAGCAGCAAGGTCTCCTAAGTCTCTGTGCTAATTTAAAGGGTTCAAGCAGGAGATAAGAATCAAGAAATTGCTTAGGAAAAATCAGCATATGCACATTCATGGACCCCAGTGGGCTGCATCCATGAGTATGGAATAAACTGGCCAATATCCTTGCAATATCACTCTCTAACATCTTTGAAAGTTTGCAGAGATCTGGGAAACCCCCATGGCAGGAGGGAAGTTAATGTCGCACTCACTTGGAAAAAAAGGCCAGTCACTCCAGTGATGGTCAGCCCAGAGGGGTGAACAATCAGACAAATAAAAATCTGGTTGAATGATCAAGAAAGGGCTGTGATTAAAGGCTGTACTCTATTCAGAGGGTAGTTACAAGTAGAGCTCTACAGGGATCTATCCTGGAAAGGATATCCTGTTTAACGTCTTTAAGACCTTAAGTGAACTCCAGGTATCTCCTGTGAGGAGAGATTGAGGGAGCTGGGCTCACTCAGCCTGGAGAAGAGATGGCTGTAGAGGGACTGGACAGCAGCTCCTCATGTCTACTGGAAGCCTCTTCACAGTGGTGCATGTTGGGAGATCAAAGGATGATCGGTATAAGTTGAAACACGGGAGATAAAGGCTGTTTTAAGGAGAAGCTTTATCCCCGTGAGGACATTCATGTAGAGGCTCAGAGGGACTGCGCAGTTTCTCTCTGTCCTTGGACATTTTCAACACCTAAATGAATGAAGCTCTGAGCAACTTGTCTGATCTCATAGCTGACTTTCCTCTGAGCAGGAGGCTGGACTAGAACCAGTGTAATCTTTCCAGAAACTATGGCTTGCATTCATCCACCTTAGCGGATAGATGATTGAGTTTTGAGTTTAGTTGTCCTAGCCAGTATATGTAGACAGTGAAGAAAAGCAGACACTTCCAGTGGGCAATTCACATCTAAATGAGTTGACAAACCTCTGCTAGAGACGTATTTGTTTCCAGTGACTGTAGAAGGAGCCTAGATTAAAGTGACAGCCTCAAAAGTATCAGATATCTATTTAGCAAAGAACAAGCAAATATTTGTTTCAATTCTTGTTTAAATTTAGAATTTAAATGGAAGTTGGCATTATCTGACCTAATTTTAGTCCTTTTCTACGTCAGTGAAAAGTAAATATAATACAGTCAGTGCAAACATGCAAGATCTTAAACCTGTACAGATTTTGTTGTTATTGTAGGAACTGCAGATGCACAGTTGGGTATTGGGGTTATCTTCTTTAAGACTTCCCATAAGGAAAAAAAGAAGCAGATTTCATTCAATAAATCATGAAAGTGATAAAAGAGATTTACAAGATATTGCTAGCTGCATTTTTAACATTAGAGCTTTAAAAAACAAACAGACATGAAAGATTCCATAGTAAATGACTGAAGTAGCTTTCAAATGTGAATGCAAGCATAACAAGCTGCAACAGCACAAAAAAAAAGAAAAAAAAAAAGGGATTTGCCTTCACTCATATGCTAAATTCCATGATTTCTTGAGATATGGATATGTGCACATACACAGAATACCCGAATAGGACATGACAAGTGAGGCCCAGTTACTTTCAGAAAGCTGCTTGGCTCTGCAGCATCCCTAACGGTTAAAATGCCCTTACTAGCAAAAGTCCCAAGGAATTCCTTGGCTCTTCCATGCATCCTGATCTTGATCCCATAATATGAGTAGTAAATAAGATGAGGCAAGTGTGAACTCCTCTCTGCTAGCACCCAGTTTCTAAGGATACAAAAGGGGTAGCACTTCTCTTAAAGACCTCTAGAAAAGTGAAGGATACCTTCCAATTCTCCTCTGTCTTTTTCCTAAACAGAAGTAGAGTCTTACTGAGAATCACAGTCTTTGTCAGCTAGAAAACTCAAGGTACTTTTGCATCATGCTGCTTATGTATTTGTAAAAAAATAAAAAAAGTACACATCAGTTCCATCTACCAGCTAAAAAGGTCAATGTCATATCTGCAAAGAAATATGAAAAACCTTATCTCTATTTCTGTCCTTTCCACATCACTTGAAGATATTCTTTGTCAAAAATGTCCATCTCATGTAATCAATTGCTTTTTTCCTAAATACTGCTACATTAAACAGCTCTCAGAACATTTTATTATTTTTTATGAGCATTTAGTCTTTCTTCCAGAATACATTGTTTCAGACTACTTTGCATTCCAACCTTTACAGCTGCTGCTCCAGCACAAATGCCACTTCAGTTCTAGTCTCCCAGACGAAATATAGCCTTTGCTTCTAGTGTATGCCCCCAAAACACAAGAAAACTTAAATCACTCTGAAAATAAGTAAGGACACAGGTTGCTAAATCTTTTAAAAGGTAAGAGGGAACCTTCACTTGTTATCATGCTTGCCATCAATCGGGCAAGAATAATTTTTCATTAAGATATAATGCTCTCCTTCTCATTATCCATCTTTCAGGAATGTTAGTGCCCCACATTGGTAAATTTGCCTTTATTTGGCTCAAGATAAAAATATTTTGAAGAAGATGTTTTCAGAAATCCCCAATCTTTGAAACAGCAAATCGAATTTCTGTAATTTTGTAATGAATCAACATATTAAGTATGCTACAAATAAATCAAATAAATTACCATTTTTAATTAGGCATAACAAACAATTAAACAGATGACATTTAAAGTTAATTTTCTCTACTGGAAGAGATGTGTTCTAAATCGATGTTGATCCCTGTGTCTCCTTGCGGATATTTCTTCAGATGCAGTGACATTCACAACCACCATTCAAAAAACATTTTCAGAGATGAGTCTATTTCCATTTTTTAGTATTTGAGGTATCACTCTTGGCCCAGGTGTTTTTCAGTTACCAACCCACCCTAAAAATGTTTCATGTCTTAAAGTTTCTGCCCAGCTCCATAGTATGTAATTGCTGAACAGCTGCAGAGCCATACCAACCACTGATAAAAAGGCATTACAAACTTCTAAGCAAATCATATTTATAATGCATAATAGTCAAGGCCAAAGAAAATCAGTAGTACTTCAAGGCAAACTTCTGAAAATAGGGCAGGAGAATCTTGGGAAGGATGATGGTAAACACTGTGTGGCAGTAAAAAGATACAGCTGTCTAAAACACTGCTCCAGCACAGCACACTGAAAAGAGAATTCCCTTTTGCTTGTATTCTGTCTCCGAAATTAATGCATTATCTGCAGCTCGCCACTTCAGGGAGTGGAGTTAAAACTCTTAGGAGTCCATTCCAGCAAAGACCTCTACAAGGTACCAAATTCTGAGCACAGGATTTGTCTCCTTTGACTTCACATATTTAAATACTACAAAGATTAGAGCCAAGAAGGTACTTCAGAAGCCACAATCCACCAAAGGGGATACTCCTTTCCTGCTCTGAAAGCTTTTACTTAATTCTCCATTTGTAAGAGTGTATATGAAGAGCAAGTCTGCTGAAATTGGTGAAATACAGTAACTTGCTGTAAATCTAGCCAGAAAGCAAAGCTAGCAGGTGCACATTTCACTTGCAAGCTTTACTTAGTAATTGTCATCAGATGCATACACATTTTCTGCAAAGCATCAGATGATAAAAACAAAGCAAAAATGTTTCATATTCGCTAAAAGGTGACAGATGAGCTTTTAAAGACTGCAAAACACAATAGAGAATTTTCTCACATAAGATCATTTTTAAGAAAAATATAAATCCCAAAATGAGAGCATGAATTTTATTTCTGTTCTGCTACCTGAAAGAACTGACTATGGAATGGTATTTTCCTGCTTTGGTGGCATCTGTGACTTCCATCAGCAGCAGAGAGAGCTGTGTAAATGCATTGAGGATAGAGCAACTCAACATGCAATCTGGGGTGTGAGGTGGGAGCAGGCGATTTGCTCCAGCTGAAGAAAGTGAAAAGCTGAAGTGGCCATTTTTGAGGTCAACACATCACTAAGGATCTTAAATTGAAGAGGTGGTAAGAGAAGCCCAATTACGACATAGGTTACATTAGTTGGTTTAAGACTATAGCGATTCTCTGATTTTTATTTATACAATTGTATATAAAAATATATATATAATCATATGTATGTATATATCACTATATATATATATATATATATATACACACACACACCAAATAAAAATCAAGGAAATCCTAAAAAAGATAAGTTTTTAAAACACCAGAAATGTGACACAGATATGTTCCATTGCTTAGTTAAGAGCCTCGAGGGAGCAGTTCTACAGACAAGCCCCTGCAAGGGAAAATGCTTCCAGGGAAGCTCTCCCCAGACAAACCTCCTGATAAGCAGGATGCCTCCGGCAAAATGCTCTTCGTAAAATGCTTCTGGGCAATGCCTCTCCTGACAAAACCCATGCTGTCTCTCTATAGGAGCACCCAAAGCCACCAAAAATAAAAACTGTAACCAATGGCTGGCTGTGTCCCAATGGTTGTAAAGACAGACATTTCCATTATTACAAGTATAGCCAATTTTTGTGCTTTGATTAGTGCTCGTGACCACTAACTGACAGAAGTAAGGAAGTTATGGGCCCTAGAGTTACTGAGAAATAATTGTACTGTAGTTATGCATATGAGACCCCCTCAGCCAATCTTCCTGCAAGGATTTGCATATGTGATTACAAACGTGAAGTTATACACGTGAGACTTTGGGCTCTGGCTGGTAGAGAGATTGCAGCTCCTGCGGAGTTCTGAGCTATCAGAAAACCCTACTGTTACACCAGTGCCGAAATTGCGTCTTGTTTTCTCACTCTTGCTTTATCTGCCAAGAATACATCTGTAAAGAAATCCTCTTGCCTACAAAATCTCAATTTATATGCCCACAACAGACTTGATGACTTGAGTTTCCCTCTTCTACACTAATCTATTTATTTTCTCACTATCCTCTTATTGTCACCGTGTCTCTCGAGGAAAGCTCTTCTGCTCCCCTGGGACAAAAGGTAACAGTGCAAAGGCAGGAAGTGGGAAAGGACTGTGTTTGCTATGGCATGTGAATAAAGAAATTAGAGCACACGGATAAACATCCAGTACAGATATTCAGAAATCATCACAGCTTAGGCAGATCAATCACATCTCAGGCATACAGCTTCAGCTAAAAAAGTACACACAACCCTTCTTCAGGGCTGAAATAGGAATAGCTTCAAGCGATAAGTACCGCTTTTCCTTACAGACTTTGGTGTGCTTGCCTCTTTATGCCAACACAGTACAAAGAGCATTACAGCAACATTGCTAGTAGTTTTTTGGCATTGCAAAAAGAGGGAGGAAAGTATAAATCTACAAAATATTGAGTGCGCTCAAGACTTTCCTACGTAAAGTGATTCCATTTCAGTTTACTACTCAATATGAATATATTAGATGAATCTAACTTTCTGCATGCAGGCTTGAAATGATGATGCAGGCTGATAGACTGTGATTTCTTGTCACATAACAATTTAGACTGTAGGCCAGATCCTTTTCTCTTAAATCCTGTCTGAGCCAGAATGCAAGCATATGAAATGCACTCGCAGCTCTGACAGCAATCCAGCCTACCTATTCATATACATCGTCTTTTAAATACATCCCTATTTGGCCTAAGAGTTCCTGTGGTGTGTAAAGGTTATCTTTCATGTGTCCCACTTATCTGTAATTAAACACCTTTTTATCTAAATATCTAAAGACTTTTATTTGGGAAAATTAGATTAAATCTAACAATGCAAGAAACTATAATTTGTATCATAGCACAGCGACAAAGTCTGCTGTTTTTACGCCTGTCATTTGGATTAGGGAGGCAATTCTCATTTGTTATTTGATTTTCTGTGTATATTGAACAACAAGAAAAAAATTCAATACAGAAATCTTTGCAATTAGAAGTACAGATGATGACAATTGAAGATAATTACAAAACCCCCAAGGAAAACCATTAACAATGATGAAGAAGACGAATATAGCTTTTTAAAGCAAATGTTTATTCAAATGTTTCACAGCTAGGTGCTGTCAGAGCTAGGAGGGAAAAGGTCTCTCTTTTCCACTGATATCAAGATTTCAAAATGTTTCCTGTTCTGCTTTAGGATGGAAACAAGACCTACCTAACTTTTCCACAATTTTCCACAAAAATGAATCAATGGTTTATCAATGTGCAATGTTTCTAAGATGTGAAAACCTGAAATGTAAATGTCTGCTTCTACATACCTCTAACTAGGAACTGAAAAATGACTTACTGATAGCTCAAATGAGATTGTAGGTCATTTAGAAAGTATCTGTGAGCAGAAGCTAAGAAACTCCGTAATGAATCTGGAAAAACTTTTGAGATTAGAATTTTAAAAATCTGTACATTGCCATTAAAAAGATTTTTCCAGTAAGTTATCTCTTTAAAAAAAAAAAAGCAAGATTCATCACAATAATCCAGATAAGGTGTAATTGCTGGTAACCAAATGTTGATATTGTGCTTCTTTTATTTTTATGGTTTTTTTTTCTTTTCTATAGCAAATGAATCATTTGTCAATCAAAATAAAATTACAGTCAATTTCAGTGTATGGTGCTCACTCATACTAGCTATCTAATTAGACACAGAGGCAACGTTATGACTCAGAAACTAATGAAAGCTCTGTTTTTCTTGTTTCCAAAAGGCATAGGGATTAACTCACTGGAGAAACCACTATGCCACTTTGAATATTAGACCATAGTATTTGCAAGATCTAAATCATCTTATTAAAAGGCTGTGTTGCATATGTATTGTATAAAGTTATAGAAGAATATCCTACTGGAAAATTCTTACCAAATTCATTCCAAAAACAAAACCATTTGAACAATCATGCATATAATTGTCCTTTCACTCATTTATTAAATGCAGAAGGAATAAAACATTGCAATTGTGGGACAACAAAGCCTGGCTTGGGGGGACAGCAAAGCTCATTCTCACATGACAAGGCTGCAAAAGTTGCAGTTAGTGTGATTAGTTACCAAAGCAATAGTGGAGACAATATACACATGCATTGGTAGCTGAAAATCACCAGATATGGCAAACAGATTTTAATTTCAGTTCTCTTGTCACTACAAAGTGTCAGAAATGCCCAAGAGTTTCTGTTTTGTTCTGCTTTTTAGAGAAAAGTTTTTTAGAGTAAGTTTTTTAAATTACATATCCAAAATATTGTTAATGCATAGTTAATATTCTGAATCTACTTCTTTACACTGATTTATTTTAGTCTTCTCTGCTCTTTTTTTTTTTTTGTCACAGAATATAAACCCACCTCCAGAATGACTAATTTAGGCAACGATGTATATATCTTTCTGATGCCTCCTGAACTTTTGTGTAATCAGTGTGACTATGTTTAAACACAACTAAGTTAAGGCCAGTGCCCTAAACATCAAGCAGTAAGGGTCAGATTGCCCATCTTTGGTTGCAACCGAGGAAGGATGATCTTGCTCCTGAAAATATTTATTCATTTTTATATATTACCGTTAGGGAGAAAAAACTGTGTAGTAATACGGATAATGTCATCCAACTCATCTTAATTGCGGTCAAGTTCCTGCTGTCCCAGATCTTTTCTCCCCATGAAGCCTGCCCTCCTATTTGCACAGCTTTGCAAAGAGCAAGCTGAAGGCAAGGAAGACTACCAGTGTCCTCTACTCTTCCTCTACCACCCCACTGGGTTCCATCCACAGATAAGTGTTTTAGGCGCCTTATTGTTATTTAGAGGTTGCCCTCACACTTAGCTCTGGCTTGGCTCGTTTGATGGGTTTTGGTAGCTTTTCTGGGTGTTAACCAGAAAATGACATAACCTAAATAGCCATAAAGTTGAGACACTCATCTCTCCAGAACATAACACTTCTGATTCCTCATGGGAGGCTAACTTTAGACACCACAGGGACTTTTAGGCCAAGCAGGGATGTATTTAAAGGATTAAGCACACAAGTAGGTGGGCTGGATTGCTGTCAGAGATGTAAGTGTAATTCATATGCTTGCATGCTCAGATAAGATTTAAGTGAACAGGATCTGGCCTGTTCTTGCTGTGGCAAGAAATTACAGACTATCAACCTATATCAACATTTTCAAACTTGTGTGCATAAAATTAGATATATGAAATATAATACTTAAATCTAATAAGTTATTAAATAGATTTTAGACATATTCAATACCCAAAGCTACTGTGAGTAAAACAGTCTTTACTTTTTAGAAAATCTCAGTGATTAGAATTTAAAAAGTTCTGTTCCATTTCCTAGAAATCCTCTCTTGGTTTTAATTTTGAAATAAAATGTTGACCTTTAAATTGCAGTGCAGACTGCAAACCAAGCCAGGTTTTAAGGAGCTCAGAGCAGGATTTTTTGTTGGAAGTCAAATGCTTCCCAAAACAAAGAAAACTTTTAGAGGATCACACTTGCAACCTACCTCCTAATTTGGGATGACCTTGGAGACTGAGATTTTCTGCTCTCTGGTGGTATTTTTTATGGAACCCTCTCACTGGTCCCTCTTACTGAAGGTCATATGTTGTAATGGAATATTGCAAAACTTTGATCTGTAATGGCATTTTGTGGACCCACTTAACTAAACACATCTTAGTTCTTCGAAGGGAAGGGAGTGGGCAAAAATCGATATTGAGTGATTGATCAATTGGCTTTCTCATTTTGCATCAAATACTCATAACTTTAAAATAGCTAAAATGACTCGTCCAAATTCCACTAGTTTTTTTCAGTGGAGTGTAAGTAACTGGGATATTTCACAAGCTGTTATGCTGCAATCTCTGCAGGGTACTGCATGAAGAATTCAATCAAGGAGCCACTTGCTGCCCTCTTCGTCCTCCCTCTGCCTCCTTCGCACTGAGCTGCTACCAGGGCACCATTCCTTAGTGCTCCTGCCTTTCCTTGCTTGCTCTGCTAGGGGATGAATATGAAAGCAGAAAGATAGCTGCTTTTCTGGCAGAGAATTCCCAGCACCTGGAGATATTTCTATACCAGGATGTCAGGATATTTGTAACTGCTGTTAATTTCTCCTTCATTAGCTTACTGCTGCAGGAGCAGAGCTGAACCTAGAGTGGAAAACGTATGCATTATGTTACATAGAATTAAATGCATATGTTCTGGGGGTGACCTGGACAGTCTTATGCAGATTTGAGCATCTGGTAACAAAAAGGCTGAAGATTTCAAACCTAGCTTATCAGTTAGAAACTTAGTCTGTTCACTAAGTTTGAAAATCCACTACTAGTCTAATGATTACTCTTCTTTTTTTCTTTCCTAGCAATCCATTAAGCCTCTCTATAGCAAATACTTTTCCAAACTTCCCTAAGTACCACAGATGTGCAATAGGAGTAGGGTCTGTGAAGGATCTCACTGAGTATGTTAGCTGCAATCAGTACTTCCTAACTGGAAACGTTTATGGCTTTGAACGCAAGGACAGAAGGCTCCTGTGACAGCTCAGCTTGATTTGTAATTAATAAATCCACAGGTCTCCCAGCAAGAGTTTCTACTGCAAAGGATTGTTCTTCCAAATATTAGGACAGGAGCTGACTCCAGCAAGGTTGAGGCTTGCTGATGGCCAGCTAATTTAGGTAGCACATGATATTGAGCATCTGCTCCAAAACAGATGCTAAAGTTCGCTTCTCTTTCAGACACAGTCCTTCCTTCTGTCTGCAGAGGTTCTAGTAGACTGCACCAACGGAAATGACAGAAGGATGCTTGGAGAAACCACATTAGTCCTCCTTATATCACATAGATCATAGTTCCACCAAAATATAAGAGCCTGTCTCAAAGAACATCCCTATGTGCATTTCACTTGATACCAATGGCCTGAGTTTTGTGAGCCTGATCACCACGACAGGACAGCTGACCCCTCAGAGCTGCTGCAAAAGGCCAGGATGAATAAACTAACTGGTCAGGATGGATCCATGAATCACATACTTCTTCAGTGCCTTCACACAGACTACTTCAATAACGTGAAAAGATTGCCAATCTGCTGACCACAGTTATTCAGTGATATCTCTAGGAGCTTTGTGGCAAGATATTAATTCTGGCAGCTTGTCAGCTAAATCCTCTTGTTGGCATGAAATTTGTTTACAAGATGGAGATAATATCTTTCAATAGTTGTTTCCCTGAATAGCTCCTTACTCTTTCTACTGGAATTTTAATTGATAGCTATGATAATGACTCAAAATCCAGTTAGAAAAAATAACTCAGTGGGTAATTTATGAAAAAGATAAAATTGATTTGAATTTATTCAATTTCAGATATCATATGAAAATCATTTTAATATGCCCTTAATGAAATCAACTCATTCTAAATGCAGAGAGTTTATATGTTTGTAAATGTGTAGATAGACAGATATATATAAAAATTAGTCATACAGGAAATAAAAGGCATACACATTTATATTTCTTGAGTTCTAAGATGGTATGTTTTAAGTTATATTATCCCTACTTTTCTCTGTGAATACTTCCATTTGATCTTCTTTGACCTACTAGAGGTTAACTATCAATTCTTTAATGTGGATATCTGTTCCAAAAATTTAACTGAAAATACCCCAATTAATTATCAAAAGTGGGGAATTTTGAGCCACCACAAACAGCAGTCAGGTTTGAACTTAGAGGTTAAAGTATTGCTACTACAAAGCCCAAAAGAGTCAGGGGGCTTATAATAACATCTGACCCACTAAAAATAGATTGCCTCTCTAGGAACAGGAGAAGTGACCGCCCTCTGGTGGCCAAAATAGCATTTAAATTATTATGGATTCAAATTTTAACTAGGGTAAATGGGGAAGATAATCCACCATCACATAAAGATGATGGTAGAATAAAAATATTTTTTTTTCAAGATTACTTTTCTGATGAGGAAAATGGGAGAAAAATGCAGACCTCTCTTTCATAGCTCCAAGATACAGTCTCTAACTAAACCCTTGAGAGCTTTAGATGCAACTTCACCCCTTGAGAGGGTTTTCTCTAGTTGAATTGAGCAGTGTTTGTGTGTGCATACATCCACAAAACATTGGCATGTAGTATATACCTTTACTCACTGTTGGGAGCAAAGCGTGTTTTCAACAACTAAGCTGTATCAAAAGTATTTTTGCATTTAGTAAGGCATGATTATATTTAGTAAGGCATAATTATATTTGTCTCTAAGAATTCTGTTTTTTTCTATACAGCCACATAAGGAAGAATTTGAAGTAAGGACTCGTGCAATGCAGCCAATCTGAGAAAGGTTATTGGATGGAGAAGAGCAAACCCAAGGTCTTCTCCACTCCCTCCATGGCCAAGAGCCAATTGTACCTTTAGTGTCTGGGATGTAATGGTGAAAGAAGGGCTTTGTTGTCCTATGTGAGTCAAGTATAGACTCTCATATTGCGCTTGACTGAGGATATATGTACCAACGCAATATAAATGTGTTCAGCTGCGAAAGTCCCTGCTAACAGGCATGTTGCACCTTTGCATTAGCAAACTAAGCATTGCACCACAGCTCCCTGCTGACTACAGTCTTACACCAAAGATTTGTGTCCACTAATAAGAGCTCCATGGACCTCCATCCGGCGTATGTAAAGTCTTCAGTGTTCATCTTTTGCCAAAGTAGGACAGACTCTCTAGACTCTTTCCTCAAAATTCACAACTACTCTGTTGGTTGTGTTGAAAATACAGCATAGTCTTCAGCATTCACACTTCTTGCATAGGCCATCTGAACATATCTCACTGCAGCTAAATATTCTCCTGGAGGGCAAAAAAACATCACAGTCCTCTACCAGCCTTTCATGCCCCTAACTCCTGCAGTTACTGAGCTGGGAACAAGAAAACACGACCAAGTACAGACAGTTCGCAGGGAATTTGTATCTAACGGTCAGTTTGTTGATAAAAACCTATATTCATTCTAGCCACAGAAAATTTGCTTGGAGACTATTTTAGCCCAGTAATTCTCCAGGTATTTAATACTGCCATTTCATTACTTTTTCTCTTAACTTTGTTCCATCAGCACAATTACAGATTCTTATCACTATTTTAAGCAAACAATAGAAATGACAGCTGAGCAAAACCACTTTGCAAGTAAAGAAGGAAAAAAAAAATAGAAAGGAGAAAGAAACCCAGCCAGAAAAAGAGCAAACCAGAAAATAGGCTGTCTAGAAAGCTGCCTGTATTTTTCTATATTAGAAAAGAGTGAAATTAAGTTAGAGAGTGTTACACTTATGCAGGTCCTTCTATTACCATTTATCAGGTGGTTTTATTCAGCACTTAAGAAAGAAGCAGGATGGAGAACTTCTTCCTGCAAGGACAGCTATTATCTATATCCTCCAACCTTAATGCTTATTCACATAAGCATTCACTGATTTATGTCAGAACTTACTTTTTGTGTTGCTCAACGGACTTGTGTGTTCCCACCTACTGCAATAATATTATGTATTTAAATATTACTGCCTTTTTAACAGAAGCTTTCTTGTATCAAAACCTGGTCATTTTGTCTAACTCAATCCTAAGAACCCCAGGATCGATCTTTGTGTAACACACCACTTAGCAAAGTGAAGGATTGGTCTATGGTTTGTTTTTGTTGGGTATTTTTAATATGTGAAGCACTTTAATTGGGCTTTTGTTGCTCTGAATGTATTTACTTTTTTAAAGAACAATGACAAAGACTAACAATAAAAAGAGAATGACACAGCAGGTAAATTTTCTGAATATTATGTTGCATGTAACAAGTGAATAATCTTTTGAGTATTGGCTGAAATATGGCAATTGTCACCTTACAGTGCTATTCATTTTATTAAAGAAGGGTAAATTTATTTCACTTTGAAAAGCAGTTTTTAACATCTAGCTGCGCAGCTTACATCATTGTCTTCCTCTATCTTTCTCAGCACAAGAATATACTTTATTCTGAGTATGCCAACAAAGTACTGAGTGCAGGCAACATTCCTATTGATTACAGGGCATAAAACAGTAATCAAGCACTTCAGGATTTGATCCAGTAACAGGGGTGATTGGAGTACTGACATTGGAATTACAGGACTGGAGTGGTTTGAAAATCACCATCATTTTACCAAGATTGCTCCAGATTTAACATTGTTATTATTTCCCCTAATTATCACAATCAGAAATGGATGAGCAATTAATTCAAATTTTAGGAAACTAGGTTTACATTAATATCCTCCAAATGTGAGAAATTACTCCTTATTAAATATTGAATACAGGAGACATAATGCTGAAATCATTTTTGGAGATTCGTCCTTTTTGATGTGGATTTGCCAAAATACAGTTAATTTGGAAATATTTCCTATATGCTTATAAATATTTGTAAACGTCTTCCTTTTACGGTGTGATTCTGCACAGAAATGCAACATGGCTTAAAATACTGATAAAATTATGACCAGGATCCAAGTTGTCTCAAGACAATTTTGCTCTGGGAATTTCCTTGGAAATCAGTGTTAAACTTGTTTATCCTAGGATAAATAGGAGTGCGTTCTTCTTTAAATCTCTCCAAGGTGCTTCTGTTACAGAAGAAGGTTCAGCAGAAGAAAATTGCATGTATCAGTGCTATGCTGAGGCTTTCATACAGGCAAATCCCTAGGGAAAAGAGAATTTCATCTGGAATAGTAAAGCAAGATGGGGCTTTAAGGTAAGTGCTTTAATAAAGGTAAATGTGTTAAAGTAGCTGAAATGGGCGGCAGCCAGAGGGTCCAGGAGGTGACACACTCTAAGCTCTTGCAGCTGAAGCAGTACCAGTTGGTGGAGTTTATCTCAGGTAAAAGTATCTCTTTGAATACCTTACAGCAATGGTAGGGTTTAGCAGGTTCATAAGGCCAGATGGTTTTCCCCTCAGTTTAAATGGATTTCCTTAAATACCATCCATCACAAACACATGCTGTTGTTATACCCCAAGATGCTTTGTTTTGTTATAAGTACAACTTGGAAGGCGTCCTAAGAAGTTTCCCTAAGTTTATTTTTCAACTTCAGATGATGAGCTAATTTGCAGAGCAGTCTAGGCACATTATATAGCTGCAAATATTTCTGTAATAGCAGATACAATGTTTAAAGTTCATTTTGCAACAGTACAGGTGGATACCCTGGTTACATGAGATGTCACGAAGGAGTTTCACAAGTTCTTGTTAAGTTATTTAGTATTAAAAAAAAAAGTTTTAACTGAGTTAAACTCAGTTCCTAGTTTAGAATACTTTTGGATGGCATCTTCTCTCTATTTTTCAGAGTCTATTTATAGGCATCTAGAAATTAGCTATATGATAGCTCAAACTATGCTGCCTCATAAGAGTGTTCGATGACTTGCAAAGTGTTTGCATATGATGTCAGCACCATAGGCAAACAAAACACAGTATTCAATTTGGAAAAGTTTAAAGGGCAAACTGTGAAGGGACTTAGAGTTCTGGACTGGAAAGTCATCTAAGTAATTCTCAGCAGAAATATTCTAGCTTATGAGCCAAAAGCTATGTAAATTGCTAGGTAAGATTCCTTTAACAAGTGAGGGTTATAATTCCTTCCTTTCTTTTCTGGAATTTGTTGTAATCAATAGAAAGGTTTCTATTCGCTTCCCTTCTTTTCCTTCAGCTTTTTTATTATATGCAGAGACTACAGCCACTCAGATTAGGGAATTTACAAAGCTTAGACTTTAGCTGCTTAAGAATTAACTTCTTAAGATTTAACTTCTTAAGACCATATAAATTTAGATCCTCTCTGCTCTGCCATTAGCCCAACAATTCAAGAAAATGCATGCTCTGAATAAGAATAAAAATAATAATAATAATACAATTCATAAGCTAACTATGCATATTCCAGTTACTCAGAACAGTAGTTTCTAGTTTCTCAGTTAAGGCTGAAATATAGACTACTCATTTATTCCCAGTAAAAGGACTGCTAGCAAGGCGAACAACCTCAGAGCAAAGCTGATCAACTGTAAGAGTCTTTCAGACTTCATGTTTCGTCCACAGCTCTACACTCCGGATCATTAAACCAATAGAACTGCAAAGTCAACAGTCTCTTTTCCCCTATCATGCCTCACATTTTTTTCTCTGATCTACTAACTGACATTTATATACCTTCTGCATGAAAGGGATCTGAGTGTTCTGGAAGACTAAAAATGAGAAAAAGTCAGTGCATATTTAAAGGTTTCCAAATGACAGAAAAATTAGCCCATATCATGCTGTTTTCAGATGCACTGAATATTTTTAAAAGAAACACTTGCTTTCATTCATTTCATTGAAAAACTCATGTTTTAGCTTATCCTCATTTCCTTTTTAATGTGTTTTCCTTAATGAAAACAGATTCATAGGCCTTTCACTTTTTATCTAGCACTGTCATGCTTGAACTGTATACGTACATGATGAGATGGACATGCCTGAGTATGATAGAATTTAAACACTCAAAACGTGGAGACAACATGCCCAAACAGAAAGCTGTCCCAAGCAGAACAGAAAAATAGGGCCTAATTGTGTCCTCAGGAGTACATCCTCTATCCCCAAGCTTCAATAAATGTACTATATTAATTTGTAGAATGGGATAAATTAAAATTGAAAAGACCTATTATCTATTATAAGCTGATCATATATCAATAACAATTATTACTGTTACTATCCACTCCATCTTTCTGTCAAGGTGGTTTATTTGTTAAAAGGACACGGTGCTTCGTTCAGTCCAGGTTTAGATGTTGCACAGGATGTGATATTCCTTCCTCAGTTTGTCTCTGAAAATATTACAGGCATAAAAAGATAGTCAAGGTCAGTGAGTCTTTTCTTCACTTCGTTTAATTATTTATTATAAATTCTAGGACCACCTAAGTCATTCATAATTACTTATCTGCAAATACCATGTGTAGTGCGAGAAATCTCATCTCCCCTGATTAGAAATCCAAAAAGGAGGCAAAATCTTGACATAGAAGATCATCCTTCTATTTTGCAAATTCTATTTTAAAAGGAAAATGACTTTGATTCTCCTCCTCTGTATTTATACTATTCAGGTACAGACCATAATCCACTTTTAGGCATTCTTGGATTTACTAAGGCAAGCTGTACACCATAAGTTAAAAGTTGACTGGAAGAGATAACTTCATCTGAAACCCAGGATTCAGGCATAGCAACTCTGGCAAATTTTCTTTTTAAGTTGATCCACCCCCCTGTATCTATTGTTTCTCCATTTTCTTAACAGGAGCTTCCCTATGTGTAAATATCCCTATGTGAGGATAACGTGTCTGGAACTGCAGGCAACGTTACTGTCGAAAGAGAACCAGGCATCTAGAAAAGGAATCGTTGTACTGCTCTGTGTTATTTGATGCCCTTCCACACTCCTGAAATATATGGTCCTCTTTTCCTCTATTAAATGCTGTCAGATCTTTGCATCCCTAAGAATACTGGTACTTTTTCCTGAAATGTGATAGATTACGTTTTTAAAAATAGGGGGTGAAGCCTGTTTTGTTCACGTTTCATGAGAAAATCTGGGCGAGTAATTTACTTCTCTTTCTTGTTCCTTTGTTCTTTTTTCATTTTTGAATTTCTAATCCTTAGAATTTCTTTCCACCTTTTTCATTTTATTTTATTCCCATTTAGCCTTTAAATATGTCTTCTGTTTCCTCCTCTCTTCTTCTGTGCTATCATCTGTTAATGTCAGCAGTGTGCTGCCAAACCACTCTTCTAGACCACTAATGAAGTTGTTGTAGAATAATCTCTCTGGCACCCTGCTGGACAAGTCCCTCTAATTTATTATCTAGGCATTTATTATTACCTTTTACTGTGGTCCAACTACTAATTTTTCATGTCAAAAAGCTATTTGAATTAGCATGAAAACTGGGCTTTCATGAGACATTGTAAAAAAGCTTTACTAATACTTAGGTTCATTGTCTCAGTTTGCACTTGTGCCAAGATCAACAATTACCTTCATGAAGCAATCATTGAACAGCTTTACAGACCGTTAAATGCTCTTCTAGATGTTTAGGATGCACATTTCAGATCAGCCCGCCTGGGTTGTGGTAGTCCTCCCTGGGAGATTCAGCAGGGACAGGACAGAAGGATTTTTCACAGTTACAAGTGCATACAGATTCCCCACCAGCCTCCTGAAAGGTGAGAACTTGAATGCTGAGTGCATATGTGGATCTGGCCATACAGACCAATATGTTTTCTTTCATTCAAAGTCACAAACCTTGTCCTTACCCCTGTTTCCCAAAGGCTGTGCAATTACCTGGCACAAGGAGTGCTCAAACCTCGTCCAAAGCTTTGACAGGTGTTACACTAGTCCTTAACTAGAAGCCTCTTTGTAGCTTTTGGCTACATCCAAACACATAAACTAAATGAGGCCTCTAGACAGATTTTTTCCAGCTTACCATGATCGGTACTGTAGAAATTTTATCACGTCACACGGCACAGTTGAGGTTGGATCAACAACTATACTCCCAGAACATGGCCAAGTTGGATCTGGTGAAAAAATAGGCCAGGAAGGGCTAAAATTTTGCAGAATGGATGTGAGCTCATGGCACAAAGGTCAAAAGATTTTTTAAAGGCTGAAAAACAGGGACAAGAACAGACCCCAAAATTATTTTATTAATATTTTATGAGGAATAAGAGCATTCAGTATTATTCGGTGCAAGGATTTCTTAATACCTGACCCCCAGAGGTCTGTGACATTATATGCTGGTAAAAATGAACAACAGGTGGCAAATCAGAACTACTGAAGGTAGGGATGGACAAGATTTATGAAATTTTCTTAGCCATTGCTCTGCCAGGTCAGAGACTCACAGTCGAATGTGAGCATGTTTATGTATTTTTTGTGATCTATTAATCTTCTCTAAACAGAGAAGTCTCTAGTCTTCTCTCACCTTGCTGTTCAAATCTTCCAAATATTCCTCTTGGATTCTCCTCTCTTAATCATTGTTTAACTGCTGTACATATTTATCTTTTTAAATCTCTCCTTGCAGGTCTCTGGACCCAAAATAAATCCTCTTGTTCATCCTTCAAATTATGCTGTAACTTGTCTATGTAATGAGAAAAAAATGTGGATAAATAATCATACAAATATTTAATGTGAACTTTTATCTCCTTCCTCTGTGCTACGATCTGTTTAGGAAAGCGTACTGAAATCACACTGTCCTTTTCTATAGCTTTATCACAGAGCATGACTACATTTAATTTGCAGTCCTTATTGGACAGTAATTGCTGCTATCACTGCTCTTCCTGGACATCCCAGTAGTTAGTGTTTTTTTAAGTTTTCAGATGCTCAGATAGTTTTGTAGCTTATTTCTGATTATGTCTCATCTGGAATGATTGATCTGTCTCTGTTTACATTTTCAAAGTATTCCCAAATCTGTTTTTGCAAGACCTCAGTTGTTTTCTAATTGCTTAGTCTTTTTCTTAAAAAGCACCCCTGGCTATTTTTAAGGCACATTTGATATTATCCCTTTTTTTTTTTTTTTTTTTTAGGTCTCTTTCTCTTGATTCTAGTTTTCAAGGTACCTTACTTTCTTCCTGAAAGCCATGTATGACTCTGTGTCCCTTCTGAGAGTAAAACTGCCCAGCTATTCCCTATGGCTTTCTCTGCTTTTGCCTCTTCAAATCCTTTCTCATGATCTCATTGATCTGAAAACTGGGAGTAATGATGCTATTTGGCAAGAATACTCTCCTCTATGTGCTTTTTGTCTATGGAGCTCTACCAGCTTGCCTTTCAATGACACCTCCAGTTCAAAGGCTTGTCAACCCTAGTGACCACTGCTGCAGACAGTGCTCCTTTTTTAATCTGCTTTTTACACTCAGTTTTCTCTGTCCAGGCTATGAGCTTTTGGGCTACTGGCATCACAGACACATTGGCAAGGATAAAAGAAATAAGAATGCTATTGCAATGAAACAGCAAAATGCCTCCTCAACTGCTGCTTTGTAGCTCTGAAAGGATGTGAGGAAGTTACAGGAATTTAAGTATCAGAAAACATTTGTTCCCTTTTTATTTATACAATTTTACTACCCAAGCCAAAGAACACTAGATTTCAGGGTATCTTTCCGTTGACATTGGCCTTGGGTTGGTATCTTCAGTAAACATGTGCATGTTTAAAAGAAAAAGAAAAAAAGAAAACAGGTTTAAAAGCAAAACTTCATTTACAAGGTTTGCAAGTCCAAGGCAACTACAGAGGAAAATGCAGTAACTGTTACAATCATATCCAGTAATGCAAACAACAACAAAAAAAGCCATTTAGGTAATATCACATCTTTAAGGTAGCCAAGTGAGCTTTTATGGGAAAAGATCTGCTGGAGGAGGAAGCTCGTTTCCAAATAGTTAGAGAGAGGAGCCTAGGTGGTTTCTCTGAGACACAGACTTGACTACATAAAGCGAAGCTGGAGCAGCCCTGCAGGCTCCTCATTCAGGGAAATTCCTTTCATAAGGACATGCCCAACCAGTTCACTGATGCACATTTCTTGATGAAATAATACACATTGCAGTAATAACCGCACACTGTCTCCTGTATGCTGTGGGATATTGCACCTGCTCTCTGCTTAGCAGAGGTAGATCTATTTTCAGAGGTGCTACTTAAGAAAAAAAATTACTCATGTCAAAGCAGTTAGGAGCTTTCATTTCTAAGCTATGCTGTTTGATTAGCTGGAGAATCGCAGTGACCCTTTTCCCATTGATGGCAGGACCATAATAATATTCTTTTTATTATTATTACTATGAGACAGAAGTAAGCCAATCCTCGACTGTGTTCTCTCTCTACTGCTGCAAGATGCTATCTATCTCACCATTTCCATCTTGTCTCTCTTTTGTTTATTTCAGCCCACCTTGCCCGGAAAGCACAGCTCAAAGCCTGCAGGGCTGGTCTTGTGACATTCACCCCTTCCTGCCAGCCGCTGCTCAGCAAGCGAACCGTAATAGCTAGAATTTCCTCTGATAGCTGAAATCCCTGTGAATTTCCATAGCTCTGAAAGAGAGGCAGCATCTTTGGCTTGTGCCCTTTCCCAAGCCATCACATGAACAGTCAGGCTGAAAGGAGATGAAAGCAGGTATTTCTGAACTCCTTTTATACGTTCTCAATACCCAAAGCTCCCACACTATTTCCAAAACTGGCACCCTCGAATAGCATGAGCCCTGGTAATGACAGAGCATTCCCAGCCACGCTGCATGACCTTACTGAGTCAATCCAAAAGTGCAGCTTTCTGCAGACATCACAGAACAGGGAGATCAGAAGCGACCTTAAAAATACCTGAGGATATCAGCAGGGAGTCGCTGTTTTCTGCATGGTTCACCACTACGAATGCATTTACTTATTAAAAGCGTGGGATTCCAAACCTTTGCTAGTGATAGTCTCCATGAAATGCAGCATTTCTTAAATGTGGCACTTATGAATTCATCTCTAGAGCACAGAAACCATTTATTCAGAATTACTCGCAAGCAAAAGACCACTATTGTTTTTTAGTCAATATAGAGTGTTTGCAAGAAGTTTCTCTCATTTCTGTGGCAAATCTGATTTTGTAGCTTCTTTCTACCGTGATTTTGGCATATGGAGTTGTAGGACAAAGGCTCTAAAACTAGTGTTCCCTGAATTTTCTCTATTAAAGCCTACTGACAGCTCTGCAAAAGCAGTTGCTGCCACATAGTAAAGAATTTTGAACAGAGAACACCTGAATGATTTTTTTTTTTGCAGGTTTAGCAGGTCAAGTAGCCTATCAAACTGGGTAATTCAAAAGCTATTTTTACCTTAATGCATCCATTTTATATGTGCACAGACAAGGTTAGCACATTAAGATGAATTCCTAGCATTCACAGAAGGAGAAAATATTTTTGGAACATTTCTTTTCACTTAAGATAACAGCAGCCACAATCCTTTTTTATTAACTAATATAGGAATATTTGAAAAGATATAAGGATATCCCATTTCCCATCTGAACAGGGTACATAGTTCAGAGAGGTTTCATATGTTGTATGAAAACACTGCATATATTAGTTGACAGAGCACTAGGTTTTTGCACTTGGAGTGTGATTTCAGCTTGGCTGACACTTCAGATAGATAGATATACATTTTTGTAAATTCCGACTTCATACCCAACATACATCACCCTCAGAAACTTCTGCATTTCCTAGAGCTATACTACTAGAATATGAGAAAACAACCATACTGGCTCAAACCGAAGAGCCATCCCGCCCAACATATCCTCTCTGACAGTCACCAGTGACAAACGCCTCAGGTAGGAACATGATAAAGAGCAAATTTTCTGTCCTTCCACTGAATAGATAGCCTCAGACTCAAAATCATTTTTTAGCAAGACCAAAGTCATACATATTGTATTTTGCTTGATCTCCACAGATGACTTCAGACACCCATTTTGACCACTGGACTTGGCAGACAAAGAAACGAACAATGTCCTCTTTGCCTTCTCAAGACCAAATTATTATGGAGAGACCGAATTCATGCATACACAGGAAGGATCCCCACCTACACTCTACCTAATCGTACAATTAAAGTTTCATAAAGCTCTGATCTGTGCTTTGTGTATATACATCTCAAGCAATTATTTATTTGGAATACCTTAACTGTAGTACCTTCATCACAGAACGGACATTTACTTGTTTCAATACAATTACTGTAACTGGTAAGTTAATGTAAGCTCGTAACCGAGATGCCATCATTACATAGATTTATGAGAAGAGCACTAAACATAAAATTGAGGTAATTGCCTGTGTGCTGCCAGGCTATTTTGCCAGTTAATATAAATAATATCATTCTCAGCATGAGCCACCAGAAGGACATCATCCTTAAAACTAATTCCTCACCTGCCACTGTCAGAAATTTTCACTATCAACTTGATGAAGAATGTGTTACTAAGTGTTACTGACAATCATATATTACCAGGGAAAGGTGGTTACCTTGAGTACCCCAAACAATCTGTTGTTTTGGTATGTTACCACATAAAATTGATTTAATGCTGCAATTTTCCATTTCTCTCTGGAGCACAGGCTGCTAATTTATTAGTCACGTATGCTGAAATTTCCCTTTTTTCCATTCATGTATAAATTTCCATAAGCAAACTTAACAGATAGTATTTTGTTTGGTTTATTTTTAAAACTTGAAAAAATAAATCACACATGAAGTACCACTGCTATTGAAATTGATCCTACAAAGCAAGTAAATGTTAGCAGCCATACCAAGGATCTGGTGAGGAAAAGCTGGTAGGAGAGAAAGAAAGACATATATGAATTCTTGTTTTAAGTCCACAAATAAAAAAATCAAACAAAAATATGAAGAAGAAGCATGTAGAGGGTTTTTTTTCTTAATAAACAAATATTCATTTTAAATTATTGACACAACATGTATTTGTGTACCCTTTTTTTAATTTAATTCCCAACTTTTTTACTTTTGAGGGAAAAAAAAATGGCAAAAACCTGTGTAGGTTACACAGCTGGTGTGGACTTTTTAGTTCTGTTTGCACTAATCAGAAGAAAACCCTGTCCCGAGCTGCCCATGAATTTTAGTTTGTAAGTAAGTTATCTCTTTACCCATGATGTTAAGTATCATAAGTCTTTATGAGTTCACCTAATCTTACAATGAAGAACAACCACAAAAAAAGGAAAATTGTTGCAATTTTAAAAAGAGGGGCATTTAAAAGTCTAGTGTGAACCAGAGCGAGTTACCTAAAATATAGGATCATGATCTTAACAGAATCTCTATGTCATGCTCCCTTTTTCAATAACACCTTTATGCCAGCAAGTAAGGATGTATCTAGGACTTGCCTTCATGCACTTATTAAAAGCAGTAAGTAATGTTGAGGCACATTTTAGGTATAGTTGAGAAAGATCTCAAAGAGATGAAAAAATAATGAGCATGGAATAGTATTGCCACAACTTTTTAGAGTGGTGCAAAGTAAATTAAACCCAGCAGCTTTTAGAAGAAAAACTTAGGAATAATGAATAGGGTCTGTTAAAGCAAGGGATTCCCAGAGCAAATTTTGTTTGTACCAGTAAAGTTCATGGTACTAGAAAAGGTCTGATATTATTATCTTGCAGGGAATGGACTAAGACAACGACATTAATAATACGCCTTTCCTTGTAAAAGAAATCTGTGGAGGAACCATGATTTTTGCAAGCAATTCCCTATCTTCCCATGGCCATACAAATACCAGAAACCTCCCTGGTGAAATGAATCAAAGAAAATATTGATAGCATTTTCAAGACAAACATCTATCCTTCCAATAAATACAGAAAAATTCAAGGCAGCTGATTATCTATAGAAGCACTACATCTGCTCAAGAAAATTATATGGAAAAGAAAATATTAAGCATGGGAATCTATATCTCATTATTCCATGCCCACCTTTATAATACAACTTGGTTATAAACAAGCACAGTTTCTGTGTACTGGGGGGAAGAAAAAAGTTTCCAGCCTGAAAAGACGTTTCAAGTGCAAAGTTGAGACTCTCTATCCGAATGTCGAGCAGTCTAGAGAGACATCAGGTAACAAATGCTTTCCAGCCATTTGATCTTTTAAGCAGTCCTCTGGCTCAGGACCCTTTAGACCGCAATACTGCATAACTAAGTATTGCTCACATGGTAGTTCCAGGACAAAATATATGTGTCTTCTGTCATTAACCTCCTATTGAAATCACAGTGGTACCCACATTATCTCTTATCCTGTCCTTATTGCCTTCTATCCACCTTCTGCTCAGTGAGAGGCTATAAAACAAGACTAATTTTCAGATATTGTTCACACATTTAAATAAATACTCTTGCTCAACATTCTTCTTCAAGTTGATCATTCAGTTCAAAGGACAAACCAAGCAGTAACTAGTCTCCTAGTCTCCAAGTAAATTATGATGCTTTGGGTCTAGCTCTCTATAGGATAATTTTAACCATACCCTCTGGGTAAAGACTATTTACTTGACACCTTTTTTTTTTTTTAATTCCAGTTATAGAGTTGGATGTTATATTGCACCTTACAAAGTAATACTGACCCATAAACCCCTTTTATTTTGGCTCAGTGTATCTCTCTTGAAATAGTTTGGGATACTGAGCTAGGCAGACTTGAACTGGGAAGACAGTAAATTCAAAAGAGGCAGTACAATTGGTACCAGCTTGCAAAATAGCACCATCGAATGCATAACACAAAGAAAAGAGTACCTTTGCATTCACTCAACAGAGGACAAGGTAGCTCAGACATCATCTCTGTAACATAACCCCAAGGCCATGGCCTAAGGCAACTGCAAAACGTTCACACAAGGGCCTGAGGAGGCTGCCAATGAGGCAGATGCTCCTCATGCAGGAGCATGTTATTTCTGGAGCTTGTGATCAAACCAAGGAAAGGAATAAAATTGGAAACATAAAACAGTGGATGGAAAATTACAACTTCATTATCCTATGGTTATGGAATAAAAAAAAAAAATCAACATTTGAGAAAACAAAAATTTTAAAGTTTTTCTTTTTTAATCCTGGCAATATAAATTTTAAAATCAAAGTATATATATATTTTATTCCAAACCTTTGGTGTATAACTTCTTCATTAAGGCATGTGTACCTTCACTACAGTGTAAGCTTTTTGAGAAGAGAGTAACACCGATAAATTATGTTGTAAACTTATTTGCTTTGGGAAGAATAAGCCCCATAGATGATATGTGATAACAGTGAACACTTTTAATGGACTGTTACCATTATCCTGAATATAAATGCTTGGATTAGTTACCTCTGTATGTTACCTACGTGTCTGATAGATTACAAGACCACATATAACCAAAAAGACCACAAATGTACTCCTTTTATGTGAAAGAACGAACTGTACATAGAAGCAGCTATACATTGCTTACTACTTCTAATGTTTTTCAAAGTTGATTTCATCACTTCACTCTCAAATAGAAGTGAAGCCCTTTGTTGGACTCACTGACCACATATTCCCCGTCACTAAGCTAAACAGACCCTGAAAACTATCTATAACTTGTCTATAGGTTAGCTCACCATATATGTTCCTATTTCCTTGTGTCTAACAGACGGTTTTCCCGGTCTCCCCCTGTGTCACTATGTTCTCTCAGAGGATGTCAGAGAGCTCATAACAAATACACAGGTTTCTGCTCTCACCCGCAAGCTTTGTTTATGCCTTACAGATATTCCAAGGAAGCCTTAGAAACAAGCCAGATACAGCTATCTCGGTTCAAGAAAATCTGGCTGCAACAAACCCCTCTTTTCCCATTCATAGTGGGGAAAGGAGTCCAGAGGGGTTGTAGAGGAGCTCCTTAATTCTGGCGGCAATTACTTCCTTCACCGAATCAGCCACTGGCATAACAGCGACTGCAGCAGTACTTCAGGGACTCTTCCCCACGAAACTCCATTCTCCCAAACATCCCAAGCGAAAGCTCCACCCTATCCTGCAACACCTTAAGTTATTATTGATTCTAGAGCTCAAGAACTGAATTTATAAAAATAGTTTGATAGTCTTATTAAGCAAGCTAAAGCTTGACTGGGATCGGTACCTCACAGAATAACTTGTGGCACTAAGTTTTACAAAGTTACCATTCCAACTCAAAATCTTGCTAAAAGGGAAAAATCAGATTTATTTACCAAGCACAGTTTTCCCTCCCTGCAGGTGGGCTGGCATTCATGATTCTTTCATTCTTCATTAATACTCTTTTATGTATACTGCAGCATTATTTTGCCCCTGGCAGAGATTAGTTGCCAGGATTACTTTTTTTTCTCCCCTTTTCAAAATACTGGATCCTTCTAGTTCTCAGGTTTCCCTGGGAATGTTCTTGTAGTAAAGCACTGCTTAGCAGGAGGGATAAAGCAGGCAAAGAATTTAAGGGGAAATGCTGACAACGGGAAATAGAAATCAATTTTATAATCTACACGTATTAGCAACCCTGTTGCCTGCTCAGTACTCCAGGAACACACAGGATTTGGCAGCTCCCGGCAGGTGCCTGAGTGCACAGCCTGCTCCTGTGCCCGCGTTTGCAGCTATTCATAGCATGAGGAGAGACACAGAAAAACTGCAGCTTGAATGAATATCTAGTTCACCAAGCCTCATTCCTCTTTTTTATCTGAACCAATTCCTAGCAGTGCCTCAAGACAACAAACTGCCAAATTTCTATAGCATGAGCCATTTTACACAGTTTTCTAATTTAAATTACATTGAAATTTAATTTAAATTACATTGAAGGGTAAGATACACTATAAAAATCAGAGAGGAAAAGCTATATATTAATCTTTTGTGGCTAATGAGCGAGCATGATAAACTCCTACATAAGTACATGCACAGACTACAACTGAAAATTAAGTGTTAACTGTGCATATGTACCTGATTCTTTAATTTTCAAACATGCAATAATTGGCAAGTATCTACAAATACACTGATGGTGATACTCAGGTATGTTCTTACTGTCATAGTGAAAGAAAGGTTTTAATGAAATAAATGCCAAGATGATTTCTTGGATGACTGCTTACACTAGACTTTGATCTCTTGTTTATACTTGCTTAATATCCATAAATTATGGCATATGTTTCAGGAGCATGTAATTACACTTGTCATTCCGGGTATTAGATTTACAAGTACTGCAGACAAAATATGCAGTGATAGATGGCCAGTTCAGACATCATTTACTGCAAGTTAAATCACTTTCCCAAAAACACATGTAGCCCTGTAAAATGATCAAAGATGTATGGAGCTACTATTGCCGCTATTTTTGGTTTTGTGTGTGCTTACGTGAATTTTACTAACTTTGATTTTCTGCTTGCACCTACTTGATAATCCTTTACTTAACATTACATTAAATGCCGTTTAGCCTTACTAAGACAAATCCATAACTGCATTTTGTGATTTGTAGTATTACTACCAAGGTTTGTTTGCTTCTTTTCTGTAATCAGTTTACAAATCACTGGAATGATTATCAGCCTCATCAAAACGCTGCACTGGTCTGCGTGGTGTGGAAAGCAAATACCTATTTAATTTCTGTTCATGGCCATCAATAGATAATTCTTAATTTATAACCTTCCAGAATACTTTCCAGCAGCAACCAAAGGCAGAGGAAATCTTCACATACTATTTGACACTAATTTTCCATGGGTTACTTTATGGTCTTAAACTCCAGACGTTGTCGTTGATAATCAGTGAAAATTGAGCCTATGCCCCTAATAGAATACTCGGCCCAAAATACTAAGAACAACATCCTGAAAATCCAGTGCTAAGCTGCTAGAAGCTTTTCTGACACAAAGGACAATCTGACATTGTAGGCAGGGTGGGTGATTTTTAACTTGAGGGCTTAAGGTAGGCTGCTCCAGCCCATCAAAGAATACATATGCTTATTTTTGTAAACCAAAACAATACCCATATTTGACATATTGCTGTATAAAACTTGTTGCTAACAGTAGCAAATGCACAAGCTGATCTGGGGCCTAGGACAACTCCACTTCTCCAAAAGTACAGCCGCCCAAGTCATGGCATCGCGTTTCCCATTTTCCCAGGAGCTCCTGGGCCCTGCCCAGGGTGGCAGCTGAGGCTGCAGAGCGCTGCCTGGCTACAGGTTGCAAACTCCTATCTTCATTTTCTGGTCTCCTTGGCATGCAGTTCAGTGCAAGGAGAATTCAGTTCTGATGAAGTGAGAATAAATATGTATATATTTTTAACAATGTTTTCCTTAATATTTTCAAAGCAAGCTTTTAGTAAAATCAGTGACATTCATGTACATGGACATCTAACTCTGTTACTCACATTTCTCAGTCACTAGATCTGAAAAGTATCCTAATTAAAGTCATAACTACTGCATTCTTTCATTCTGACTGAATTGAAATTGTTGGCTTTATGCTCTGTCCTTGAATCCTCTGGCTCTCCTTGCATCCTGAGCCTTCAGTTCAGAAATGTCACAGATGTAAGCTGTTTAAAGAGACATGTTAAGATCTGCGAAAAAGAAAAAAAAAAAAAAAAAGTTTGCACAGTCCAATTATTTTGCTTTATTTGTCCATTTGGCATTACTTTTATGGTTCATTTGGTCTCTGTTTTAATATTCTAATGGTCTTTATGGGGAGATGCCTGGAGCAATAGTGCAGATACGAGCTACAAAGTAAAATGTAACATTATTTATTATTGTGATATCAGTTTGCCTAAAGAACTACAGTATCCACAATATTTACAATATCCTGAGGAAAGAAGGAATGGCAGATATCACTTTCAATAGCTGCTATGTGAATGTCCTCTAAATTTCTATATTTGGAAAAAAAAAATCCCTATAGGCCTTATAGAGCTGTATTTGTGAAAATAAAAGTAAATACAGACCTGTATGTCAACAACATGCAGAATTTATATTTTATGAGTGTGTGTGAATGGGACAGTTCAGGGCAAGGCTTCTGGACTGAAAAGAGCTCAGCTCTACAGACTCTCTGAAAGCAAAACGTTCATTATATTATAGCAGTGGTCAGTTAGAAATTTTTAGTCTTAGGACATCACTAGGTCTTCTTCCATGCCGATGAACACAGGTACTCCCATGAGTCTGTTCACATCTGTCTCAAATTATGTCGCTGAAGATTAGGAAAAAGAATTGTGTGTTTGTGCTTTGGCCAAGCCTTTCAAACTTGATTCTAAAAAGAAAAGCTCTGGAATCCATATTTAACATCTAAGTGACTGGTGTCATATTCAAATGTGCTTTACTGTTAGATCACCCTCCGGCACTCACCTCAGCTTCCTTAAAGGCTTTTTACTGGTTTTGGTCGCTGTCATCACCATCATCTGTCATATTTTTGTCAATTTATCCTCACAATGCACCAGCATGTTCCAATAGGAGTAATGAGTCCATAGTAGCTGCCTGTATTATATTTAATAGCCTAGTGGTTAGAGTACTCAGCTGGGAACAGCTAACCATTGAGTTATAGAGTTTTGGGACATGAAACTCTCTCCTGCTGAAGCTGTTCATGTTTTCATAAACAATTAAACTTCCATTGGACTCATCTGAGAGTAATTCACTCTGTAGGCCAGCATTCAACAAGGAGCAGCGATAGGTAAGTTCAAATCATTGCTCCAATGAATATTTAATGAATTCTAGCATAGACGAAATGAAATGTTCCCATTGTGAAAGCATATCAGCAGTGAATAGGCAGCATCTGGCAAGAGCGACGTTAACTTGTGTACAGCTGTTCAGAAGGAGGAAAGCGGGAAGTAGTTTTCAAAGAAGCAGATGCACAATTACAGGCCTGTTTTGACAAGAGTTCAGAGACGAGACCTCTCCAGGGAAGCTTCCGCACACAGAAGTCTTGCACGATAAGGCCTTTAGGGGCGAGAAAAAGTCATGAGACTGGGAATGTGGGAAAGCTAAATTATATAGAGTGCCCCAGTCTCCAAGCAGGAGTGACGTGAGGTGTTCTCATTCTTTGTGGATGGTATAAAATATTTATATCTGTTTTGGTGGGGCCTGGAATTGAGCTGTTCCATCTCCTAAAAAGTATTGCACTTCCTGGTCTGAATTCAAAAGGAAGGATTTGACCAGGATCCTTGTGTGTTATGGGCAAATTCTCCAAACAGTAAAATGAGCAGGACCACTGCCATTTAATGAATGACATCCAAGACTGGTATTTCAAACCTACATTTTTTCTTTTTTTTTAATTATAAAATATTCCAAATAGAAATCAAGTATTTTGTTCCATGCGGAATAGATATCATTTAACACTGAACAAAACATTTTGGAGAGCTTTGCTTACCAAAATATAAAGCAACCAAATAGAAAAAAAAAAAAAAAAAAAAAAAACACCTCTCAAATCCCCAATTCAACATAATCAGTTTGGTTCAGATTAAAATGAATGTTTATTTTTCCATTCAGCTGTCAAACTGACTAATTACTTGCATATCCCTGCTTATCTTATTGCATTCATGCTTTTTGGTATATTAAAAACAACAGAAATGGAGAAAATTTTAAAATACGAATTACCTTTTCTAAAAGGTATGAAAGACACTTTTAGCTATTGACCCACTCCATGACAAATAGACTAGGCAGTCATTTGCCTTCCAGGTGCCAGACTCTGCACCATTCACAGGGGCTCTTATCCAAGGTTTCCATAAGCAAACAAAATGTTAAGAAATTCATCTTTAAAATAAAATAAAATAAAGCTCCTGTGTTACTAGATATAAACTGGAATAACTGCCAGCTATCTACTCTTTTCAAATCTGATATGACTGGCATTTTTCTCAAATATTTGAAAATAAAAAATCCACTCATTTGGATAGATCATACAGTTTCACACACTTGTCTTAATTTTCTTCCATTATATACTACTCAATATCATGCTTTCCTCTAATAATGGCAGACGTGTTTTCCCAATCACTCTAATATAGATTGTAGAGATAAGATTTAACAATTTCATCCTTACTGGGCAATAATGCAAGGATTTTTTCCTGAATTTTGGGATCTCTCTCTTCTGACTGTCAAAGTTTCCTAAGGGGAATGTACGGCTTCTAATTGCAGGTCAGGCAGGTTTCATATCTTGCTCCAATGACTGAAGACTTGCACACTTAAATCATACAATGAGTTAGATAATCCCCTTTCATAGCAAAACCCAGAGGAGGGGACTATATAAGAGGATACAAGGAATCCCTCATTAAGAACTAGCTATCTGAGGTACTTATGTGCCCCCACCCCTCACTCCTATATCTGATTAGCCAGAAGCCTTTATGTTCACAAATCTCCGTGAGGCATAGGAGTGCTCTAACCTACATCCTACATAAGAGAAGCAGAGGCAAGGTGACCCCAGGCGTCAGTCCTCCAGAGTTATCAGGGCACCCAGAGCATCAACAAAGCATCAACAGAGTTAGAGGATTTGGGGCTATGTGCCTTGCCCAAGGTCAAAGAGACGAGCTGTGGCGAAGCAAGACAAATCAGGTAAGGCTTCAGTGGTCACTAGCACAAAACCAAGACAGTCTGTCGCACTCGGACAGACCTGTGCAGCCTGCTGCGGAGCTGAGTGATAGTCTGACCCAGCCCCCAAAATCTCTGTCCTTCCCTTACAAGCTTGTGACATCCTGGTCTCGTTCATTCTCTCCTGCACAGCAGAAATAATGTTATTTAATCGTTATGCAAAGAGGCAATAAAGTAAGTGGAACTCTAACTACGAATTTCGTATCTTCAGTCCCGAAGCACAAGTCCTTTGCTATGCAGCCTAAAAATAGAAATGAGGAGAAAGAGGAAAAAAAAAAAAAAAAAAAAAGCAAAGAAAAACTTAAGCTTTGATATTTGGCAGGAATGGCAGGAAATCATACCTTGAGTCACAGGGCATTCTTAGCATCTGTTCCAAGTTTTTCACACTCCAGCATAAAGCACAGTTATCCATGCTTCCATACTCCAGCCCCAGACACTAGCTCTAGTGCTATTCTTCTCTCTCTGCAATACATCTTGTCTCAAATAGCTTACATACCCAGTTTCCAAAATGTTGTTCAGGTGTTACTGGAGATGGCATACAGCTTGCAGACGATAAGTTTTTTTGCCTTTCAGAAGATATTTGGTAAAATGCTTCCCAGTAGACTGAAACAACAGCTTTGACTGCATTTAGGTTTTACAACCGAAATTGTTTGTAACATGCAGAAAGAAAGAGACACTAGTTAATAAGATAAATGTTTACAGTTAAATTTTCAAAGGGCGTCATCAAGTCCCATCCAACAAAAAAGACACAAATAGACTTTTTTTTTTTTTCTCTCATATTTCATGCTTTCTAATAGCTTTTACTTTCATTAGAAAACACTTCGGTTCTGCCTGAACCGAGCACAAAGAAAACCAGCCCTTTAATCCTCAGGACAATGCATATTGTCTTCACAGTTTGGCAAGTAAATATAGCAGCTGGCAACTTTTAAATCCTGTGCTTTGTTATGTAAAGGATTGCAAACAGAACCATCAAAGTTAGGAGCGAAGAATCCTGGCTGCTTTACCTACGTGATTTTCCTGCTGATACTACAATGTATAATTTTATGCTTTTGTCCAATCTAATTTTCAGAAAGCTAGGAAATAGGAAATTCAGCATTTCTGCCGTCCTAAATAACTGGAGTAATCTTTAGACAATATACAACAGGGTGCTTCCTGGGAATATTTTTACAATAGTTGACCTAAGTTTTCCCTCCCGTAACAACATCCTAGTCATACATATCTGCAACCTACTAATTCCTCTTTTTAAATAGAATTTGAGCTGTTAACATCATGAAGTAATAATTGAGGACCCACAGTTTCTTTTGTTATCCGTCTTTCAAACTTCTTTTTGGATAGGAAGCCTACTGACAGTAATAGCACAGTGATGCAATGTTGCATGGACAGACAATATCTGAGCTAATATTCATTATTTCCTCCTGGGTAAGTGGAGTTCTACAGTTTTGCAGTTCACGAGCTACCCTGGAATTCCTTGCTTTCCCAGGGATTATTCTTCCTTTAAGACAGTCTAAGTGGCACAAAAATCAGAGTCCATTTCCCATTGGAGTATCAGAATTCAACAAACAGGCTCTACCTAGCTGGCCACAGAGGAGTGTAGTCACTTACTCTATCTCTCTGCTCTTCTCCTGAGCTTTGGCGCAAGCCAGTTATCCCAATCAGAGAACAAGTCTGGCCCCTGCAGCAAGCCCTCTGTAGTCACGATATTCCCAGACCTTGGCACTTTCCATTCTGTTCAAGACACCAGCACTGACAGCCCATTTGTCTCTTCCTGCAGTACATGTTTTTGTGTTGCAGACAGCACAGTGATGAGCATAGTTTGAATCCCCAGCGCTTTTTATGTTGTTCCTAATGATAAATGAGTTCCTGGTTTCAGATTACTAAAATACATTCTCTTTTCTCTTGGAGTTCTCTTGAAAGCTTGCTTGGTTACATAGCCATGTATGAATGTATATTCATACAATAACATGTGCAAAAGCACACACCCAGCCATTAGATATCTTCTCCTTCCTACTCTAGTCTATGTGTCTTGTCTTCCGTATCAGTGCCTTTCAACATCTTTAGCCTATGTTTCACTTCACTTAATTAACGCATCATCTGAATAGGCAAGTCTTGAGATTTACTGTGATTTCATTTGCTGTTCATAACACAGCTTTCTAGATTGATGAGTCCTTGTGTAAGGGACATCCTTCAGGAAAGCTGGTTCTTCTGGATGAGTGTACTATAGATAAAAAAAAAAATGCTCATGGCACAGAAAAAAAAAAAAAAACAATCTTTTCTTTAGTTCACCCAACCTTTTCTTTAGCTCTTCTCTTGGGATTCCTTTTAGAACTGTCAGGCCTTGAAAACTATTGTGGGACACACAGCCTTTTTGATAAGTTTAACTAACGGACAGCCTCAGATAACTTTTCACTAAGACTTTACTTTCAAAGGACCTTACAAAAAGTAAGCAAAGAAAAATTATCTGAATAACAAACACTATGAGAGTGTTAGTATGTTGTTATACTGTAAAGCAGTGAAGTTGATGGACAAAATTTTATCCAAGGTCTAAGTTTGTAAAGTCATTTTAAATGTGACAGAGCCATTGTCAGGGTCAAAATCCAGTGCAAATTGTTAGGAGATTTTTATGGAACGTTATCCAAAGTAAACGATTGTGCTTTTGCTCCTTGCAGCTTTATAGAAGAGCCATGTACATATATGTGTATCAGATAAGAAAGCATAAAGACCCTGATTCTGCCTTCACAAATACTGAAGCTAAACAACTAAAGGTTGCAAGCAGCTTCTGTGAAAAAAATATAAGGCAAAACATGAACAACTCAGACAAAACTCTTTTGCTTCTAACCCACAGTCCCAAACTCTAAGAGAAATGCAATAGAAAAAGAGCTCTTGTCCTTTTGCCCTATTGCACTCTTGCTATTGCGCTATTGACAATAATTAATTTCAGGGAAGCATTATAGCCGGATATTTATTGCAGGTCACAGACAAGAAGTCCCAGAATGAGGTTAGAATGAGAACCTCTTGTCCATTGAGTCTTCCATTTCTCAACAAGCATTTCCCTGATCTGCTCTTATCTCCAGATGGGTTACCCTACAGATAAGTGCCTCACACTAGACACCCGAATTCCAGTTCTTTCTTGATCTGCAGAACCTCACGACTCAGGAAGCTGAGACCTAGACAGAGTTTTGACTATTCAGCATATGTGAGACTTTGGATGAAGAATATGGAATGAAATATTCCCTTGAAAAAGCAGGGGAACCCTGGTCATAAAATAAATTTTCCAAAGAAAAGAAACAGAGAGAGAGAAACAGAGGGGACTGTTCATAAGTTCTGTAAAAAAAACAAAAAATAGAAAAAAAAAAAAAGAGAGAGATAGAGAGAGAAAAAAGAGAAAGTGTAACAAAGAATGGAAGAGAAAAGGAAATAAAGAAATTAAGAAAATGCCACCATGCATGCAGTTGATCAAAATCTCTCAAATCTGTATAGAGCCACCTACAACTCCATGGAAGGTTTCCAAAATCTGCCCAAAGCCTTTCAATAAGAAGTTCTGTCTGAAGAAAGAGCAATGGATAAGCCCATTCTCTTTTTGAACATTGAAAGATGCATTCACTCTCATAGACCTGATTCAGTCCCTCTCTGAAAGAATTTTACTCTCTCTATTGAGGACACAGGCAGCCAAGGGCAAAGAGCCTCCTAATTTAAGGCCTCACTTAAATGCTTAATTGTTCTGTCAGAAGAATAGGGGACATAATATCTTGCTTTTCTGATCTTGCAGCATATGTAGATCCCAGCCCAGAGGAGCATTTTGCTTTTGGCTATTTAATTCATTCAAGTGGAATTAGTGTCCTTCAGTCAGACTTTTTTTTGGATGACTGTTTTTCTCTGCTAAATTCTAGCAAACAAAAGGATATATACATTTAAGTACTGTAAACTAGTTTAATCCTAAAAGCACAATGTGCTTTAGGGAAAATGATGAGGATAGAACTACACAAACCACAAAACCTACCAGTTGGCAGTAACACACGGTGGTGCCCGGTTTCTGATGACAGTCAGAATGCAAGTCTAATAATATTGCACAGCTGTCACTCTACTGAAATAAATATCTGTCAGGAAAAAAAAAATCTGAATTTAGTTCTCATTGTGGGTAATAAAACTAATGGGATTGTACTAAAACACTGAAACAGCATCGGTGACTCCTGAAGTGCTTGACTCCCCTTCCGTATTAACACAGGAGCAGTGGAGCTCTGCCCTGAGAAATCAGCAGCAGTTTCTGCCCTCAGAAATTAAAATAATCCCACACCACATTCCTGAATGCAGGTGCCTGTACTGCTTAAATAGCTCAGATATGACCCATGCCAGGAGACTCCCAAACAATTTCCATTGTGCTTCAGAAGTCAACATGAGTCGAGGATCACTCATTCCCATTGGTTTCCATGCAAGTCCACTTGGGGGGAAAATTAGAAGAATTTATAGTATGAATGTAGATTGTTCATGTCAGCTCGCTTCAGTGTTAATACTGTGTCAGGTACATTTTGCCAGGAAAAAGGCAAAGAGACTCTCCTGTTCATGAAAGGTCTTTTAAAAATTTCATACAGAATTTGTGTCTCTGTGAAGAAGTCAGCCCCTACTGAACAACTAGACTCTTCTCTTTAGCCTTTTGGCCTTGCTATTTGTGGAGTTATAACTGATAACTATATTAATACAGGTATTATTTAGAAAATAACTCAGTGGACTTTTGACATACACAGGGAACCTTAATACAGTCTATAAGAATTCAGCTAAATTTCAGCCATAAAAGGGCGAAATAAAAGAGGAAATCTTTCCACATTCTTTTCATTCAAGGAGGTAAACATGTACATACGTATGTGTGTGTTTATATGTGTGTGCAAATGTATGTGTATATGTATATTTATATATATACACACCCAGCTGCCCTGGAGGAAATAAAAGGAAAATTAGACCATTGGTCTCATTGCAAGGTGCTCACATACTGTGGTTCTGCAATGACATAAAAAAAATCAACATTTTAGACAGTTTCGGCTTGCCTACAAAAACAGAAGAGACATCCCAAACCATTTAACAAACATTAATCAAGCTTCCAATTATTTCTGTGAAATAGTTAAGTATAATCAAATCAAAATGACAAAAGAGAAGTACAGAAAGGTCAAAAGATCTTTTTAAAGCCTCACTGCAAACCAATGACAAACATGGGAAAATAACAGAGAAAATCAGATTGCCATTTTGCTCTAACCACTAGTTATAACTGCATCCACGAATGAGAGAAGCCTAAGAAATATTAGATCTTTAGAGGAATATTTAAGGAGCTAATATACTGTAAAATACTAAATGAATGCATCAAGTTGCTTTTGTACTCCCTTGCCTCAAGCAGCTTAGCACAAATAAAATTTGATGCTAATCAGTCCTAGCAGTTTTCACAGAATCTGGAAACCTATTATTTCCTCTGGCTTCAGCTAAAAAAAATTCCCAGCTATTTCATTGTTGATACTGGTAAAGTGCCTGTTGACACATCATTTTATCCTTGGTGTTGACCTGGCATTTTTCTATCTTGACTCTGACACTTTTAACTGGCATTGAAAGAAAAATCATGACTAAATTATATGTTTTTTACATAACCAAGTAACTTCTTGGATATATGAACAGATATGGATGCAGCTTCTAGCTAACAGAGTTGAATTATGGAAAAAAAAAGGAAAGGGGGAGAGAGACAGAAAAAAAATATCAAATGATTATAATGGTATTTTCCAGCCAATAACAAGAAAATATGCTCAGGCACTAAACAGATTTTTGCTTGCAATAAGATACAAAAAAAAAAAAAAAAAAATTAAATGGGATACATTGGCAATGCCTTCCTTTTATAATTAAAAATGATTCAAAAAGTGAAAATATTATCTAGAACAAAAGTAAAACAAATCTGTTCATCTTAAGAGCTGATTTCAAAATGTTTCAGTCTTCGTCTCCCTACTAACAACAATTTTTCTTCACGCTTAACACAAGATTTTCCACATATGTTTTAAACACAGAAAAAAAATCATATCCTATTTCAAATTTCAAATGCTATGCTGCAGGAGATGTTATTGACAAATGTAGTGTGACACTGTGAACAGAAAATTGATATATTTTAGTCATTGCAGCACACTTTGTATTAATGTATGCCAATATGCTAGGTAAAACTCTTGAGCCTGTTCTTTATTTCTTTCAAAGTTAAAGGTAAAATTCTCCCTGTTATGGAAAGGCCCTGCAGTCAGATATGGGAAAGGCTGACTCCAGCAGCACTCTGGAGCCTCTCAAGTCAGTAAGGCTCACAAAGTGCAAAAATTTCCATACATATGGATCGGGATCCGTACAGAGTTCAGGTTGCCACCTGCAAGCATATATATGTGCTCTCAAAAGGTAAGTAGTAAAATGTAAAAGTATTATTCAGAAAGTATATCCTTCAATCATGAGAAAAAACAGTAACGACACAACTGAGTAGAAAGCCCCGCATTTATGATGCTCAATCAGGATAGGCTCAGTACATTCATAATCCCTCTGCTCCCCTCTTTTGTTTCTGGGAGCGTCTCTGATGTTCTTTGAAGATCTGGAATGCATCCCGGTAACAGAGCCCTGTGCCAGCTAAAGGTGAAAAGACCTGCCACTGAACCCAAAAAAAGCATCATCCAGCTACTGCCCTGCTGGCTGCCAGCTGAAGGTATCCATTAAAAACAAGGCAAGGCGAATATGGAATCAAAGCAAATAGACCAAGTGCTTGGGGGACCAATATATTCACTTCTACATTTGCTTAAAGAGACTGTTCTTTGCATTTGAGACGGTTGCACATGGAGTCAAAAAAGAAACTTCAGAATGTCATTCATACTATGTGCTTCTGAAAAGGTAAATGCATATGAAATGCATAAAGCAAAAGTACACAAAGTACATAGTCTAGAGAAGGGAAAGGAAGAGAGGGAAAGACAAAATTGTGAAGGAATTTTTTGGCTTTATATGCACATGTATTTATATATTTGTATATTTATTTATTGAATACATAATCTGTTGTATATATTTCATACATATTATATGTATATTTTTATATATGTATATATATAAAAGCTTAACATCACAGTGCACCGAGCATATTGTCCACCCATCTTGATTCGCATGCAAGCTATCGTCCCTAGGCTGCTCCCAGTGTGACACTGGCTAGAAGATGTGTGAAGGTGACAGATGGAGTGTACCAAGGAGTTCAGGAATAACATGAGGTTTTTAGATGGGAGGAAACAAGCATTAAAAAAAAATGTCTCACTCTGTTCCAGCAGACTTTAACCATTAAATAGGGTTAGTCAGACATTTTAATAAGTTCCTTCCTTGAATAGAAGGAATGCAGTATATTAAGAGCTGCAGAGTCTCTTGTTTCCCCTAAGCTGAGTTTGAAGGACTGAGAACAGCCCAAGTACTTACAGGTTTCACACAAAGACACTAAAAGGCATCACTGGACCCTACATTTGTGCCATACTGGGACCCAAAATTTTACAAAGACAAAGCCAGAGAAAGGGGTGAATGCAAGAAATTTCTCCTGAATAATCCAGTCAAAAGAGGCATTCCCTCTTGGCTACTGACTGTTGGCCAATAGGGACATCTGGACCCTGACTCAATCTACAAAGCAAACAGGAGGCAGCCTGGCAGCCAATCTTCCAGACTGGAAAAAGCACAGACCTAACCCTCCATTAAGCAGAAGAAAGAATAGTTCCTCATTCACCAGAAGAACAGAAATAAGTGCGTCCAAACTTGTCTACCCTATTTCTACAGTAACTTCCTATAGGAAATACTAGAAGAATATCAGACTGCCCTTTCCCCTTCACTCAGAGCACTGCATTTTAGCTCTGGCCCTGCCCAAACTGCATTGCTGGTCTTGTGCTTCACCAGGTCTGACCTTCCCTTGCTGACTTGCCTTCCTAGCTGGCCTCAGACCTGTGCATCCCTAAGTCTTGGCTGGCAATCACTGGCCTGCCGGCTGAGCCTGGCTACCATGCCCAAAACTGCTTCGTCCTTCTCATCTGGGTGCTATGAGACTATGTCCCCAGTGGTGAGACCAGTGCCCTGCCTCGCTGCCACCCCCTGCTCCTGGCTTAATTTCCCTTGTGGACCAGCCCACCCTTGAGGTGCTCTGGTAAAAACAGCTTCATAAAATGACACACCAGCAGCTTCAGCTGGTGACAATCTGTCCTGAGATCCAAGCAGAACTACTTAAGCAAGTATTTATTGTGCTAATATCTTGCACCTTATTTTTTTTTTTTTTTTTTTGGCCTCTGAAGGTCTTTTCTTTATTCCATTATATTTGCAGCAAGATTGCCTCCAAGTTCTGAAAGCTTAATAAACACACCGCGCAATATTCTTTTCATCAAATATCAGACTAATATAAGCAACCTCTTTATTATCATATGTCAAAGAATAACCAGTCCACAAGCTAATTCCTTGAACAATTCATCGCTGTTTGCAAAGTGCCTCTGAAAGGTCTGAAACCATCAACAGGTGAAATTTAGGCTATCCAAATTTGCCCCTTTATGACTTGCAGCTACTAAAGGCAGAAAGTTACCTGTTAAGTGGTTCTACTTAGACATGCGCAAAAAAAAACTAAAAATAAAAATAATAATAAAAAAAAGCCTATAGATCAAGAGCATTTTCTGTGGTACTCTCTTCCCCCCTTCTCATGAAAACAGACTTAGATATTAGGAAACCAAGAATATCAATCAGTTTATGCTATCCAGCAGATCATCAGATAGGGCTATTGACCAACGTGTTTTACATTGTAGAATCGATAAGAGAAAGAAAAAAAAATGGAAGAGAAAAAGAAAAATAGCATCATAAAAATACCAGCTGCTGAGCATAATATTTCTCAGACTGTTTTTTTAATATGTAATCACATTGAGTGACATAATGTATTTCTCACAATTTCATCACAGATTAAAATTTCATTAGATAACAATGTTGTCAAGAAATATGCAGTCCTGACATTTAGGAACTTCAGTGAAGCTATTAAAGCAATACTGAATTTCAAATTACAGGGTCAGCTTGATGAATAGAATCGTTAGCCATATGGATGAATTGTGTTCATCCTGATAATAAAGGGAATAGGTGTTTGCATGATGGTTATCATCAGCACTAATTAAATTACAGGTGTTTATACCAGCTGAGTGCCCAGCCTGGACATATACTCAGGATCAGTAAACACTGATTCCATCCTAGGAACTTCTGTGAGCGTGTACCATGGTCCTGGTCCTCCGTCACACAGCCCTGTGGGGCTCTCATTTGAGAACCTCAGCCCATGTCTTCTTTGGTGAGTCCCACCCAGATTATACTTCTATGGTTCTGTCAGATGATCCTTTATTTCCTACTGTGCTTGCTTATAGCCATTGCGCACAGTTTCTATAGTGCTGCTGAAATGGGGCCATCCATAAGCGTTCACGAATGCAAAGAATCCCCTAGGGGTAATAAAGCTACTCCTGAGAGAAGGTGTAAAAACAAACTTCATATGCTGGTCCAATATGAGCTATTAAAGGGCATCATTTGTCTTTTTTTTTACATTATTAAGAATATTTGTGCAGGATCTATAATTAAAACTAAAAGAGATGTCTCCTCATTTTGCCAGCAGCTGTGTTGCATCAATTAAATGGGTAAATAAGATCTTTCCCCAGAGGGGATATCACGTGGCCCTCTATTGATTAAGACTGCAGTAGAAAGTTATTTGCAATCTTATTGCATAATGGAAATCAGGAGGTAGCTGTCATGGTTTCAGAAGACAAATTGCTGGTATCTTAGACAATTCATAGGCCTCTTTCCTTCTTGCTGCTCTTAATTCACAGTTAATGCATGCCTTATGGGGCTTAGTTTCTTAAATCAGTCTACTACACTGTATTCAACTCAAAGCTGGAAGTGGTATTCTATGTGATTCTGCACTATGATGGGCATTAAAGTGACCATTCCATCTATCACTACTTAGAGCTATGCATTATTTAATAGAGTAACACAGCTTTGAAAAAGGATGTTAAATTAAAAATAGATGTGTCCTGAAGCATGCATGGTTACTCCCAAGAAGGACAGCCCTCCCTTTCTCCCCTCGCTGTGGCTCCAACAGCACTCTCCATACTCAATATTCCTAAATCTCAGCTTAGTTTTGTGTACTTGACCTTTGCAAGCAAAGCACATGGCTCGTCCAAGTCCACAACTCTCAGACGTGTGCAGCAAATGTGTGCAGTAATTGTGGCCAATGCAGCTGTAGCAAACATCTCACCACAGCCCAGCAAACACTTCATTCCTGTACTGAATTATAAGCCATGATTATGGCCTGCATATCAGAGAGAACCAGAAGGAAGGACAGACAGTATGAATGAACAAAATACTCTTTTCCAGATTGAGAAATCTTCCAAAAGGACAATCTTTTCTTGCTTCTGTGCAATCTCTCAGGCACAACAGTTGGGCAAGTGCAACCGTTTTCAAAATACGTAACAGCAATACTTAAGAGTATCAGAATCCTCTTCACTAAAGACAAAGAAATGGCCTTTTACATGACTTTCAGTGATTATGAGATTACAAGGACATAAGGGAAGATTTTTGAATGGAAGGGGCCATTCTATAACAGTAGGCAATAGGACAGTAATAAATTCAAATGAAATGTTATAGCCATTCTGTGCATTGAAAAACTGTGCTCACCTTACCACAATCTATTTACCATTGCACAGGATTGAAAATTAAATGTTAGCTGCCTGATCTGTGCCAGGTAAGTTGATTGATTAGAGTGTGTACATCTTTCCATCTAGCCTGGTGAGTTTAAGAGGGGCAGGCTTACTTTTCCAGCATTTATAGGAGCAGAACTTAACAAAGTACATGGAAGGAAATGAACAACATGCCAGTAGAACTACTGTCCAAAAGTAATCTCTCACAAAGTAATAACAAAGTCTGGAAAAAAAATATCACCTTGTGAAAATGATGGAGGAGGTTAAGATTTCAAGGAAATCAAAGATATTTCAGTATACTTCATTTGGCTAGACATGCACATCAATAACACTAGATTATTGCCAGCCTTTCTTCCTACTTAGGGAAATTATCTGTTACTCCTACAATTGGATTTGTATTTAAACCCTCTATTGCATTCTCCTGGAAATGTGTGAAATAAATTTCAACTTAGTCTTGATGAGCATAAACACTTAATATGCAGCAAATTTGAGTAACAAAAAAAAAAAAAAAAAAAAAGCACCCTAAAGAATTGAAACGTGTGCATGTTTTGCTCTGGTTGCTCAGAACTTCAAAAGAGGCATTTGGCACGTTAAACTAGGGCATGCAGTCATTGCTTTTTCTTTTTTTCCTTCAAAAGGGCAAATCAGTCATTTCAAATTTCAGTCCTTCCTTCCTTCCTTCCTTGAAAGTATTAATACACAATCAGCTCATTTTATTCTCCTTAAAATTTAAACAAAGAGTAAAAAATGTTCCTTACCTTAAAAAGCCTTAAAATATTAGCCACCATAATGGACACAGAACTTGCTGCAGCACCTATTACACCTGATATCTTGTCTGGCTTAGTGAAAATAGGTGGGTCACCATTAGCACACTTCACATCTGAACCATCTTTTTCTATCAATGCTTGCACAAACGTTAAAGATTGCTCCAAAGCATAAGTGTCCCTGGAACACGTATCGAGGATCCGGACACCTAAAGTGATGTTGGTTAGAAGATCAGGGTCTTTATTAATCTGATCAATTGCATACAGCATTGCCTCTAGTCTGTGGATCCCTTTCTCCTTCTTGAGCTCCCCACAAGGCACCCCTCTATCCCCTTTTGCATGGACAGGGAACAGTCCTCCCAAAATGATGTCCCCATCCAGTCGGATGGAGTGGGCATATTCCTGGCCATGAGTTCTTTGCATCACGGTGAGTATCCAGTAGAATTTGGCTGTTAACAGGAAGAAACAATGGCAGGAAACTAATCGCTTTCTGTCGCATACCATTTTCTCTGAAGGTGTTGTTGCTATCCAGTATCCAGATTTTCTTCTTGCTAAAGGGTGAAGTTGACCATTTGAAGCTGCACTTTCTGGAGGCTACCATCAGTGCCCAGTAAGTAGTATAGAACCATGCGGCAGGTAGAAAAAATATCTCAGTGGAAGTACATAAAATGTGTTTTACAAAAGATGTCTGCTGATGTTGTGGATTGATCAGCTTTGTGGAGAGGGGGTTTTCAACTGCATTTAATTGATGGTAAAGTGCAAGGTAGTTTCTCTGATCCTGATGCTAGGAGGAGGTCAGTAGCTCATGTCCTTGTATTTTACCCTGCAGCGGAAGTTCTTCTGAAAGAAAGTGAGAAACACTGTTTAGTTCAGCAGTTTTTTATCTGTCACACAATGTATTTACTTTTGAATATGAATTACATTGCCTAGGTTTTCTTTCCACATTCTGCAAGGGAGTAATTCTTGGCCTTCTGTGAATTTGAACACCTGGCTGCACTGTACGACAAGCTGAGAATTGATGATGCCAGCAGAGGAAAAGCAAAATCAAGGTAAATAAACTTAGTTTAATATTCAGAGTCAGACCAGTAACTTGTGTTTATTTTTGTGACATCCAGCATGACATCTAGTAAGAGCTTTCATCCAAAACATGTAGTTTATAAACATATATATATACACGCACACACACACATATTGCTGTATCATTCTATTCCAACTCACAGAACTGCAATTCCACTTACTCTCACTGGCAAGTTCCATTCATGACAGTGGAATAATCAGAATTCCTAAACTTTAACAGGCTCTTGAGGTTTTGCAGGGCAAGAGCATTAAATTCATTTGGATATTAAACTAAAATATATTCTAGATAATTTCAAAAATCTAATTACTTTTAAAAAGTAATTGCTTTATTAAACAAAGAGAGCACAATGTGGTCTGCCAAGAAAAATCCTATATTTACAGTATTCCTTTTCTGACATTTTACTTATTCTGAGATCCAACATTAACAATGTCTCTGTTCTGTGCTTTCATTTGGACCACATAAAATAAGAACAATGCTGTAGCCTCTTTGACATCTGGAAAATCCCAAGAACTTTAATAAGACGAGGATTTCCTCATAGATATCCAGATACCTGACTAACCTTGTCCTAAGTATCGCCATATTACCCCATTGCTCTGGTTTTTGTTTCTAAAGTGAGGTGGATTCATTTATTTCAATATTTAACAAAACTACATATCTGATTAGTTTTTTAGATCTCTGAGGAGGAGAGAGAGAGACTTGATTTCTTCTAATATTAGATATATACACTGTAAGAAACTGCACCTCAGCCAATCTCTCTAGGAATCTGTTGTAGGCTATGGAGAACAAGCATCTTTTTAGGGTCAATTCATCTGACCCTTTTTTTAAAGAAAAGTCTAATTCATGCTGAAAGTAATCACATTGAACAAGTGTCAGCTTCTTGTCATTGCCTATATAGAAAATCTGGACAGGAGGATCATCTGCAGATAAATACTTCATCCCAGGGTGTCTGACTAGTTTTTAGGATACAAATAATCAAATCAGGAAAAAAAAAATGATACACTTAAACTTTTTTTTTTCAAAGACATTTAAAATTATTTTTCACAAGGTTTTCATATATTCTATTTTTCACAAGATTTTCATATGTTCTGTGCTAACAAATGTCAAAATACAGTTTGATAATGCTTTAAACCAATCATCTTGTTCTTAAAGTTATTTGGTTACATCATTTTCCCAAAATGATAATACTAAGTTCACGAAACCTAAGAAGAATTTTTAAATAACGGATATTTGAAGGCCCAAGAAAAATATTCAGAACAGACAGTCTTCTGCTTGTGAAACAGTATCTCACTGTGATCTAGTAACAAAGCAAAGACTCAAAAATGAAACATGTTTAGTTGGCACGAATAAAAGCCTTGCAATTTGGAATAGCAGAGCACAAGAATTTTGGTGTCTCTTAATATTTTGTTTTGCTGGAATTTTACTTAGGGATGAATCTAAATGAAACAAGCTCTGTGCCGCCTTATGTCATATTCCTATCATTCTCCTTCAGCTCCTTCTGAGCACATGGGGAGCACAGACTTCAGTTCCAAGAGCTTATAGTGGCTTTAAAGATGCCAATTCAGAACTTATCATCAGTTACAAATGCAGGAACTTGACTGTCATCACTGGCTCCTCCCGGTGACTTGATCTGATTCCTTAAGATGGTTCTTATGGATGGTTCTATGGCCCACACCATAGAGAAAAGATTGTCTTAGTTATCAGCCAGCCACAGCTGTCATTTATCTTAGTTTCCCTCATAGAAAAACATAGGTCAGAGTTCAAAATAGCAAAGAACAAAAGTTGTATCTACAACTAAAGCATACACAGGTGGGGTTTCCTTTTGGGTTCCATAATAAACTACCAACTCATTAGTCTATGCAATGCTCTATACTACAACCCATACAGGAACCATTTCTTTGAGGCAATAAAAGTTAAGATTGCTCTTATTCAACACTCTGCGGAGACTTAGGGAACAAGATTGCACCATTGAAAATGTGAAAATATTCATGAAGGGAAAAATGCTGCTTTTTCTCTTGCTCAGCTTTGATGCAATTTCTTACAGCCAAAGAATACCCAGAAATTAAAGCAACTGTCGCTCTGTGTATAAGCAAGCAGTGATATATTCAACCATTGAGACCTGAATTCCAAACAAGTTTGAAAAAGTTAAAGTGGGCCCAATAGCTGGAGTCCAACATCTTATCCAGAACAGGTTAAAAGCTAAATGAATTCAGAATAAGCATTTTTCAGTATTTCAGTCCACAAAAGCATTAATTGTTCTGCCTCAGCTTGTATAATTTCCCAAAATAAGTACATGCTTCCATGCTCCCAGTGTCCACCACTTATCTATAAAATGGAAGGAAAAATGTAAAACGCCCTTTTTAAAAATTTAAGACCTTTTAGTCTTTTTTATGTTACCTAAGAAATAAAAGCTATTATGCTCTCTAATTTATTCATGTCACAGTTTTTATATATTAACTGTTACAGAATGTTATAAGCCTCTGTAACTAAGCAGAAAGTGTCTGATCTAGATGAATTCCATTTTTTTTATCAATGAATTTTAGTGAAAAAAGCATGGGCTCCCAGGCTACAAAGTCAGAATGATCTTTCCTCACGTTCAGAGATTTCTTTCAAACAAAAACGCTGTCCTTTCCAAATTGATCATAAAAGTCTGAATTAATGCAAATGCATTCTCAAGCTACAGCTTTCCCACTGTAGCAGCTAGTGCTCACTAGACATATAACTTCAGAGAAGAAATTCACACATTTCCCTGGCACAGGGTCTTACAAGTTCAAGAATTGCAGCACCAAGACGCTCTTCTAGTCACCTTGAAATATATGCCTTTCTTGGTTTAAATTCACTAAAAATACCTTGTACTATCAGAGCATCCTACTATTTTTAAAATAAGGATTTCAGCACATTCTTCCACTTGCTCTGCTGTGAAATAGATTTAATTTTAAACGTAAGGAGATGGGGTGTTGCAAGACAGAAGCCACGGAAAGTTCTCTCTGGATGAACAATTTGCTTCTGAAATTGTTCCCTTCAACAAGCACTGAGCCCTAGAAGTCGGTTGGTACTCAAGGTTTGGTACCTCAGCACAGCACTGTGGGGTTGGACATCTCAACACACACCAAATCCAGTCATGATTCCAGCTACAGACTTACGCTACTGGGAGATGGTCTCATTATGAGAGTTCTTCATGCTAATGAACTCCAAATAATGGGCTGAAAGTGATATATAAATCTTTATTTTGGTAGCAAAACTCCTGAAAGAGCAATCTTCAGTTAACAGTAAACTCATAGGTGAAGTCATAGCAAGATTCAGCACATTCACCTGGAAATATTGTTAAAAAGAATCTTACGATTGCAGACAGCTGCAGGAGAAAATAGCATTCTCTGCACTGCAACCAGGAAAATCTGTTCACTGAACTTCATGGAACATTTTTAATTGAAGTTGCTAGCCAGACACTTTTCTTTTTTAAACATCAGCCAGAATGTCCATGTAACGCAAAACTTGTCTGGTTTCATTGAATGGGGACAAAATAATAGCAACTTCCATTCATAACTTCTGGGGCGAAAAAAAATGCAAAAATGTTTGTATTCTGAATTCTTACTGCTGATATCGTATTTTGGCACTATTGTATAAAGACTGCATCTTGCTAATATTCATTTTAGCATTCTTAAAAGCTGCCTCTTTTTCGTCCACAACATTCAGCGATGAACAAATGGCTGAGTTTGAAGGCGAACAAGTAAATATTGCCACTTGGACACAACTTGATACATACAGAAGATTAATGGGTTTTGCTGACAACAGAAGGGAATCTAGGGAATCTAGAAAACCTTAGGCCTTGACATCGCAACTCCTAACTTGGAGAGGGATTCTTCACTCACATAAGTTGCCGTATCTACCTCAGCTCTTCTGTAATGATCTGCTGTGCCCCTGCAACTGGGCAGCCACCTATACAGAAAAAAACAGGACTTCAAGGCAAGTCACCCTCAGCATCTTGTTTACAGGAACTATTTTGTCCTAGTGTGAAATGTTTCCGCTCAGATTCATCAGCCTCTTTTCAAACATACTGGAGCTCCTGCCTTCACTTTCTACCATCTCCCAAAATATCCGTCTGCCAGACAAGCAACCCTGCTAAAACAGCTCAGATCCTTCAGCAATGGTTAGACTAATAGAAGCTTATGATTTCTCAGTGGGAAACAGCATCAACCCTGCCCTTGCCTGGTCTCAGAGCTGAATAAACCGCATCAATGTAACACCCTTAGAGCTGGTTTCGCCTCTCGTCCGGCAAGTGACCATCAAGCGGCTTCTCCCCGGCCGCCCGGGAGAGCCTTCTCGCTCTTGCTCTGGGTTTTCACTCCGTCCTCTTCCCACGCGGCCGACACAGGCGGCACCGGAGCCGCGGCCGGTGCGCGGAGCGCTGCTGCTGCCGCCGGGGGAGCCCCGCTCCGCGCCCGCGCAGGGGCGGCCAGCGCGCCGCGGTCCTCGCGACCGTCGCCCATCACCGCGGCGTTCCTCCCTCTTAGGGAGCCCCCTATTGTTCCGCGCTCTGGCGAGCTCCTCATTCCTGCCTCCTCCTAGGCTCATCCCTACCCCGGCTGCTGTCTGGCGCTGAGCGGTCTTAGCACAGCCCCAGCCCGGCTCGCCCCGCGGCCGCGCTCCTTGCGCTGAGGAGCCCCAGCGGGTTCGGAGGTACCGGGCTGCCCGCTCCCCGCCCGCGCCCCGCGCACGCCGGCAGCGCATTTTATTTAGGGCCGCCCGCGGTTCCTGCCTCTCCGCCCGCCGAACGGTCAGCTTTAATGCGCTTGGGTTCCCCTCACTGAAAACCTAAGACTCTTTTAATGAATCCTCGGTCCCAGAGGTCAGAGGCTTGCAAACTCCAAAATGCCAATGCCGGATTTGCACGCACTTTGGGTCAGCAGTCGATTTTTATTACTTGGAATTTTTTTTTTTTTTTTTTTTTTTTCGCTGTGCTGTGCTTCCCTTGCCGACACTCAGGATTCCCGCAACAAAACACACGCCCCGCGAAGGGGGGGGCGCTGCTCCGCGCCGGCGGCCGCGAACACCTCCCCGCGGGCCCTCGCCCTCCTACCCGGGCAAGGAAACCCCCGGGGGCCGCCGGGGTTTCCCCTTCCTTGCGCACCCACTGGGACCCGCGGAGCTGCCCGAGGGGAGCTGGCGGCGGCACCGGTACCGACCCCGGCGGCCGCTGCAGCTCGCCCGGCCCCGGAGCCCAGCGCGAAGTTGCTGGTGGCGAACAGGGCTCGCCCTGTGCCCCCCAAGCCCCTCGGCCACCTCTCCCTCCCGGCTAAAGAAACGCGAGCAGGACGGCGGAGAGCTCAGGTCAACCCCCCCCCTCCGCTCCGGGAGGTGGGGGGCGGGGGACAGTAGGGGGGTAGCACCCACTTAGGGAGTCAAGGAGCAGATCAGGAGCACCGACATCCTCCCTTTCTTGTTGCTGCTATGACGGCACCGAGCCCGGGATCTCTTTCGTTGGAGCGGTTTGGGGGAGGATATCGGCGATAAAAATGATAAATAATTAAAGCAATGAGCAAAAGCCCCCAGCGCCGCAAAGCAGGTAGAGAGACTGCCCAGCCCCAAGACGGCAACTGAGGCAAAACTTGCATTATTTGCGCACTCAAGTCCCCTTAAAATAAGAACTGGAGGAAACACACATGCAGATACACACACACAAAAATACCTTGATCGAAATAGTTGCATATCCATATTACTGTAGAGGTCACTGGAATTAATATCGGGAGCCAGTCGGGAATAGCATGAGGTAATTTCTGTACAACCCTCGTCTCAAATAGCTTCCCCCAGGAGCGTCAGCTCGATACGCAGGAGCTCAGCCTGGGACAGGTACCTAGGAGCGCGATTTCAATAGTGCTGCATAACACTCGCAGTCTAGGCAAGCCAAACCTTCCCCACCGTCTCCTTCCTTCTTCCTCCTCCCCC